>CM053783.1:357845455-358445455 GCA_028749045.1 Cupressus sempervirens
TTTCCCTACTCCCCTTCTACATATCTAAATCTCCTACTACCCCTCTCTCTCCCTCTCCCTATCTCTCTCTCTCACACATGCTTGATTTTGTTTCAAAGGTTTGACTTTACTTGTTAATTTTGACTTCATTTCTAAAGTTTTCCGAATTTATTAATTTCATTTATATCATCCATCCCTACTTGCCACATCTCTCTCTCTCTCTCTCTCTCTGTGTGTGTGTGTGTGTGTGTGTGTGTGTGTGTGTGTGTGTGTGTGTGTAAAATTCTTCCCCTCATCATTATCTCAAAAATTCCTCCCCCTTCATCATTTCCATCTATTTTATGCCTTAATTATTCTTTTTCTCTCTACCTCATCTCTCTCCCCTTCGATGTTGTCTCTTTCTACCTTATAACTTCCCTCGTTTTGCCCTTTCTGCTATTTCCACCCCTATTTACCATATCCTATCCTTTATTACCATTTATCTTTACTTCATCTCACTCCCTCTCTACATCCGTAATCTCTTTAAGTTTCTCCTTTGCCTCCTCTCACAATCTCTTCCCCTTTTTACCCTCTATATCTACCCCATATCTCTCACTCATGTATCTTTATCTCACAATATCTCTTGCACATGTTTCTCACCATATTTCCTCTTATCTCACTCTCATGTCCCCTCCTCATATCTCTTTATCTCTCACATTCTTTCCATGTCTACCTCATTTCTCTCATGTGCCCCCCCCCCCCCCCTCCTCCCTGCACACGTACACACACCCTCTATCATGTCCCCTCTTATTATTACTATATGCTCTCTTTGTCTCATGCATCTTTATCTCTCACATAGTGTTTACGTCATGCCTCACACTCATAATGTACAACCTCCCCACTCCCCCCCCTCTCTCTACATTTATTAATTTCATTTATATATCTAAAATATAGAATCAAGTACATTTAATAGAACTTACTTTTCTTTAATAGTTTCTTTAATAGCTCTCTCTCTCTCTCTCTCTCTCTCTCTCTCTCACACACACACACACACACACACACACACACACACACACACACACACACACCCTCCTTCTCCCCGTTTTCTCACCTCTCTCTCATATTTGTCTATTTAAATTATATAAAATTTCTAATTAAATTTTTAAAATAGATTAAATATTTATATCAAAATCAAAATCAATGATCATTTTAGTTTTTAATTATTTATTACAAAATTGAATTATATATTTTTTAATTAAGCCAAGAGATATCTAATTCAAAATATGTAAAGTTTAGAAATAAAAATAGATCATCATAGAAACACTATATTTTAAATAATATAAATAATTGAAATAATCATAACAAAGATAGAGATAAAAATAATAATTGTATATGATTTTTTAAAACTTATTTTAAATAATAAAATAATAGAAATATCATAGAATTAATAATTCAATATAATCATAAAAAATTAATAATAATAAATTAATTTGAAATTAAATTTTAAAAAAGTTAACAACTTATCAATTATCGATATTTAAAGAAACAACACAATCTTCAAATCTAAGAAACATCATGTAGTTGAAAAATATAGAAACATGTCATGCAATTTAATTTTTTAGAAATATCTTATTTTCCTATAAGTCTCTAAACTTTCTAAAAATGAGATACTCAAAATTAATATAAAGTTGTTATTATATTTTTTATTTACATGATATTTTTCTAATATTGTAATTGAAAAAAGGAAAAGTTTTAATTAAATTTTTAAAATAGATTAAATATTTATATCAAAATCAAAATCAATGATCATTTTAGTTTTTAATTATTTATTACAAAATTGAATTATATTTTTTAAAATTAAGCCAAGAGATATCTTATTCAAAATATGTAAAGTTTAGAAATAAAAATAGATCATCATAGAAACACTATATTTTAAATAATATAAATAATTGAAATAATCATAACAAAGATAGAGATAAAAATAATAATTGTATATGATTTTTTAAAACTTATTTTAAATAATAAAATAATAGAAATATCATAGAATTAATAATTCAATATAATCATAACAAATTAATAATAATAAATTAATTTGAAATTAAATTTTAAAAAAGTTAACTTATCAATTATCGATATTTAAAGAAACAACACAATCTTCAAATCTAAGAAACATCATGTAGTTGAAAAATATAGAAACATGTCATGCAATGTAATTTTTTAGAAATATCTTATTTTCCTATAAGCTTTTTTAGATCTTCTCTAAACTTTCTAAAAATGAGATACTCAAAAATAATATAAAGTTGTTATTATATTTTTTATTATAAAGTTGTTATTATATTTGTTATAATATAAAGTTGTTGATTTTGTGCATGCAAGCTACATTGTTAAATTCGTTGCTGAGATCCTCTACCAAAATAGATTACGCCCCAAACTTCTTGCACCAGAAGATTGTTCTTTAGCATGGTGAAAGCATGTGCAACCTTCAATTCCCTTGTGTGGAGAAATTTCGGAAGCACATGTGTGCTCATGATCGCCCTTTTTAGACAGTGAAGGGGCACCTCAAAGGGCCAGTTTATATATCTATTTTCTTTCCGCTCTACTCTGTCCTTTCGGTAACGTTCGCACTGTCCATTCGGTAGCATTCATGCCATCTGCCAGCATAATGGCGTTTTAGAATGATCCTATGTGTACATCGCATCTGTTTAGGCTGGAATATCATAGAATAATAACCTGTGTGGCAGACAAGTCACACAGCCTTGCAAGTTGAACGACCGTCAATTTTTTTAAAAACTGTTAAAAGTTTACATTGAAATTTGCTCCCACCGTAGGAAAGCCTCTCGGCTTAATCATATTTTGAATAAATAAAAGAGGATGGTCAAAATTCTGAAAGCTGTGTAAAACGTTTCCATTGACATTTGGCAGTCTTTTAATGTGTGAAATTGGGTTAAAAACTATTGTGGTTGGAACTTGTTAGCCACCTTCGAGGAGACTTCGTGGGTTTCATTTGAGGGGCTCGCTCTTATTCATAAATATGCCCAAGACTTCCATTCCAATCTAAGCGAAGTCATATACATAAAAGCCACTTCCCAACATTCTCTGTCGGCACAAGTCATATAACTAAAATACCATTTCCCAACATTCTCCGCCGACAAAACAGAGAATTTGAATAAGATATCAACAGAAATCAGCTGCAGGTGTTCAACTCTTCAAACCCACGTTGCTAGAGTCACTTTATTCTATTCAACTTGTGTCTCCAAATAACTATGGCATTTTCTGATGACAAGAAGAAAAGGGTACGTTTCATTAAACATTCTTGCAGTATTGCTCAGATACATTGGTCAACGTGTTCTTCTCTGTAGTATTTTGTAGACAATGAAGTTTTTTTGTTGGTGTTTGATGTTTGTGCAGCATTCATGGCCGAAGTTGGTTGCCAGAAAATGGCTGAATATAAAGTCAAAACCAGAGGAATTTCACGCTGATGAAATTATTGAAGGTAATCTCATATCCAGTAGGAAGAACATGCAGCTGATTTCTATAATTGTGGCTCCCTCTGTATTTGGCGGTAATGCGAAATTTCCACGGATTCTCCAATGCAATGCCGTTTATCTGTTCCTACAATTTTTGCAATATCCCCGCCAGATAATTAAAATGAGTTCATTAATTACTTTTAGTTACTGCTCTTTAAGAAGTTTGTTTATCTTCTTAGAGGAAATCAGGTTTTGAAGGCTTCATTTGTGCTTAAAAAAACCACCTTTGAAAAAAAATGATAAGTTGGGGCGTAATGTCATAAAACATTCTTTCTGCTATTTTTGGATTTGATGTAAAAAAGAGACACAATAGAATTCAGAAGCAAAACCAATATTTCTTATGCAAAAAATAATTCAAAGTATTTACAAATTATAAGCCATTTCTCTCGTTCTTTGTATACCTGCCTGGAACAATCAGCTTCTCATTGCTTTTTTGTCAAACATGGCAGAAAATTTGCTGCCCAAATCTACACATGAGCCATTGGGAAGACAGGGACCAAATATATCCCAGGATACGAAGATGCAAGATCTCAGGTATCCCATTGAACTCATCTTAAATTCAGCTGAAATTTGATAAACGATATTGCTCATGTCAAAGTTAAAATTTTTATAAAAACCATCTTTTCAAACTTTGAGCTATCAGTTCAATCCATTTTTCTTGCTTGATAAAGAAGAAGTAAACTTTAGTCTTTTTGGGTTGCAGGGTATTTGTGGGAACATGGAATGTAGGAGGTGAAGTGCCGCACAGTGGTCTCAATTTGGATAAATTGATAAAGACGTCATCAGCTCCAGCAGATATCTACGTTTTTGGGTACAAACAAAATCCACTTATTGCATTCCTTCAATTCACTATATCGACAGGAAAACATAATTTTCCTTTTAGTAGTCATTGGGGTTTCACTTGAAGGGCAAACCCTTTTTCTAGGTGCTCAGAGGTGATTTATATTGGGCCATTATTACTTTAAAAAAGAGGGTGATCTTCCTTTGGCTTGAGTGTTTTCCCAGTTATTAGGTTTTGCTTAGAAGTGACCACTGAAATTGCCAACTCGATTGCACCCCAATGCCTCTAGTTGGCAGTCTGGTAGAGGCTAGACAAGCATAACAAATGAGTAGTGTGCATTTGAAGCATCTAACATAGTTTGTTGTTTAAGTTTTCACCAAAATTATTCTCCACAGAGTCAAATCCGTGGCACATATAACGAATACTTACCACAAAGACCTAGAAATCTCTAATTGTTATTTAGAGGCATCTGTTACAACACCTGGACAAGTTTAAGGCCTTCCTTTCACCATTAGTTTAATAGCTTTGGATGCTAGTACAAAGAATTTACCCAATATCATTCCTCAACTGTCAGTGAGATATTGCTGAAATTGGTAGCGTGACTGATAAATTGGTCTCAATTGGTGACCTTCAACACTGAGTTATAAGCTTTGGGCTCGTCATTTTCAATACTGTCACATTCAATTTCATTTCAATACCGCCCGCATAATATATTTAAGTTTTCTCCTTTTAAGAAGAGAGTAATAGATTGTTTGGATTTGACAAGGGAATCAAGATGTTAATAATTTTCAATAAGTTGTCCATTACTGTGGATTTGCATCTGACTTGTTTTTTCCAGGTTTCAGGAAATCGTCCCTTTAAATGCAGGGAATGTGTTGGGTGTAGAAGACAATGGCCCTGTTGCCAAATGGCTGGCTCTTATTCGCCACACATTGAACAAAACCAGAAATCAGAGTATAAGTTTTACAGCTTCAGAGGATCAAAAACTTCACAATTTTGATTCTGATAAGAATTCTAGTCCATTTGGGTCACTTCCAGCAGCTGATGAAAGTATCTTCAGTGGGGTAGAATCACCCTATACTTTTTTACACAGTCCAATTTCATATAGTTCTTCATCAGATGAGTTGAATTACAACTTCAATTCAAGTCAGCCAAATTACTATTTGGCAGCAAGCAAACAGATGGTAGGCATGTTTCTCTGTGTGTGGGTGCGTAGTGATCTGAGACAGCATGTCAGAGATATAAAAGTCTCTTGTGTTGGTTGTGGGCTAATGGGCTATCTTGGTAACAAGGTATAAAAAGAAAAATGGCTTCAATCTTACCATCACATTCTGATAAAAGCTCATATGATAAACAGGGCACATTCAATTACTTTCTTTTAACAGATATTTTACATACTTGCAGGGATCTGTTTCAATCAGCATGTTATTCAATCGGACAAGCTTCTGCTTTGTTTGTACCCATTTGACATCAGGAGAGAAAGAAGGTGATGAGATATTGAGGAATTCCGATGTGAGGGAGATCATAAAGAGGACCCACTTTCCCCAAACAGACAAGATTTCATCAGAGAAAACCCATGAAAGGATTTTAGAGCATGAGTAGGTTTCAAGATTGTCTTATGATGCTTTCCATTGCATTGATAGATTAGGCCGTTTTTCACCAAAAAAGTATTAAAATTAGGAAAATTGCAGATGGGATCTTCCAAATTTCCACTATGATGTATGGCCATAGGCTTCTGGCATTTGTTGTTTATCTGATTTCCTATGAATTTATTTTGCAGTCGAGTTATTTGGCTTGGGGATTTGAATTATCGTCTTGCACTTCAATATATTGACTGTAAAGAACTCATGGAAAGAAATAACTGGAAGACTCTGTTGGAGAAAGATCAGGTAGTTACAGATTTTCTATATTATGCAACGATTTATTAACATCTGAACAAATAGTTTTTCAGTTAATGCTATGATTCATATGAAATTTTTTTCATGCTCTTATATCTAATCAAGTAATACTAAATTTTAAGGTGCGACACAATTTTTCTTCAAAACTTGATATTTTAAAACTCAATCACATCTGAATTTCCTATGGCAGCTTCAAATCCAGAAAAAGTCAGGACATATATTTGAAGGATGGAATGAAGGGAAAATACATTTCCCTCCTACTTACAAGTATTGTAGAAATTCAGACCAATATGCTGGGGTAAATCATAAATCAAGGTCAAAACGACGCAGACCAGCATGGTAAGTGTAATAAATTATAACAATGGAATCTGGACAAATAAATGAGTTTCAGAAGGGGAGGGTTTGAAAATAGGTTTTGAGTTCATTATAATTCATTTTCAGCACCTATTCTTTAGGTATCTACAGGCAATCTTACTGTAAAGAACATGCAAAATTTAAAAGTACTTTTACATGTGTTTTTTTTGGCTTTTTGCTTATTCAATTGGAAAGATATGTAATCTACATGATCAAAGCTAGAGAGCCCTAAAACTGTGAAGGGTGGCCTAATAATTTTACATTTTCGATAATTTTTAATTATTTCTAAGATGTCTTCTATTTTGTATTGCAGGTGTGATCGTATACTTTGGTATGGTGAAGGTATAAGACAAATTTGTTATGTTCGTGGAGAATCAAAATTTTCAGATCATCGACCTGTTTGTTCAATGTTTATGATAGAAGTGGAAATGTTTAAGAAAAGTAAACTGAAAAACACTTTGATGAGCCTGGGTGTGAGATTCCAAGTGGAAGAACTTCTACTTAGAACTAAACTTTGTCATCACATTCTTTGATTCATGCAATAACTATATCTTCAAAAATCCTTGCAATCAGTCTCATTGTACAATCTATTAGCTATCAAGTTTTTGGCCACTCACCTGTGGTGATAAGGAAAAAATCAAGGTATTAATAGCTCTTATACAATAGAGGCTATATGTTAGATATATTTTATAAAAAATCATATCTTTTGTTGGTTTCCAAATAAGAAATTATCTAAACTCGAGAATGTTGGATTTATAATTTCTAAATTTAATCACTAAAAATGTAAGTTGCAATTTCAGATAAAAAAATATCTATCTCATATCTAGTTTATATAAATATTTCACAGTCTCTTTTTAAATTTAATTTGAAGTACCTTTGATGTATGATAGTTTATGGAAAGTGCTTAATTAGCTGCTACACTAGTGTGTATACACCCTACCAAACATTTAATTGTGACATTAAAAAATCTCAAATGTTTGAAGTTGGATTTAATCCTTTCTACAATTTCCTTATCATTGACAGATCTATTGTCATATGAATCATCATTTTTTCCCCCTATAAGCACGAGGCAAAAGCCATATATTAATAGAAAAAATAGTAATACAACCCAACTCAAGGGTCACTAAGAGGATGGAGTTGGGTGATAGTCCTTCACTATTGCCCTTTTTCAGATCAAAACCATTGAATGGCAATGTATAAATAGAATAAAACTTCGGGAGAGATTCCTTAATTCCTTAGTTAGCTCATCTGTTCATGTGATTGAAATAACATAGATAAACATCCAACAGAAACTCTATACTACTTGTTAGGAGGTTAAAGAATCCTTAGAAAGACATAAATCCACTAAAGACATTGAGATCCCAAATAAACATTGAATTAAAATAAGAAAAAAACACAAAATAAATAAAACAAAGTGTATTAATAATCAAAAACCCTCATTCAAGATTTAGGTATTCCTGGTATATTCATATATTTTGTTATGGAATATATATAAAACCTATAATAACGTCAAAAATGAACAAATGAAATGTTGACTAGTCTACTGGCATTTGAGATGGGAATGGTCAATCCTCCACCTCCAAGACCTCCTCTTTTTTAGTGGAGGAAGTTCCAAACATTCCACACTCAATTATGTTTCTTCTCCCAAGCTCCAATACACTCTTTAATCACATATTTCTCTAGCCAATTTCTCATGTGAGTCCTCTTGACATGCATAAAACATAGGAGGAAACAAACATTCCTATGAATTATTGGAACCATTCGATCACCATGGTTGGATCAAAGGAGGAAATGATCAGGTACATCAGAACTAGCTGTCACCCATGTTAGGGAGTGTCATTCTAAGTAAGATATCAATTAGCTTAGTAGTAAATGCATAAATGGGTCTATAATTGAGAACTGATAGAAAAATGATCGGGTATATGCACTTCCATCTCTCCAAAATATATGATTTGGTACCTTTTTCCAAGATCAAAAAGGAAATTTTAATGCCTTCATATGCACAATATTTTTCCATGAATCAAAGATTTAAGAGTGTGAAGGAAATATATCATTGAAAAAAGGGAATATAATTTAAAACACTTCTAAGGATATCAAAATTTTGACAAGTTATCTATTAAGTCTATTCTAAATAATAATTACTAAATGGAATTGAATTGAAGATTGATACTTTGTTTAATCAATTTGAAGGGATTTATCAATCCCCATATTAGCTAGCTCATCTACTCTCTTATTACCTTCTCGATAAATGTGGTTTAAAATTATTTTGTTGAAGGATTTGCATAGTTCTAAAGCTTCTGAGAGCTTCGCATCTAGCCTCTAGTTGGAGAGAGCTCCTTTCCTAAGAGCATTTATAATTATGTCCAAGTCTCCTTTGATTTTTAACTTCTTCATTCCCAATTGTTTGTGTAACAAGAACCTTAGATACTAAAGCAGGAATTTTTGCCCAGTTATTAGTAGCTCCTCCAATGTATCTTGTTATATTAGCAATTTCCTTCCCTTTGTCATTGTGAATGCAATAGCCTATGCCAGCTTTACCAAGGTTTCCTTTCAACACTCCATCAAAATTTACCTTGAACCATCATTTTTTTGGAATTTTTCATACACATTCTACCCTTGAAGATTTACCTTCAGTTACCCCTTTACCTAGAAAGGGTAGGATCTTTAAACCAATCTAGCATTCACACATCTTTTCATCCAATAAGTCAGCCTAGCTTGTTTGATGTTAGAATTAAGCAACCTATTATTTGTTAACTCAATAAATGAGATTTATATCTTGTTAATAAGTTGGTCAACTAACATCTTGCTATCTTGAAGATTTCTTCTATTCCTCTCATTCCATAGTTCCCAAAGAAACTATGGAAGGAGAGGAGATACAAAGGTTGTGAAAGATACTATCTAATCTTAAGGAAGGCCAAGACATCAGCATACAAAGTATGGAACTAGGGAAGGCCGTTAGCAAGTTTAGTTGAAAGTAAAGACATTGTCAACACATAGCTGAATAAGGGAAATGAAGAAGAGATGATCCATAGTTTCTTACATAGCTTCACATAATGGACACCTAGTTGGACCCTGAAATCCAAATGTCTTTAGTCTTTTTGTAGTGAGGGCCCTCTGGTGAAGGAGTATCTAAGAAAAGAATCCTTAGGGAGGAAAAACTTATCCCAACATAGTCTAAAAGGAAGAATGGTTTTAGAAAAACCTTGAAGTAGTTCTAAATACCTATATCCTAGTTTAGAAGTGTACTCTCCATTAATATTACTACTAGCCTGGATTAGGGAGTCTTTCCCTCTTCTGAAGGAAATTTTCCTTAAATGAAGAATTGATTGGAGGAGATTTTTATCTTCTAGTGGAATACCCTTTGAATCTAAATCTTTCCATTTCGAGTTCAACCCATTGTCCTCAAAAGTTACATAATCCCTAACCTTATATCCTCATTTTGATTCCAAATAGGATTTGGATAGATGGAGGGAAGGATAAAGATCAAGGGCCTTTTATCCTCCCCATGAGTTTGTCCATAACATAGCATCACTTTTGTCCCCTAGATTTGAAGACAAATTATCATGTATAATGTGTTTGCATTTCAATAATAAAAAAATCTAGAACATTGACACTTTAGGAGGATTAGTCTTTCTGAAAAAATTAACCAAATCTGGGGATGAAAGGTATTTATGATTTGGTGTCTTGATCCATTTAGGTTGGGGAATCTGATCGTTTTCCAAATTAACCCTGGTCAGGTACACTTTTCCTTGAAGTTTGATATTTTTGATGCTTGTCCCTCCTAGCTCTTTTGATCTACAGACTTGGTCCCAAGAGAGGAGGGAAATTTTTCTTTTCTCTACACTTCTTTGCCAAAAAAGGACCTAAGATAACAGTTAATATCACTTAGTTTACTACTAGGAAGATCCATATAGGAAAGCTGATAAATAGGTTGAGTTGACAAGACTAAAGAAACCATGGTCTTCCTACCTACTAAGGCTAGCTACTTATCTTTCCAATCAACCAATAACTCTTTTAGTTTCTCTATGAGAGTATCCCAAAGCTTTGAATTTTTATGACTAGAGTTCAGGGGAAGGCCTAAATATTTATAGGGTAGAGTGCCCTTTTTAAAATCAAGGGTATCACATATTAGGTGCTCCATATTAGGATTAGTATTAAAGAAGAAGATGTATGATTTGTCTTTATTAATCACCTACCCTGATGTCTCAATATATTTATTCAAGATAATTTTAAGAGCTAAATCCTCCTTTACCATACTTTCCCCATATAACATGGTATCATCAGCAAGATGTTCATGAGTAGTAGGATCCTGGTCACTAGTTATGAGAATACTTTTAATTTCCCCTAGGGATCTAGCTTGAGATATTGACCTACCTAACACATTTTTCATGTGGAAAAAGAGGAATGGGGAGATTGGGTCCCCCTATTTGAGTCCTTTAGAAAAATTAAGAAAACCTATGAATTAAGATGTTATTTAGTAGAATAAACATTTTCAAAGTTAAGATACATTCAAAGACTAATTCTATGGACACTATTTTCAGAAGCCATATGCTTCTAGGCATTTACATAAGAAAAACCAATCTACCCTATCATATGCCTTACTAATATCTAACTTAATGAGCATATTGGGGGATCTATTGTTCTGAACAACATGAATAACTTCTTGAGCTATAATGATACCATCATATCTAGATCTTCTAGGGACAAAACTTGTTTATTCCTTGCTAATGAGGTTAAGTAGAATCTTCTAGAGTCTAGAGTCCAAATGCTTGGTAAAGAGATTATAAAGAGTATTGCATATAGTAATAGGTCTAAAGTCATTAAATGAATCTAGATTTTCCTTTTTAGGAATAATGACAATAAAAGTGTTATTAATTTCATGAAGCAATTTTCCTAAATTCCTAACTCCTTCTAGAGCCTTAGTAATATCATCCCCAATGAAGTTTCAACAATTTTGAAAAAAGAAGGCAAGGAATCTATTTGGTCTTGGTGATTTATCTAGATGCATTTGTTTTAGAGATGACTCAACGTATGACTTAGATATCTTCTATAGGAGAAGATTGGTTTGTTCCTTGGATACTAGTTTTGGGATTTTGGAAAGAACATTTTGTTGGACAAGAAGATTAGAACTAACATCATAGTTGTAGATATCTTCAAAGTAAGAGATTACCTCCAAGATTATCTCCTCAAGAGAATTCTTTAATTTTCTGTCTTTCTTTTTGATAGATTTAATTTGATTGATTGTCCTTCTTTATTTGTAACTATTATGAAAAAACTTAGTATTGTTGTCCTTTGCCTCCAACCACACATGTCTCAATTTTTGGGTCCAAAAAAGCTCTTCTTTGGCAAGAACTTCTTCATATTGCTACATAAGTTTTTTTTACTTCCAAGTACTAAGCTTCACCCATTCCATACTCCATAACTTCATTATTAAAGGATGTCATTTTTTCCTCCAAATTTAATTTATCCTAAAAAATGTTCCCAAAGAATTATGAATTCCACTCCTTCAATTTTTGTTTGATTACTTTCAACTTACTAAGCACTTGGAATGGTTTGGAGCTGAAGAACTTTGTTTATTCCCACCATTGTGTAATTAGTCTAAGACAATTTTCATCTTTAAGCCACATTTTCTCAAATTTGAAAGGGAAATCTTTGAGACATTTATCCTCTATAACCTTCAACTCAATGGGATAGTGATCTAACCCTGATATTGGTTTTACTTTAGAGTGGAATGAAATAGGGACAAAAGACAAGTCCCCATAAATAAGGAATCCATCTAATCTTTTTGCGATATTGTTAAAACCTTTCATTCTATTATTCTAGGTAAAGGTATTATTTGAATATGTTTTTCCATCAAACTTAGCCTATTAACCCAATTAGAGAACTCCTTTGATGCAAAAGAGAGAGAATTTATGCCACCTCATTTCTCCAAGGGACAAAGGATAGCATAAAATCCCATCCAAGAATGGATAGACCATCTTGTTCTACACTAAGACTTTATTCTAGTTCTATCCATAGCCTATACTTATCTTTGTTGTTGATTGGACCATAATCATTAAAAAACTTGGACCAAAAATTATATCTTATATCTTTTATTGACCTATAGATCCAAACCCTACGAAATTCTAAGGAGGATATATAGACATTTTTTGGACCCCATAACAAAGAAAGCCCACTTGAAGCTCCTTTTGTTGGGGAGTCTCTTACCACCCTCCATCTTAAAGACCTCTTAAATTTAACCATCTCTTCGCTATTTAGTTTAGTTTCTTGAAGAAGAATTATGTCAGACTCAGTGTTAGAGATGAAACCTTTTAGGAGTTGCTTCTCGTTAGGTGCATTAAGGCCCCTTACATTCCATGTAATGATATTCATGGTGTTGTGGGAAGGATCTTCCCCTTCCCAACATTAAGAATATTAGTAAGTTTAACCTAATCTTTAGCCACCCCATCTCTAGATCTCAACCCTGCAAGGATTTTTGACCTTGCTTCTTCAATGCTTTTGCACAATCTAAAGCTCCTTTTCTTGGGAGGGAAACTCATAAAATAAAGGTTATAAGTTATCCTCTTCTATTTCCTCATTGATCTTAAAATATATCATTTCACTATCATTAATAGAGCCTATTTCCTCTTCCCTGAGATTAGCTTCCATAATTTTAGAGATAGAAATATATTTCTACAACTTCACCTCCTTCTCATCACAAATCTCATCCAAAAAATGATTCATTAAATCATCCACTACCATATATTTTAGATCCTCTATTAACATGTTGACTTCGGCTTCCCTTCATTTCGAGGTTTCACATGGATTTTTCTTTGTTTGACTTGGATTACTAGAAGAAACCCAATCTTCCTCTTCTTCTTGTCTAGATCAAACTACTTCATTGGAAGGAGTGACTTGAAGAGTATTTTTCTATGGAGGAAACTCTTCCTCAACATTACCTAGACTAATGATTACCTATTTGAGGAGGGGAGGGAAGTCCCCGATCTCTCCCTCCTCCATCTCCTCCCTCAAATGGATTGAAAAACATCCACCATTCTCATTAAGGGAGATTTTAATGTTTGTGGAATTTCTCAAAATATCCTAATGACAGACATCTTGAGCCAAAGAAACAATAGAAATTGGTTCTACTCTAAAAATATCCTTGGCAAGTCTTGGATTGATAGAGATAACTTTATCATTTACATTAATATCTAGGAATTTTAATTCAATTGCATTAACATCTACTCTAACCATAATAATTGGACCACAACAATCATTATCATATTCTACCAACCCTACATGTGATCCTAATTTATGGCCTATAATTTTGAGTGTCTCTTTAACAAGAAATTCAATCAGGATATTAGGAAGGATTTGTTTTTATACTTCAAAATTTGCCAATTTCCTTGGATTAAAGAATGGGGTTCATTCTAGAAATTTTATAGGGTAATCATTTAGAACTAGGGTTTCCCAATGTAGGATCTTATTTGAAAGATGATTTGCACATACTTGTTTGACGGGAACTACATCTTATATTTTTTGCAGTTAAAAAAGGGACTTCAAAATAAAATAAAATGAATAAATTCTTAGTCAAAAAAATTATAAAAATTATAGGCATAAAATTCATACAATTCTACACATTTCATTAGTTTAGATCATCTTCATATTTTAAACACAAATACCATTTTTTTTGTCATTAATGTTGAACTGCCACATTCTGATATCACGTTTCTTTATAAAAGGTGACACAGGTTTGTGCTTTTACCCAACTATCACAAGAAAATATATAAATTCATTTTCCATAATTGTTAGGATATCCTGCTTTCCTAGAATATTTTAAAGCCAACTAACAATAGAACACACATCCATACCGGGGCTTGTCCATCAAGAAAAATATCCTCGATCCTATCATCTAATGTTCTGATAGGCAGGTCACTTCATGATCCATTTTCTTTCCTTCCTTGATGCGATTCAAAATTGTCTGAGGTTCCTAAGTTGGGAAGTCCTTTCTTTTGTCTAATCTAGAAGACGAGATTAGATGAGAATCATATTCTACTGAATCTATCTTTTGAAGGGGGTTGAAGGCATTAAATTGATTTGGATTCCTTCTTCCATTATTTTTAGGGAACCTAGTCATATGTCTAATATTTTTCCCTCCAAGGTGATACGATTTATCCTTCTTGGGTCTACGGGATCAAACCTCTATCCATCCTTCCTTATATTCCTTATTCTTTGGAAGTAGTTTCAACGATTGATAGAAGGGAAGAGTATACTTTGTTTGGCACAAATGAGTACATTATCTTCATTAATATGGAATATTAGAGAAATAGTTTTCCATTTTTAAATTCTAATTAGTTTCTAGTTTTAATTAAATTTACTCCAATAAAAGTCTAGAAAATAGACATAGGGGAATAATGACTTAAGTATTTTCTACTTTTCTGACATGCAAAAAATGTTTTTGATAAGATAAACAGGTTTTAAGGGATCCTAAAACCCATAAGTTTTACAAAAAACAAGGTTGATAATAAGCAAAAGAAGCCCAGCCAAAATAGAGGTCCAACAGCTAAAAAAAGCCCGAAGGCCCAGCCCATAACAAAGGCCCACAGAAAGGCCAGAATACAAACAAACTAAAATAGACTACAGAAAGCCTGTCCAAAAGCCAAAAGCCAGAAAGATGAAAATACAAAAGACAAGAAAACTAGTCTTCAGTAATCTTCTCCATTTCCTGCATAGTCTGAGCTGCCTCGACTATCTTTTGTTGCTCCTTAGCCATTTGATCCTGGACCTTCTCCATGCACTGATCCATACTGGAGAATGTACTGGTTGTGGCCTCGACATGCAAAAAAGTTTGTATTTGTTTGTTCACCCAAATAAACAAGATAATGCCTGGAAAATTCTAAAGAAAATATAGAAAATAGATGTAGGGGATTCAAAAACTCGAGTTTAATTGATTTTTCCCCAACCTGCCAAATTTTTTGAATTCCCTCTCCCCATGCTTAAATAAACAAAATAATGTTGAAACAATTCTAAATAAACCACTCAAAGAGTGAAAAAAGAGAGTCAATTCCCAAAAAATGATGTCTTACAACCAAGCACTACTTAAACACCAATGCATTTACAACCACTACAAAAAAAGGCAATCATAACACAAAACAAAACAAAAAATTATTCATTTCATCAAAATCTTCATAACAAAAATCATAAAAATACTCAAACTTGTAACTTGTTTTCTACTATTCACCAGATTAAATCAATTGTTCTCTTCAAAATGCCTCCTACATTAGCTCAAAAATTTCTTATGAAAAAGCTAAACCCTTCCCTTCTTCCTTTTTTATTTTAAACTTTTAGTCTACTATAAAAGTTGATCATTATTCACCATACGCCACTAGTTTTGATAAATATCACTTGTCAAGATGTGAGGGACTCACTTCTTATTGATAATCAATTTCTTCCTTAACAATGAAAGCCATTTTCAAAAACTAGAAAATTTGATGTCCCAACAATAAAATTCATTGATTAGATGTTTGGTCATCAATGATCCTGGAATTGTCAAATGCTCATGCCTATCAAACTATTTATTATTGAGAATTTTCTACCCTTTGAGCCCTTGATATTGTTTCTAAATATATCTGCACCAATATTTATTTAAAAATTGATGTGATTTCTATAAAAAATTACAATGTTGGACAATAATGTTAGAATTCTTTAGAATAACTGAGAGGGGGGCTGAATCAGTTATCCAAGGTCCAATGATGTCCAATAAAACTTTTTCTACAAATCCTTAATAACACTTAACTGTAATTATCATGCATGCAATAGAACATTAAACAACCATGAAAAGTAAACATGCATCACACCATAACACTAAGGATTTGATAACCCAAAAACCCTCCAGAAATAAGAAGGTAAAATTGGAGTGGGGATGATACCCACAAAATAACTGCACAATCGATTTCAACCACTTCTGATGGGCTGCCCTATTAAAGGCATGTCCTATTAAAGGCTACAACACATTGTTAAATGTGACCTTGTTAAAGGATTTAAGAACATTCAACTTGGAATGTCACCCTGTGAAAGGATTTACATAGAGTTGTTAGGCTCACCCAAGTCTATGGGATTTACAGTCACCACCTCAAAAGAATCTTTCATCCCTCTCTAAGGGTCTCCTATCCTCCTCCCAAGGATCTCTTATCCTTGTCCTGAGGATCTCTTATCCTTCTCCTGGGGATCTTCTATCCTTTTCTTGAGGCTTATCCACCTAGCTATTAAGCTAACCTAGCAATGTAGGGTTTCAATATCTAATATAATGGTAAGAAACTATTAGAAGGGTTTTGACTTGATATAGATTGCAACCCTAACTGTACAGATTTTAGATCACTCTTCAGTTCCTTTCTTTTCTTGGCTTTCCTCCCTTGTAGTGATGACAGTTTGTTCACCCTTCAAGATCTATCTCCTTGAGTTCTTCCACTGATTATGCCAATGCTTTCTCTAGTCACTCAATCAATTCAGAGTCTTGATGCTCTGTTCTTACTCCTCTAGGTTTCTTCGCATAATCACACTTATGACCAACTCCCTCTCATGCATTCACATTTGATCTCTGACTTGTGACTCCCTATAAAGAAGTTTTGTTCTCGATTTCTCACTCAAATCTTAATTTGCTCTTGAGAAAATGAGACTTTAAAAAATAATGTAGCAACTCAGTATCATTGGTTTACTGATGCTCGACACCTAAAGAAATTTTGTGTTACTTGGCACCTGATCTTGGTAAGCACTTGATCTTTACTCGACTCTTGTATCTTGCTCAGCACTTGATCTTTACTCGGCACCTAATCTTGCTCGACACTTGATCTTCACTCAGCACTTGAAGACTGCTTAGCACTTGAAGATCACTCGGCACACACTAAGTTGAACTTGCTTGGCTTCAACTAAGAATCTGTTCGACACTAATTAAAACTTAGTTAATCCTTACATTATTGATATGTCTTAGTGTGTCCATCCTCTGTGTCTTAGAGTATGTCATCAATACACTATTTCATCAATGACTTAGCTAATCCTTATACTTCATTACAATATCATAACTTCAACCTTTCTCTAGGTACTCTAGTTACATCTTATTGATTGCCACCTCCTTGTCAATCAACCAATTGATAGTATTTGGATCACTAAAGCAATTGTCATTCCTGCAAGTAGCAAGTTTGACATCAGTGACAAAACAGTGATTGAAAACATTCTTTACCAGTTCCATTTCTCTTCATTCATGATTATTTCAATCATTTCCAACAAATAAATCTCAACTTTGATGATAGCCTTGGCATTTATGTGGACATATTGAGATTTAGGGTTTCTAGTTAATATTTATTACAACTTGTATTGTGTGTAGAAGCATCTTTCAATCATTGACATTAATGATAATAGTCATAGTCTTATAGAGAGAGCAAGTCCAATGGTGAAAGTGGTTTGAGCCCAACAATGAAAGAAGTTTACGACCAATGGTGGAAGATTTTTTGAGAATCCCCAAGAATGTAACAACAACCTCACAGACTTATAGAAAATTTTTTGCCCTTTCTTGATAAGGAAATCACTTCTTAGTCTAAGATGCCATTCATTGTCTAATTTGGAAGAAAATTAGTGGCTAATCTTATATATAGTATTGTTGCTAATGATAGAGTTGTATAATTTCCAAATTATTCTTAATTTGTTGCCTAGTCCTAGAGAATATCAGTACCCAATCTAAGAGATTCAATGGTTACTCCTGGAAAAAATTATTGACCAATCTGATAGATCGTTATATATTGCTTTTCTTGCACCCATAAACAAATATTCTTGTGCTTATGCAAACCCAACAATACAATTTTTGTTCACCATTTTTGCTAAATTATGTAAGTACTATTTTTGTTTCATAGAGTCTTCCCAATGTGAATTTTTTTCTTTTGATCATAGATTTTCTAATATTTGCATTCAATTATTTTGCCATATGAATCATCATTATAAATTTTTGTCATTCCCATAATGATCTTGAGTGATACACCTTTAAAAAATATTTAATGATCTTAAAACTTTCTTAATAAAAGATGGACTTCAATATAAATTAAGTTGTCAAATTATTCTTTTAGATAGACATCATAACACATCTCTAGAGTAACTCTTTTTTTTAATCTCTTGGAGTTATTTAGCACATGGATTCACACTATAAGTGATTCCAAGAAGCATGTCACATCCTCGTACATTTGTTCAAAGATAAATACCCAAGAAATAAAAGTAAATAAGGAGAATAGCATAATCAATTGTCAATATAATGTAGCATGACTGCAAGTTATGAGCTAATTGTGTGGGCATTGAATTAGAGAGGACAAGAAAAAATGAAATAGATCAAAGAGTAAAGCCAAGTTGTCAAAATAAATGTGTTAGAGTTATAAAGTTTTATTTTATTAATTAAATCATATTGATTTAATTATTAAGTCACTTATTATCTCTAATTTACTTAAGCTAAACTTTGGGCATGCAATACTTAATTCTTTTATTAATTATTATCATGCAACCTAGGTTAGTTACCTGTTAAGGTTTTGATCTCCCTTATATTGGATTGATCTCTTTGTAATAATTCATTCATTCAAAATAATAAAAATTTCCTTTTTGCACATCAAGAATGTCTCGTCTATGAATCTTGGAATTCCATCCTCCATAGCTTTTACGTCTCTCTTTCTCTGATAGGTTTTTGCATGTAGGTGATTCTTGGGAGCTATAGGGTTGATCTTTCATCAACTTCAACATGGTATTAGAGCTCTAGATCTTCATGCCCCTATTGTGCTTAGGAGAGGTTTGGTTTGGATTTTAGATATTTATTTTCTCTTTTAGAGGGTTTCATTTTTCAGAGTTCTCTTTGTATTGAATGTAGGGTCATCTTTTTTAGTGCACTTTGAGCCCAAACATACCTCATCATTGACCTTAGAGTACCCCAAAACTCCTATTTTCATATAAAATTTGTCCAATTTGGACATAGTTGGAATTTGAGGCAAAAAATATATTACTCCTAGATTAGGCATGTTTCTTGAGGTGATAATTTTATGATTTTTTGGCATAGAAATTGAGACTTTTTGGCACAAAAATTGAGGCATGATTGGCACGTAACTCAAGGCACTTTGGTACTAAAACTAATACATTTGGGTAGGGAAACTAGAGTGTTTTGGTAAAAAATTGAGACATGTTAGAGAAATTGAAGTGATTCACCTACTTGCCCTTTTGGCTCTTTTTTGACCTACTTATGGTTTTTTGGTCATAACTTTCTCATCTAGACTCTATTTTTTGCAAACAAGATATCATCAGAAAGCTAATTTTAAGATTGTCATGATGGTGTAGTTTATTTGGACTTTTGATGCTATTTGGTTTCCATTTCATGTAGTCAAAGTTAAACCTATTCTATTTTGTACTCATGGAGACATATATTGAGACATTCTATTTTCTAAATTCTGTTCCAGGCACATCCCATTCAATTTTTTCTTCTTTTGCATTCTGGTGGATATCTTGGTTTTTTTAGGCTGGGAGATCAATTTTGTTGCTTTAGATGATTTTTCATGGGTTGTACTATATGTTGTATCAACCTAATGTCTCTTCTAGTCTATTTAAACATCATTTGTATACATTCTTGCAAACACACTAAGATAAAGTACAATATTGCATCTGTATTTTTATTTTAGTTTTTTTTCTTATTTTTCCTTCTATTTCAATTAGTATCATCTAAGGACACTCGTACAAATTATTGAATTCTTGGGATTCATTATATCTTGTGTCTTATTGTACAAACAAATTACTTTGATTAATGTGTCATGGGGGGTTGATGTTTTACCTTTATTTGCCATACTCCTTTGTCTAGTGAGTTTTCCTTATGTGAAATTATGCTCATGATGTGTTTGAAATTGATCATCTTAGTATACAAATATGTATTCTTTTGTGCATCTTGATTGTAGTTCCTGGACATGTAATTTTCTTGGCCCACTTTTCTAGTTGCTTGTCACCTCACCCTTGTCTACATTTGTGGGGGTAGTTGGGGGTGTGTTCTTCTATTGTTTCTCATTCTTCCTCTATTTAATGGAGTGAGCTAGGTACTCAATATTTGTTCTTATGTACTAGGAAGATGCAATGGATGGGTGCCCATAAATTTCAGTGAGATGGATCATTTACCATATAGATGCTCTTCTTTTCTTTCCTACTTTGGTTACAACCTTCCATGTTTGATTGATCAATTCTTCAGGCTTTGGTGTTTCATGTCATCTATATCTTGGAGTTTAGTTATTTTCCTTTGAGTGCCTCCTGATTCTAGTAGTGTCTTTTGAGAGCACTCATGTAGATTATAGTCTTCTCTACTTGGTAAGGTTCTATTTCAATGGAGTTTTTTAGATTAACAGTTTCTTTAGACAGAGATTTGCAACTTCTACATGTTTCGATGGTGTTCTTCATGATTATTGTTCTTATCTTCTGGGATATTCCCTAGCTTGGAGGCTTCTTTAGTCTTTCACTAGTTATTTTTAGCATTATTTCCATCTCTTTTTGGAGTAGGGCTTTTCCCATGTGGTTTTCTCTACTTCTCCTTTGTTTAGAGATTTGGTTGTTCTTAGGTACCTCATTTTCTTTCAGTAGTAGTTTCTAGGTTTTTAGCTACTCCCTAAGTTTATCTTAAGGGGGGTGTTAGAGTAATACATTTTTTCCTTATTAATTAAATCATATTGATTTAATTATTAAGTCACTTATTATCTCCAGTTTACTTAAACTTTAGACATATAATACTTTAATTCTTTTAATAATTATTATCATGCAACCTAGGTTTTACCTTTTAGGATTTTGATCTCCTTTATAAAAATTGATCTCTTTGTAATAATTCATTCATTCAATATAATAGAAATTTCTTTTTTGCACATCAAGAATATCTCATCTATGGATTTGGGAATTCCTGCCTCCATAGCTTTTACTTCTCTAATTCTCTAGAAGTTTACATGCAAGTGATTCTCGGGAGCCATGGGGTTGATCTTTCATCAAATTCAACAAAAAGGATGACAAACCACCTAGGTTTGAAGTTTGAGGGTCATTTCAACATGTTTTGGGGAAGAAGAAAAAAAGGAAGGTAGAGAGATAAAAATAAATTGTGAAAAGAGAGATTGAGACAAGTTGAATGTAAATGTGAGGAAGAAAGGAGTAAGTATTGGTATGTGGAAAAAATAATGCCATTAGAATTAAATTTTGGTGACTTTGTTAGTCATATTTTCCCCAATTCAATTACCAGGGGACTCGAGGGAGAGCAGAGCCCCTTCTATTAGGCCTAGTGGGATTGTCCCCATAGAGGAGGGCCCAAGGAAATAGCTCATGATAGGGATTTGGAAGCAATACCCCTATAGAGATGGTTGGGATCAATACCCTCAAAGAAAAGAAAGGTTCTCATTATTTAATTAAATTGTCAACTATTATTTTGGCATATTAATTCACAGTTATAAAATGTCATAAATATTTGATAAATAAGTGACTATGAAATGTGAAATTATTGGAGTGTAACTTTTTTTTGGATAATAAAATAAAGTGGATAGTTGTTGCTGCATGAATTAGGTCCACATTGAATTAAAACTATCTTACTAATAAATCTTATACCATAGATATCATATACTAGATATATTTTATAAAAAGTCATATACTATTATTGGTTTCTAAATAAGAAACTACTTAAAGCCTTGGATGTTGGATTTATATTTTCTAATGTAAATTAGTAAAAATGTTAAAAACTTAGAGTTTTGCATTTTTTTTATCTATCTCATTTTTAGTTCATTTAATTATATCATGGATGTCTCTTTTTAAACAAATAATTTGAGGTAGCCTTGATGTATGGTAGTTTATGGAAAGTGCTTAATTAGCTACTTCACTACTATAGATACACCCTACCAAGCATTTAATTGTGTCATTAAAAATTCTCATGTTTTTGAAGTTGGATAAACCTTTCTACAATTTCCTTATCATTGACATCTATTTTCATATGAATTATCATGATAAATTTTTATCATTTCCACAATGATCTAATGAGTGATATCCTTTTAAAAGAAATTAATGATCTCAAAACTCTCTTAATAAAAGATGGTTTGCAATAGAAATTAATTTGTCAATTGTTTTTAGAAAGACATTCATAGCACATCTCTACAATAACTCATTTTTTAATCTCTTGAAGCCAATTGACACATGAAATCACACTATAAGAGATTCCAAGAAGCATGTCATATCCTCATACATTTCTTACAAGACAGATACCCAAGAAATAAAAGTAAATTTAAAGAAAGTAAACAAGGAGAATGGCATACTCAATTGTCAATTTAATGTAGCATGACTACACTACGAGCTAGTTGTGTGGACATTGAATTAGAGACAACATGAAAAAACAAAATAGATCAAAGAATAAAGCCAAGTTTTCATAATAAAAGGATGTAAAACCACCTAAAATTGTAGTTTGAGGGTCATTTCAACATGTTTTTGGGAAGAAAAGAAAAGGGGAAGGTAGAGAGATAAAAACATTATGGAAAAAGAGATTGAGAGAAGTTGGATCGAAATCCAGAGAAGAAAGGAGTGAGTATTAGTATGTGGCAATTAACCATCCTATTAGACTTAAATTTTGGTGACTTTGTTAGTCACCATTTTTCCCAATTCAATTATTGGGAGAGTTTGGGAAGAATATAACCCCTCCTATTAGGCCCAGTGTGCTCATTCCCAAAGAAGGGGAGGCCCAAGTGTAATGCCCCACTCAGGAACCCAAGAGAAATAAACCTAACATGTCACAATGTTTATTGAACTTTTTTTAAATGTTAAACAACACAAAAATAACAATGCGATAGGAATATGCACAAACAAAACATTTACACAAATGTAATTACAATACTAATTTCATTCCTAAAGGGTTCCTTCATTTTGGGTCACCTTTAAGAAATTTTTATAAATAATTTTAAGTCTCAATTATAATTTCCATAATCATAAAATCTGTAAACAAATGTTTTAAATTTCTTTTAAGTATATGAATAACCATTCTAATTATAAAGGTCTAGGCAAGAATATATTCATTCTCAAGAGAAATAATTACTGTATCTTTTATGAAATCTATATGATGTATGAATGAATGTTTACCATGAGAAATAGACTATATAGTAATAGAAAATGGATTTGTGACTTGCAATGGTGAATGGAAAGACTGTTGTTCATTTCAATGTTTAGATGCTTTACTTAAAAGTATGTTGGTTGTTAAGTTCTCTATTCTCAACAACTTAGAGCTTTATTTTTGTTTTGCAACCAATTATCTCAAATTTCATGGTTCATTTTATTTTTCTATAATTTGAGATGTTGACCAAATTTGCACTTAGAGAGTGTAAAGGTGTATGTGCCATGAGGAGAGGATATATTTAATAAAATAAAAAATAGGTAAATTATTAGGTGCATCAAATGTAGTCATTAAATATTTAAAGAAAATTGTTCTCCTCCATGTCAAACATGCTTCTATCTTGGATACAACGTTTTGCTTCTAAGATGAATTCCCCTTGTATGTTAAATTTTCCTTTTCTCTTGCTAATAATTTAAACAAAGATCACATGTTTCTAATACAATTAGTTTCCTAAATTGTCATCTTTTTTCTTCTAAGATGAGTTTCACTTGTATATTAAATTATCCTTTTCTCTTGCTAATAATTTAAAGATCACAAGTTTTTTTATTCAAGCAATTTGATAAATTGTGTTTTAAGATAAGGCATTGAAGATGCTATTGTGTGTGTGTGTGTGTGTGTGTGTGTGTGTGTGTAACAAAAAAATTTAATTTCTTACTTGATGCTTGTGCTACACCACCTTCTTTCAAACTCTAAAACTATTAGGTGGATGAATCCTTACATTGAGAAGATTTGGCTATTTTGTATGAAGAGAGTTGCATCTTAGGAAATATTAATGCCCCTCATACCCTGTTCTTAGACAAATGCAAGCCTTGGACTACTGTAAGATTTTTGATATCTAATATTTTAATCTTCTTAGTTACTTCCTTTTGAATTTCATTAGTGTCATCATTATATCTATACAAGGGTCTTAACAAATAAGACCTAGTTGGCAATTTGAAGGCACTAACTATGAGCTAGCATGGAAACTATGGAAAAATATGCAGTCTAGCTTGGGTTATTGTTTGATCATAAACTAGAAATTCTTTGGTCACCAATGCTTTAATCTATTTTTTCTTGCTAGTGATTTATAGGGAGCATTAATATTGGGTCATGAAAAGATCCTTTTGCAAACTCATGAGGGTATGTGTAGGATCATGGTGTACCAAACTATGGCCTTAAGTGGCAGTGAAAAATCAGCAAATCAGGGTTATGTCAACTTGACACATAATTTTAAAGTGGTTCTGGACTTTATATCAAAAAGTTGTAAAAAAATAATCTGTAGGAAATTGAATCTAGTTTCTAAACTACAAGGCCTTATCTGGAGAAAAAAATATTTGATTGGTCAAAAGTTTGGATTTTAATGCAGTACTACAAAAATTTTAGGGAAACAATAAAAAGTAGGTGTATGTCTGACCACCTTAATCATAATCAAATGATAATATTTTTAAATATAATTTAACATATAAAAAGTAGACTCATGCCTAGATGTGACTCATATTTTTGGCAATTTTTATTCCAAATAAATAATTAATTATGAATTTTCTACTATACTACTTTTAGAATTAAAAAACTCCCGTGTCTGACCACCTTAACTAGTTCAAAAAAAATCAAAATTAAGTTTTTTTTTTTTCTTATACTAGTCAAAGCATAGAATGTGACGCATCTTTTGGATTTCACAAATCTTATACGGTTTGAAAGTTATAGCTATTTTTCAACCAGTATGTCAATCAACACTTTGTAGCTAACTCCATTAGAAAATAAGTAATAATTACTTACTAAACTCGTAATTTGACAAAACTTACATTTATGAAAATCTAAGAACATTCTTCAGAAACCCTTTTCATTACATCAAAATTTGGTTAAAAAAAAGTCATCAGCTACATGCTTGAAGTAAAAAACACACAAGAACATGCCAAAAACACATTTTCAGGATGTTTTAAAGATGGCCATATAAGGTTGGTATTGAAAGATATAGTAGGAATTATAAAGGTATTAATTGTTTTCATTTAGTACCAGGATGGGTGGGAAAAAAGTGGGAATAGATTTTGAAATTCTTTGAGGCATTTCAGAACTACATATTTTTTAGATCGCCACTTTTTGGCACACCATGATCTTGCACATACCCATGAAAGTTCTTTTGAATTATTTTGTAATGTAATTACTTCTAAAAAGTGCAATCTATAAATTCAAATTTGTTAAGGAAATGTTTGAATGTATTAGAATTTCTTTTAGCAGTTATTTGTGCTTGACTGTACAATCAATATTGCATGCTTAAATATTTTCATGATGTTTTTCTAATTTATAGTTCATTTCTTGTAACATATCACACTAACCATACTTGTGGAGATGACAATAGAACAATTTAAGGGAATTTTAGTGACTAGGAATTTCTCTTTCTTATTGCAAAATATTATCTCTTTCTAAAGTTTTTTTTGCAAAATCAATTATCTTTTCTGGCTTATGGTGTCCTTAATCCCTTTCTTTCACCAATAGATTTAATTTTTGTTCTTTGATTCTGTCCATATTGTGTTTGATGAAATTGTTCTAGTCTTTTGTCTTGTTATTTTTATATGATGCCTTGATTGGTCTGGTGTTTCTTCCTTGGCAATCTCTCTATTACATTTGTTATTTGTATTACATTTTTGCATAGTACAAGTTTCCATTAATTTTTTTTGTTCTATGAACATGTAGCTTTCTTATAATGATATTTTATATATTTTATATTTATTATATTTATTATTATATCCATGGTATTAAAATATTGACTTGGGATAATATTATACTCATAATTTAATATTTTATTTTGATATAGATGATTCATAATATTATGTTACGTGTTGCTTCTTAATCATATTTGTAATAATAAATTATATTATATAATATTAGTAACAAGATGTTCTTTCTTTATTATAATAATTTGAATAATAATATTTCATAGTGTATTATTATTTATTTGATTAACATGATTGTGATTATGATTATATTTAATTTAATTTATTGTTTAACTTTGTATTTAGGCTCTATTATCATTAAAAACTAGCTCTAAAAAGGGGACATTACATTATGGTCAAGGATATGAAGTTTATGGTTACAATCAACCATCTTAGGATCCATCAATGTATGGTTTGGGGGTTATCCTATAATTGGGATTATCAATAGATGAAGAACAACCATTGCCTACCAAACTTTACTAGTCCATTATTTCCTTTTATTATAGGTATTTTTAGCAATTTATCATAAACCTATTATTTAGTTCTTTGTTACATTTATGAATTCGGACCACTTTCCCTATTACTAGGAATAACTTAATTATTGATCATTGATTAAAAAAATCTTTTCATGTGCCTTATTTTTATCAAATTCCTATTTTTATGTTGTTTGTAGACTAAGGTTCAATAAATGTCAACATCAAGTGTAATGAGCACTTTTAACCCCCACCTGAGCATAAGGAAGAGGAAATATTTGATCCTCCATATGTTAAAAAGTGAATATTTCAATTGATTGTGTTTCATAGTGATGCAGGAGCATTCAGAGGTATAAGGGCAATCCTGTGTCACCCAAAAAAATGTACTTAGACTTAGTTTCTGTTTCATGTGTTTTCATTTTTGGACACCCATTTGGGTCAAATAAAGGTTCCAACTCTCACAGTTCCACTATCAGTGTTCGTGTAAATCCCAAAAAAATAGGAGTATGTAATTGAGCCATCATTTTGGTGAACTAGGAGGTGTAAATTGGCTAGATGAATGTAATTGTAATTTAGAGCATTCCAGAAAAAGAATCAGGTGAAAAGGCCCCATGGTTTGAGAGTTATTGTAGTTTTTCGAGTTTTGGAGATCTCTTAAGAATTCTTCAAAGTCAGGTTAGGGGCATTAAATGACCTCAAAAAGGGCCAAAAAATGGGGGATGATCAAAGCTCATCCATAGGGCTATAGAGCGCTTCGAGAGCTTTCTGAAAATGTAAATGGTTCGTCAATCGGAGCTACGGTTCAAAAGTTATGCCTCCCGAAAGTTTGGTTACCATTTCTGGATTCTTCTAGATTTGCGCCGACTTATAACGCAGCTTTTGGAGCCTTCTATTTGGTCGGTGGGTGCCTACTAGCACTTTCTAGAATGTACTCCTAGTCCTTAACCCTCCGGGGTCTATTTAAGGAGATTCCTGGCATTGTAAAAGGAAGTTCGGAGTGGAGTTTGAGAGGAGGTACTGAAAGGAGAAATTATCTCCACATTTATGCTATTGTAATCCCTTAGGGCATGTTTTGAAGTTTATTTTCTCTGTACTGAATGTACTAGCTTATTTTTCAGTTAATACAATTTCCCTTTTTTGTTGTGTCCATTCTATTCTTGGGTTGTGCCCCCATCACATAGTTTTTAATAGACGTAATTTTTTAATGGGGCTTGGTATTTTTATTTAATGCAAAGGTTCATTTTCTTGACATAAATTACATAAATAATACGTGTGTGTGGTCCAAATTATATTTTATAAGAGTCTACCACTACAATAGTTTAGAGAAGTGTAATTGACATGAAATATAATTTTAAAATGCTTGAAAAGAAGAATTTAAAATTCTTGAATTGTTATTGGTAAAGATTTAGATTATTCTTTTTCATAATAACTAAAATTTGTCTTCTTTGAGAAGATATATCATGTTAGAGTGACCATTATTATTTAAAGGGTACTAGCTCAATGGAAGAGCACCTGATTTAAAAGTAGGAGGATGGTGGTTCAATTCCATTGTGCCCTAATATGACTAAATTAATGATTAAATAAAATACCAAATAAACTACCAAATATACTACCCAAAAAAATCAAATATACTACCAAATACACTACCAAAATTACCAAATAAACTACCATATAAACTACCAAGTAATAACAATAAAAAACTAAATCAATGACCTAATCAATGATTAAAATAGTTTAGTCATAAATTTTTTTGGGAGATAAATGTCTGGCAATAAACTACTATTGGTCATGTGATCAAAATTAGTCACATATCTACAATTTTTAGTAATTTATTTAGTAATATATTGTTGTTTTTGTACTAGTGATTAGGATCAATGAAACCTTCTGGTTGCTCTATGTAGACATCCTCTTCTAGGATTCCATTCAAAAATGTTTTTTCATGTCCATCTGATATACTTTGAATCCTTTGTGAGCTATATATGCAAGTTGTGTTCTAACACCTTCTATTCTAGCAATAGAAGCAAAAGTTTATCCATAGTAAATACCTTCCTCTTGAGCATAACCCTTGCAAACTAGCCTTGCCTTATTTCTTGAAACTTCTCCATTTTCATTCAAATTATTTCTAAATACCCATTTTGTGCCAATTGCATTCTTATCCTTGGGTCTAGGAACAAGAGTCCAAGTTTTATTCCTTTCTATCTAATAAATTTCTTCATTCATTGCTTCCATCCAACTTTCATTCTCTAATGCATCTTTTACAGATCTAGGTTTAAATTCAGTAAGAAAACATGTACCATTTAATTTCTTCCTTGTCATTGTACCAGCTTGCTCATCTCCAATAATTTTCTCAGGTGCATGATGCCTTTTTTGACATATCCAACTAGTTTGGGATTCTTGTTTTTGAAATCACTAGATTCACCATGATCTTCTGAATTGTTCTTGGGTCCCCCTATTTGTGACTTGGGTCCATTAGATTGTGACTCAATTTCCCCTTGCTAAAACTTGGGTCCTTTCGATGACTTGGGTTGCACTAGCTGTAACTCAAGTTGAATTGGATATTTTGGGGGCTTGGATGGTGAAGATTATTGATTCCCAATTGCATTAGATAATGTGTCAAGATCATAATAAATAAAGTCACTATAGTTTACAGGTTCCAAACTACTTTTTTCTTCACTCTTTTCTACAAACCCATTAATCTTCACATGTGCACTTTCTATAACTTTATGAGTAGATATATTTGAACATTTATATGCTTTTCTCTTATTGGATTATCCCTAAAATATTCTTTCATCACTTTTCACATCAATTTCCCTTTTGTAGACTCCTTCAGAATATAAAATTTACTTCCAAATACTTTGAAGTAACATAAATTAGGTTTACAACCATACCATAGATCAAAAGGTGTTTGCTCAAAATATTTCTTCAATTATACTCAGTTAAATGTATGAACTATAGTGATGATTATTTCCTTCTAGTATTTGATAGCAACATTCTTCTCTATCATTAGGGTCCTTGCAAAATCCATGATTAATCTATTCCTTCTTTTAGCTATGCCACTCTGTTGAGGTGTACTAGGTGTAGACACTCAGATTTTGATTCCTCTCTCATTGTAAAATTCTTTAGAAATAAAATATCCTCCTCTGTTAGACCTTAAACATTTTAATTTCTTTCTTGTTTCCTTCTCAACTCTAGCTAGATAACACTTGAACTTTTGAAAATCTTATGATTTATCCTTCAAGTACATTACTATCATCATTCTAGAATAATCATCAACAAATGAAATAAAGTACTTATCTCCATCGTAGATTACTATGCCATTAGGCCCACAAAGGTGTGTATGAATCAGCTAAGAAAGTAATTGAAGGAAACATAGGGACTATGTGAAATATATGAGGGATCACAATTGATACAATCATAGATCCCCTAATAGCTTTTACAGTGAGGATTATAGTACACAAGTTCTAACAATCCAATAGATTAAACAATGTACCTTGCATTGTAGTTGGTGTGTGTTACAAAATAGTGAAGAAGGATCATACTTGTGATCTTGCCAAGTTGTAGTTACATCAATTGATTGAGAAATTGGAAGTTATAAGGAAAACCAAAGTGCACAATGTAAATTTGGATCTATTCTTGTATGTAATTTATTTTAATGTATAGAATACATTTCCCACATTTGGTAAAGTTGCATCGAAAGTTAACAAACCTAGTGTAGTTCAAATAGGAGAATTTATTGAGAAACTAGGTGAAAATTTTGAATCTGTCATGACAAATTATTTTGAAGATTTCAAACAATCAATGAAGAAAAGATTGAGGATACTAGTGTCACTAGTGGAGAAACATTTTGATGATGTTTGCTTCGTAGTTGACATTGATGTCACATATGTTTAGGCAGAAATTCCCAAAGTCAGATGACTAAGGCCATTATGATATGAAATAAATATTGATGAGGCCTTTGTAGCAATCATGACATTACTTGTGGAAGAAGTGGATAAAGAAGCCATGACATTTGGAAACTATGACATGGACAAATCAAAGATTACAATGGAATTGAAGACTACCTTAGTGATCAGGAAGAAGAATAAACTTGTTAAAAGTTGAAAGAAAGATTTGGTGAAGGAGAAGATAAAGAAGAAGACGAAACACAAGGTCAAGCACCATTATCATTAACACAAGGTTAGGGAGAAGGCTGACAAGAAGAAGTAGTGGAAGTTTTAGAAGGTGCTAAGGAAGAAGTCAGTGAAGTACATGTAGCTTTTGAGAAGAAAAAGAAAAAATAAAAGAAACAAGAAATGAGTCAACAAAAGAAGGTGGCTAAACCTACTCAACCCAAGCCTACAATATCTACCACAAGGGTTAGCACAAAATTCATTGCACAAAAGGCTAAAGAGGTAGCCAAGACTAAGGAGAAGATAGCTGAAACCCAAAAGAGACCAACGAGGAAATATGTTGCTCCAGTTAAAACTAATGAAGAGAAAACTAAATGAGATGACAACAACCAATTTCAAGTAGTGAGTCATAACCCCTCTTCAGATTTAGACAATGTATGTGAGAATATTAGGAGAAATGTTGATTTATCATGATTCTCTCATATTGAGTTTGACAATATTAGGAAGATTGAAAAGAACCAAGTTGGAGAGGTAGTATATGCCATGATGACAATATTCAAAATGACTACTCTAGAACTTGCCAACTCCATACCTAAAAGCTTGTATGATAGAGTTGAGAAAAAGTGGCATTATTGTTTAGACACTGAGAAACAAATTAGGGAGGCAAATCTTGCCCAAATTATGATTGAACTTGGTAAGATTGAAATGACTAAAGCCATTAAGAAGTATGTTGCAAAATTTGCATCAAAATAAAGGACATTCAACATATTGCAGAATAGCATAGAGGATGTTGTACAAAAGTCCAAGCAAATGTGGATAATAACATATGGACTATCAACATCTAGGGAAGCTAAGTAGACACCTATTGAGGTAGGTAAGGATGAAGAAGATGACAAAGAACAAGACATAGTTGAGGGAGGAATAGATATGAGCATTGATACCTAGGATCCAATTGAAGAAGAGCAACAAATAGAATAGAGTGTACAAGATACACAAGTGGCAAGTGCTAGCCGCCCACATGAAACAAGTAAAATCATTGAAATTGACAAAGTTAAGGATTCTTTTGAGACTATTTCTTAGAAAATAAATCCCCTTATAGAGGATGATATGAAAAGGATACATGTTGAGACCACTCTCCAGGCCAAACTATGTGACAATCCTATATTGGTGAGTGTAGATGAAATTCAGAAGCTAGATACAATAATTACAAGGGAGGAAGTACAAATACTAGACACATCTATAGTCACTCCTCAAGTCACAAGTGTACAACCTTCACTACCTATAATGGTATATCAAAGGAAGGAGATAGAAAGTTCCACTATCAGTATACTTATACAAGACACTCCAATCTTGGTGAATATACAAGAAACTGAAAAAGATAAAGATGAGATAGTTGGAAAAGACAAGGTAGAGACACAAAAGAATAAATGGACTAAAGGAAAAATAGGTTAGGTAGATACACCAACACATCTAGCACAAGATAAAGGTACAATTGGAACTACAGAGGAAGAGAAGGACAAGATTGAAGAGTTAAGTTTGATAACCAAGTAGTTACCAATTCAAACACTGGTGATATTAGTAGAATCTGCTACTCATTCTAACCAAGCTCTTTATAGGCTAAGAATAGATGCTACATGCAATTTTCAAGGCTAAATTCTAGCTCATCTAAGGAAGAAGAGGTAACTACATATGGTGATGTTAGCCTAGATGAAGAGATTGCATTGCCTAATTTGATTTGGTAGCAATCACAATTGTGTAGATGGCTATATTAAAAGAGGCCCTAGAAAAGAAGAAAAATCAAGAACTGCCTAGAAGGGATCATAGGCAGAAGAAAGCTTTGATTGATATCAAATATATTTTCCTAGATGCATTCAGTCTACTAACTCTAGATGAAAACAAGCCCATCATTGAAAAATTAACCAATATAGTAGAAAGGGTTATATCAAGTGCTATTATACTAACATACATTGAGCTAGAAACATTTTGTATGTTCTTTCATTTTTCATTCCTCATTTGATCATACTTCTTCTATTTATTTAACTTCCTAGTGACCTTGAAGTATTCAAATAAATATTTTTCAATACTCAATAAAAAATTGGGGTTTCATAGCTTCATCCAAAAGCATTGATTTAGTAGCCAATATAATCAATAGGAGAAAATTATTTGATGAATTAGATTGGAAAAATACTAATTTGATGCATTATTTATATGAGGTGGTAGCATCCACTTGACTCTATGGAAGGGGTCGACATGTACATTTCCATGAGTGAGTCCCCTAATGTGGCATGTCATGTTGCAGCCACACTACTTTAAGATGTATTTTAATGGAATTATGAAAATTTAGGCCCAATTTTCCTATTAAAATTAACAAAGATGAAAAACCAAAAATAGCCTGCCCTAGATCTCAAAATCATGAACCTGGGCATAATTTGTTTGTAGAAATCGGATTAGAAAAATAATAATTAATTTATTAAATAATGAAAGTAGGTATATTAAGTTTTCAAAAGAGGTAGAGAGAAAAATAAAATAAAAATAGTAAATCCTATCTAAAAAAAAAACAAAATTTATCTTCTACAATAGAGGATAGAGTCATCTTCAAGAATATATAATTTTATCTTTTTTTTTTGGTAAAAATTTGATAGCAGAATGATTGTGGGAGATGAAACCTATTGATATTTGAAAAGTTTTACATTGGAATGTTAGTCAAACAATATACAAAAAAATGAATCTTTCTCTTCTCCTACAGTAGCTATACATATTTTGAATTTTGATTGAAAATAACTACTCCATATATTTATTCTTTTTGGGGGTGGCAAGCATAAAATCTCTATTTTTTAGCAATAAACAATTATCTTAAATTTTTTAAAGAACATGTCAATCTTTATTTGAAATTTTTTATAAATTATATTCATAATCTCCATGCTAGTTTATACATTTCATCAGTTTACATCATACTCAAATTCCTAATAAAAATGTCACATTTTGGTAATTGAAGTTTATCAATTTTAATAATGTTAACATTTTCCTTTATAAAATTGTGAAAGTTGATAGTGCTTTTACCCACATTAGGGATTAACTTTTGTGACAAATAGAAGTAGCTAAAACCAACTTGAGAGCTTGAGAGAATAGGAAAACCATCATGTATCACTCACTAGTAGTGCCGATGCAAAGTTAAATGAGCCCCAATTATGCACATGTGTATTGTAATGGTTAATTCATTACTTCATGGTTAATATTAGACATTAAATAAGGATTAGGAAATATGATGTCCAAAGAGATAATCCATGAAGAATCAACTATAAGGGCCATTTTTATGCAGATGTATAAAATTTGAAGTGTTAAATCAATCAACAAACAACAACACTTAGGATATAACCATCAAAGAGGTTCTAACTAGGTACGTGCATCAAAATAGAATCTCACACAAAGATTTTAACATTTCAAAAAACAAGGTAACTTTATGAAGACCTAAGTATGAATATCTTATAGATAGGACATGTAATAAGAACCTATGTGATAAGATGACACTAAATGGCTATGATTATATATAAGATTATTCAACTTGTAGATTTAATTTTTTAAAGTTAATTCAATTTTAATGGAAAACTACATATGGTATAGAATGTATTGGTGAGATAATTGAAAAATGAAATGTATTTGTGAGAAAATCAAACTATTGAATTTGGTGCCGAGAAAATTGAAATACAAATAGTGGTCTAGTGGACTAGCCAGTCCAATCCATATTACTTGTTTAGTAATTAAAGGCCACAACTATCTAGCCCCATTGCTCTATGGAGTTGGATGCCATGGTCCATCGTGAGTGGTTTCTCATAGTGGGTAGTTTCCAAATCATAAACTAAGTAATAAATTAAAGGGATTATGAAAGATTCTAAAAATACTTAATTTTTATATTTAATAAAAATTACAAAAAAAAAATACAAAATGAGAAAATAACACTCATCCATGCTTATAAAAATATAATGTTTTTGATCAAGAAAATAGTTTTTGAAGGGAGCCTAAAACACTTTACAAATCATAAAATTTCAATGAAGCCCAAACCAAACTAAACTAGAGACCAAAGGTGAAACAAGTCACCTAGCAAGACACAGTGACTTGGGTAGCATTGCTGGTAAAATAGAACTCATCAAACACACAAATAGGTTTTGAACGGGCATATGAAACCCATGGTCAAAAAAGAGGAATAGACAATAAATCCCTTACCATGTTAGATAACAAAGAAATAAAAGGCCACAAGAGCCAGGAAAACCATTCATAGGAACAACCACTCAAGAATTCCCTAATGTTTATATATACTATATATATAAATATATCTTATAATTTTTTTTTTATTATAGTAATTAAAATTTATTATATATAATATATTTATTCTACTCTTACTTTTGTCACTTCTAAGTAGGGTGTAATTAGGGCCCATGTCATAGATTAGTGTAAGAATTTGGTATAGCTTTGATACCATGTAAGGATTTTCCTAAGGCAATAATTCAATGCCAAGATCAAGAAGCTCAATAGATAGCACAAGAGAGATAAATGATGATCAAATGAGAATGGATATCAGATAATTGGGTTAATCAAATAATTGGATGAATACATCATAGAAGAGCCTTGTATATAAAGGCAATCAAGATGACTAGGAGTCATGCAAAGAGATAAGCATACCAACTAAGCACATGTCCACCAAGTGTGGATTACCCTCCATTGTGCATGAATGTATGTGCACCAATGTGAGGATAAGAATACAAGGGTGTATCTCATAAAGAGATGTAGTAGACAGTATGTGCTCAATTGGAGTGCAAACTACTATGTTGTCAACATGACAACATATAAATATGCAAAATCATATGTGTCTACATGACAACTAATATGAAAATGTATTAACCTAAGTAGCTTAAGTAAATTTTGAATAGTAAATAATTATTTACACCGACACCCCCCCTTAAGTGAAGCTTAGGGAAATGTAGTTAAGCTTACCAAAGCTATATAATAATACAAGATTGTTCCTAGCTACGAGGACATGTTAGGTACCCATGTACAAAATGCAAGTGCAAAACATGTGCAATGCAATCTCTCATAAAGAAGAGAAAGAGGGAAAAACACTTGGGAAAATACCCCCTCCAAAAAGAGAGATAAGTACAATAAAATAAAATGAGAGAAGAAGGCCTCATACGAGGAAAAGATCCCCCCTATAAGAGAGAAGAAGAGGAAGATATACCAAGTAGCCTCCCCTCAATATAGAATGTACACCAATGGAAGATGCTCCAAGCTTGATGTAGAAACTATTTGATGAGTGTAGAATAACATTCCTCTCCTTAGGAAGAAATATAACTAAAGGTGTACCAATGAAGCCTCTCCCGTCTGTAGGAAGAAACCTTAAAATGTATGAAGTCTCTAAAACCTACTCAAGTGTCCCCACGTCAATACTAAAGTGTGCTTCCTCTAAATCATGTGTACTATGCCACTTTTCTGAAAAAGGAAAATCAGGATCAACTAAGGATGAATGTAGAACATGTCTCAAAGACTCAAATATCTTTTCTTAAAATAAAGTGACCTCCTCCAACTGTTGTATCAAAGGATCTACCATCATGTCAACCTCAAAAGATGAATCAAGTAGAGAATGAAGATGAGAGTCAGCATGCTCCCTCAAAAAAATTGAAGAAGGATCATCTTCACTAAAGAGAAGATGAATGTCATCAATAGTGTCTCTGAAATCTACAATGTAGGACTCCACAAACAAACTAGAAATTTTTTTCAAGTAGTCATCCCATGGAATTTAGTTTGGAAGACAACGAGTATCCTGCTACACTAAATCACTTGAATCCATAGCTATGTGAATACAATCTCATTAGGAGAAACAAAAGATGGAATATCAATAGGAGGAGAAGAAATGGATGGCTCAACAACTTGATCACATGTGAGAACACCCAAGTTCAAGTAGCCAAAGTTATCCTCAAAGTCTGAATCATCACTAGAAGTGTGATCAAAATCTGCTAAAGAATCTACTAAGAAATCACTTTCATCATCATGAGAAAAATCTAAGTAGTATAGGTTAGATGTATGATCAACCATCCCTATAACAATGATCTCTCTAGTCTCCAAGTCTTTGATAAAAACTTAATCAGGCGTAAATTCCATAGTCCTTCCATCTCCATGAGTGAGCTAATAGATGGAAAGAAGATTATGACTTAGGCAAGGTACACACAACACATATTTGAAGTATCCCTCCCCCTTATCAATATTGCCTTTGCCAAAAACATTCATATAAGTATGATTGCCCATCAAAACCGGTGGACTATGACATGGATCAAATGATGAAAACATAGAATGTGAAGATGCCATATGATGAGAAGCCCCTAAATCTAAAAACCATCTCCTTGAATCTTGACTTGAAGTAGCTACTAAGGCTTGACCTTTTCCCGTGTGATCCTTTCCTTTCTCAAAATCTAAATGTGAAGAAGAGGGTGAAGTAGTCATTCTTTAAGGTAGACTAATTTGATTCTTCTTAAGAGGATTCTTGAGTTCATCTATCTCCTTCTTATAACAATGATGTTCTTCATGTCCATTCTTCTTGCAATATGTACAAGTGAGCAACTCCTTTTGGATGATTTTCCTTTGTTTTTGGAGTTGTCTTATGGTGAGGAGGTTGAGTGTTCTTTCTCTTGTTGTGAATTTTGTTTCCATCATTTATGCTTCTTGTTAGACCCTTTTCCTTGATTCCCTTTACTAGCAACCAATGCTTTGGACTTCGGAGACTTGAGAATCCTCATGCTCATCAAATTTGATTTTTCTACCATCAATATCTCTATGAAGGTATCAAATGAAGGAATGGTGTAGGAAGAACCTAAGGTTGACTTATGAGTGTTGAAACTCAAAGAAAATGATGCATACTCTAGAGGAAGTTTTCTCATTAGATTATAGATCAATATTTCATCCTCTATGATAATTCCACAATCCTGAACCATTGACCTTAGCTCATGTGCCTTGGTGATATAGTCTTTAATTGTTTCAAACTCCTTTGGATTTAATGACATGATATTTTCATCAAGTTCAAAACCCCTAGCTTTGTCTATTTTTGCATACAAGCTAGCAAACTTATCCCATGCTTCCTTTACTATTTTACAATTACCAATATGGAAGATAAGATCTTCATGTACATACTTCCTCAAAGTACTAATAGAAACCTTATTTTTATGATTCCATTCATTTAGTTCATTAAGATCAGATGGTGCAACCATGATTCCATCAACATAATCAATTAAACATTTTTACTCCATGCTCTAATTTTTATTTAGCATAATTATGTGGAGTTAAAAGTGGAAACTTAGGAGAACCCATGATGCAAAATAAAATAACACAAGAGAAAGAGAAGAGAAAACACTCAAGACACACCACCCAAATCACTCAATCAAAGAACCCCCCCCCAAAATGGATGATTTTGACACTTATACTTGGTGTGTGTACAATTTCTACTTGTCAAAATGAACCAAAGTGGACTTCTAATATTGATGGTTACAACAAAAAATATGAAGCTATATTGGACTCAACAAGATAAGACACAAGACCTCTCAAGGATCTAATTAATTACAAATGCCAATAGGCCAAAATGAGACCAAAATTGAAAGTACTATGTCTACTCAAAATTACTCCAAACTAATACTAGATGTGGAAAGTAGACAAAAAATCATGCACTTTCAAAAAATATAGCACCTGAATATGTGTCCAGATGAGCATCAACTAAGCCTTTCAAGTTGCAAAAATTATGATTTGTAATTTTTAGAAACATTCAGGAACAGGGATTGCAAACAACCTACAAAAATGTGTAGATCACAAAATTCTACCCCAAAAAAAAAAAAAAAATTGCTCAAAAAAAGGAGTCTGTATGAGGGAGATATCGCTGCTTGAAAATCACCTCTATAATTATTTTTCCTAAATCACTGCCGTTGCACCTCCAAAAATTAAATGACTCTAGATTTCACCTTAGATGTCTAATTTTGACGAAAGAAAAGTTGATTTAGGGGTTTTTTGACCTTCTGAATGTGATGCCAACATCTGAATTGCACCAACAAGCTCCAATCTTGACCAACAAAAAAAAAATCTCTTCAATGGCTATGCAATGAAACTCCTATGGTTGTGATACCATGTAAAAATTTTTCTAAGACAATAATTCAACTCTAAGATCAAGAAGCTTAATAGATAGCACAAGAGAGACAGTTTTTGATGATCAAATGAGAATTAATATCAGATAATTGGATGAATACATCACAGAGGAGCCTTATATATAAAGGCAATCAAGATGACTAGAAGTCATGCAAAGAGATAAGCATACCAACTAAGAACATATCCACCAAGAGTGGATTATCCTCCATTCTACATGAATGTACGTGCACCAATGTGAAGATAAGAATACAAGGGTGTATCTCATAAAGAGATGTAGTAGACAACATTTTCTCAATTAGAGTGCAAATTACTATGTTGTCAACATGAAAACTCATATAAATATGCAAATGCCTAGGTCTCTACATGAAAACTAATATGAAAATGCATTAAAATGAGTAAACTTAAGTGAAGTGTTAATAGTAAATACTTATTTACACCAACAATCAGGATCCACTCAACCCCCTCTAGTCAGTCATCCCCCTCCATCTACATAGAAACTTAACCTCTCCTATTAGTATGTCTCTGGCTTCGATTGAATGAATAAAGACCCTGACCCAAATAAAAATCAATGGAAAACTCCTTTTAATTTTTCTAGTTGTTATCAGAGTTTAGTATAAAGGGTTAGTTGGCTTGTTCTTGTTTGATTCATAGAAATATGTTGATTTATATTTTAAATTTAATCTCTATTGCATTGTCTTTTTCTATGGATTGCAAACTTCATTGAGAAATAGAGAACCAATGTTATCACATTCAAATTGTCAATGGATTATGTCTACTCATTTCGGTTTGGCTGAAACCCTACTTTATCCAACATAGAATTTTACTACTTCTTATGATTAATTGAGATCATTCCTAAAGCTACAATTAATAGAAATGATTCAAATGAAGACCATAATATTGCATGACCAATCAAATAATTTAGTTTGTAGTCAAATAGTAAATTTTTAACACATTAGATTCTCTTTGCATGAAAATTGCTAATATAATTTTGTTATTTTATTATGTTAGAAGTTCTTTACATGTAATTTGATGATGTAATTCTGATTTATAAATTATTATATCTACATTGAAATTTAACTAGAGTTCATTTCTTTAGAGTAATAAATATAGTGATTATGTGAATATCTATAATTTTGGTTGTATGCATATACAATATTTGAGGACATCACATAAGTCTCCATTAGAAGTTATTAAAAAAGGGTTAAACATTTTAGGAGAGAAGTTTTTTCTTTAATCATATTTGATAGTGTAATTCTCAAAAGCATTTGAGTATAGACAAAACACAAAACTTCAAATCTCAAATCAATTTACTTTACTAACTTGTAAAAGTTTTCTCTTAATGCATGTGATTCATGAGAGAAGAGGCAATAATTTTCATTCAATTACAAAATTTTACAAGATGATTTTTTCTTTTAATCATTTTTGATAGTGCAATTCTCAAAAGTATTTTGGTATTGATAAAACACATAACTTTAAATCTCAAATCAATTTACTTTACTAACTTGTAAAAGTTTACTCGTAATGTATGTTGTTCATGAGAGACAAGGCAATAATTTTCATTCAATTACAAAATATTACATTTTTTTTTTTCACAACCTTGGTTACATCTCAATGGTAACATGAAATGCTATATTAAAATAGATAAAATCACTTTAATAAAATAAATTTTATTACCCAAAAGATAATTTAGCTAAATATATCATGTAGATTTAATTTAATGTGATGAATAAATTGAGTATATACGAGGCATTTATCCATTTTTAGTGAACGACACATATGGAGCATAATACTCATCATCTAATTTTTTAATTTAAAATACTAAAGTTCATAACCATGTCAATATGATAAAGGGATCAATAAGTAATATTCCTTCTACTTTTCTAATAGCCATCACTATAAACTTGCCATATCTATATTGATTCACCTTAGATATGGCTAGTCACTTAAAGAAATCTAATAATATTTACCTAAAGACTAAAAACATTAAGATATTATTCCATTACTACTATATCTATATGAATAAACACAATAATGATCATGTGTTAGTATTATAAATTTGTTGAAAAATTTAACATGTTGTAGAAAGAAAAGTATAAGACCAAAGAAATAGAGATAATTATTTTCATAAAACACAATCACTTTAGGTATTTTATTTTTAGAAACTTCAAAGGATCTATGTGAACTCAATGATCCTAGTAAGAAAAAAGGAACAAATAAATCATTTTTTAATCTTACATTTTTGAATTATTTTTAAATGTACATATTCTATGAATACAAGAAATAATATTTTAAAAAATATTAATAGTAGTATTTCTTCAAAGAAAAATATAAAACTCTTACCATAACCATGCAATATTACCTTGTTTTTGTCCTATTAGTTATGTAACCACTGAACTGCCTTGCAATGCTATGCATGAAATATGTAGCTTTCTGATAAATGAGATATTAAATATATTGTCTCTCTCTCTCTTCATTCTCTAACATTTTGTATGACATAAACTCCTCAAAGGGCTCTGATAGCCCATTTAGCACTCAAGGAAATACCTTGCTTTTGGGTGGAAATTAGGCCAAGGCACAAGATCCCTTGTGTAATAAATAATATTTCCAAAGGACACTTTGAAATCCATGATGCTCAAAATTTTAGGCCTAAAGGAAATCTCTAAGAAGATTCTAAAGTTTAGAGTAAAAGCCTAGAGTGGAAGTCTAGTTGGAATAGTACACATGGTATAGCATCCAAAATATTGGAGAAAATTTTGAACTTACTAGCCAAAAAAAGAAGCTTTTTAATCCAATAATCCAATGTTTCTAAAATATTTGAAGTCACAGAATTCCAAAGGTCCTAGCTAGAGCTTGAAAGGCATACTGAATACCCAAAAATGAAATATTTCCCTCTGTTGAATCCATTCCCACTAATATTGTGCATACCACGACAGAGTAGGAAGAAAGGAGTGCTTATAGCAGAGTGTCTTGTCCCTTTGAATAGTAGACCTAGTTCACAGTTTCTTACAAAACTCCATAAGAAAAAAATAGAAATTTTTGATTTTGAAGAATTTTCTTCCTCCAAAAAAGTGTAACACAACTAAAGGATATGGAATGGGCCATTAGGTACTCAAATCCTTTAGTGGAAAACATACAAAGCCAAGGCTAGTTGACATCATTGGTGGATGGACTGATAGAGGAAAAAATCCTCATATTTCCTAAAATTTATGGTGATGCAAGTACAAGCCTCCCCAAAAGGCATCTCCATAGATTGGAGAAAAATTGGTCCAAATCCTAAAGCTTTAAGAATAGAAAGAATGAATTACCACTGTATATGATAATAATCTTTATGAAAGTTAATATTGAGAAAGAGAGATTTCTTGAGAAAGAGCGCTTGTCTAGGATATGATTGGATTTTATTATACCATTCTACTCTAGATAAACAACAATTGACAAGAGATGGGAAGTTCTAAGCTCTAGGGTTTTGACTATGATCCTGTAGGAGACATTGAGAAAAGTAATGGGCCTCCAAATATGAAATATTTTCATGATCACAAGCTTTAGGTATGAATTTGATATTTCCTTTATTGATAATGTTACCTAAAGACCAAAAATTATAGGCTCATGGGTAGATATTTTATTTATAAATGAAAGATAATAAAAGGAATAAAATATGCATGCCATTTGGTAGAATTCATGGGTGAGAAGGATGGATTTCTTAATCTAGGACATTGTATAATAGGTCTAATAGAAAATATGTGTCATTTAGAATGTGTACCATATCTTCGTATATTCTTTAATCAAATCTTTCGTAAAATTTGTTTGACACAATCCTCCTTACTTCTATCTCTATTCGAATGTTGTACATACAAATATATTTTTCTTATTTTTTGATACTCCAAACTTTATTTTCACATAGCTTCAATTAACTCATATGAAAGCCAAAAGTCACTTCCACATCGTTATACAATTCTAAATTCCTATAGAGAAATTAGGCCAAGGTATCCAAATTCATTGGGTAATCAACTAAATCCCCAAGTGACTTTGTGAAAGCCATGATACATAGAATTAGAGGCCAAAGAAAATATTTGAGAAGTTTCTTGAGTTTAGAGTAAGAGGCTCAAGACGGAGGCTAGTAACACATGTGTAGTAGCCAAAACCTTGGAGAAAATTTTGAATTTAAGAGCCAACAAAAGAGGCTTGGTAAACTAAGAGTCAAATTTTTAGTGAATTCTCTCAAACATAGATTTCTAATGATCCACAACCAAAGCTTGAAAGGAAAATGGAATACACAAAAAAATGGAAGATTTCTCCACATGATGTGTTGAAGTTATTTCCACTAATATTTTGTAAGCCATGGCAAAGAAAGAAGGCCTAGAAAGAAAACGAAAGGTGTCCATAGATTTGAGAGAACTTGAGATATTTTAGCTATCCTTAAGCTGCATGAGAAAAGATTCCTCAATATAATTCCCATTGACAAGATGATTGGGATCCTTGGGAAGGGAAATGAATTTCACATCACTAGATGAGATGGAATGGGTCAGCAAGTACCCAAACCCCTCAAAACATATAGAGTCGATGCCAGAGGACACCCTTGGTAGATGGAATAAAAGAGGAAAAAATCCTTATATTTCCTACCATCAATGGTGATGCAAGTACAAGCATAACCAAAAAGAATCTCCATAGATTGGAGAAAAAATGGTCAAAATCCTAGAATCTTTAAGTATAGAAAGAATGAAAGGGCATTCTATATGATAATAAGAATTGGAAAAACCAATTTTGAGAAAGAGAGCTTGCAGCTCAAACCTACAATTCCATTCTATACATTCCTAGATGATTATGATGTTCTCTAGGATATGGAGATATGTTATTAAAATAGTTTGATCTAGATGAACAATAATTTGTAGGAGATGAAAAATTTGAAGTGCCAAGGCTTTGACTATGATGTTGTAGGAGACATCTAGTAAGAAAATGGGTCTTCAATTATAGATATCTTTAGGATAACACATTTTAGGCATGAAGTGGATATTTCATCTATCAATCATGTTACCTAAATATTTAGAATGATAGGTTTGTAGGTATACCTTTTATTCTTAAATGAAAGATAAAATAATATATAAAATATTTAACAGATTCAATAGAAGTCATATGTGAGAAGGATAATTTTGTTAATCTAGACCATTGTTTAATAGGTCCCATAGAAAACATGTCTCTTTTAAAATTTTGTACAAGTTCTACATATAGGATTTAATTAAGTATTTTGTAAAAAATAAATTATGTCATTCTTCTAACTTCTATCTCTATTTGAATTTGGTACAAACCGAAATGTTTTACTATCCCTGAAATACCCCAACCTTTATCGGCACATTACTTTAGTTAACCCATATAAAACCCAAAAGTACAACTTTTACATTGTTCTACACTTCTAAATTCTTATCCAATTAGTTAGAATAATTCATTTTTAACAGAACACTAAAACCTAGCTTTTTATAGTCTATATTGTTCTCCTCACCTCATCTCTCTCTCTCTCTCTCTCTCTCTCTCTCTCTCTCTCTCTCTCTCTCTCTCTCTCTGTGAAACCTCTACCTTCATGTGATAGAATTTTTAGATTAGTTGTACTATTATGAGATCCCAAGAATCTAAAGAGGGCCATACAACCAATAATATAAGTATTTAGTTTAAAAAAAGACAAGGATTTAAGACCATAGTTGATGTCTATAGTCCTTCCTATCGACCTATACATGCCACCTCACAAGTAACACACAATTGAAAAATATAAAGAAAAAAAATTTCAGCTATGGTGAGATACACAAAACTATTAGTGTTAATTACTATGACAATGAGAATTGTTGGAGAGATTAAATTTGTGCTAACAAATTTTTTCTGGTTTCCCCAAAGAAATTTGTTGCAGCCAATATGGAAAATGTGGAACCACTAATGATTTATGTGGAAAGGGTTATTAAGAAGGCCCATGTAAAGCTATAAATCTGCATCAAATGAATACATTATCACAAAGGACTTCTTCAACCATATTTAATCTCAAAACACTTCCTCTTACATGTTGGAAACAAATTCTACATATATGATGGCTTTATTGAGGCAGCACTAGCAATTTCCCCACTTTTGGCACCATTTAAAGTATTGATGTTTGTAATAGAGAATTTAGCACTTTCTTCACTCACATCGCCTATAAAACTAGAAGTATGTAAAAAGATGGATCGCTTTGATTGTCACTAAATATAACAAAATATTTTTATTGGGGAATTATGAGAATATTTATGTTTTTTTTGTAGATCTATACCATATAGAATAAGTTTAAAATGACCCATATTGTGAGGATTCCTATTCAAATCCTTGCACAAGTGGAAATAAATACTATGGCGGTTCTCTATAGCTTCACTAGTAAAAATATTTTCTATCAATTAATCATTTTTTTATAACTTATTTTTTCCTATGAGATTCCAATGAATACTGAAGGCATGATAATGATATTGCAAGAATTGAAACTACAAATATGTTAAAATAATTAAGTAATTGTGTATTATCTTTTATGTTAAACAAAATGTCATATCATCACCAGTTAGTGTACGCCAAGCTCACTCCAGTAATGAAGACAATTTCCTATGTTTGCTACACATTCCAAAGTTTACCAAGTCGAAAAGATAGTGTTTATCAAGTTCACTCGAGTGTCAAAATAAAGTTTACAGAAGTTGAGTGTTAATTGAGCTTACTTGGTTAATAAAAGAAAATTTAGATGGAACCAATGTTAATTGATCTTACTTGGTTGCCAAAGGAACTTTGTGAATATGCAACATTAACTGAGTTAACTTGGTTAACATAGGAAAATCATTTCTGAGTTAGTGTCTACCGAGCAGGGTCAGCTAACTGTTGTGGTTTCACAATATTTCACCTAGAAATGGGGACCGCCTACTTTATTTTTGGCTTTTTGGATCCCTAGTCTAGGGTCTAAGTCTTTTTTAGTGTTTTATCTAGTATTTTTGGTCAAATTTGGGTCTTGGTTTAAAAACCTAGATCACAAAAATAATCATTTTGGGGGATAAAGTCATTTTTGCAAAGAAAAATAACACAATAGTGCACCTCCCCAGGTGTGCACCAAACACATAGAGTAGGCATCACCCCTTGGTGATGCACAACTGCATAATTGCACAACACCAAGTGGTGTGTTGGGTTCCCAGGTCTATAAAACCCAAGACTCCCTACCCCTTTCACTTTATTTTCTCCTCATCGAGCTCATATTCTAAACCACCACACCTCATTAGGTGCATTACTCTGCTTCTCCTTGCTTCCTTCTACCTACACATTCAAGACAAAAAATGTTAAAATACCTGAAAAGTGTGCAGTTGTGCACCTTTTTCTATGCAATGAATCTTAAAAATTGTAAAAACAAAACATTTTAAAACTTAAGTTGTAGGTGCAAAAAAACACACCTATCTAAGTGCATTATTGCACACCCTCTACCCTTGTATAAATCAACCAAAATTAAGGTGTGCACTCAGAGCACCTCAGAAGTGTGCTGAGTGTGCACTTTGATTTTTCAAGGATAGGTGCACATACCATACCTTAGAGGTGCGCTAGGTGCACCCTTTTTTCATATAAGGGATAAAATAAGGTTTTTTAGATGTTTCCAAACAATTAGGTATTTTAGGCTTTTTCATGTCATTATTAGGGTTTGATTTAACTGAATTTTCTTCATCTTTTTATTGACAATTTTTTTTTTATACAGATTCAATGGCCATTCATCATTCTCCCTTATTGTAAAGATGGTATCAAAACTCATGGTGTTCAAGTTTCAAGGTGTTCTAGCCAAGTCACACTTTCAAGATAATTATTCAGAGATTTGGGACACGAAATTAGGTCATACAGACTTGAGTGCATTCTTGGTACTGTACAAAAAACTAACAGAAAGGTCTCCAATGATATCCCATCTTATCTGATTAGGACTAGTCAATGTAGCATCACACCCAACATTAGTACAGTCCTTAGAGCTGATCATGACACTAGTAGAGAACTATGTTTCTAAAGAAAGGTTTGTGAAGAGTATAACTAGAGAAATCATCCTAGATCTCTCACCTAAGAACATAGAGAAAGTGTTCCATCTTTCAAAGGCAGATCAATCTTATTAGATTAAATTATCACCAACTAGAAACATGGTATAGGGAACATGTAGATGAAGCTTATGAGATCATCCAACCCTCATACCTTATAGAGAAGACTCCTCTAGGACGTAAAGTAGGAAAATTGGACATGAAAAGAGGTTACATGAAGGAAGATATTGGATCTCTTGAGTAGATTCATGGCTTCTCTAGCATTGAGACACTTGAACATATGGATGGTGAATTTTATTAAGACTATTAAGATGATGAAGATGCTAATTGATTGGGCTTCCATTCATAGTGATAACTTGGGTGAATAGCTGTTGGTGGTTAAGAATAATTTTAAGTTTTACATGACATCATATTTGGTATACTTGTTAGCTACACGGGCAATGGATTATCTATGACTCTATAGAAAGGGCAATATGAAAGATGCAAATGCATGACCCTATATAGTTTATCCCTAGTTCATGAAGAAAAGGACTCCAGAGCATAGCAAGGAATACAAGATAGTAAGTGATGCATTTATATTCACAATTATCCAGTTCATTGAGGGGAATTATACGAAGTGGATGTCAAATGAGGTAGTTGCTAAAATTTTAGAGGTTGGAGCTTAGTACATCCATGATTAGACATTCACCTATTTAAGGGTAGTGAGCACCACTCTCAATCCCAAGAAGCTCCCTAGGTATCCTAGTGACAGATTTATATTGTTGGAGATCACTTGACAACTCTTGTCTTTTTGCGACAGAGTCAGGAAGAAACACAAAATAACCTAGGTGTGGCCCATTACTATTGGAGCATTTAGTGTGGTCCATAGATAGGATATTCTATCTTTTGAATCTGATTGGGATCAATATCCTTTGGAAGAATACAACTCTTCTTGGCCCTATTTTGGTAACATTGGAAGGGTGCAGTAGTTGGCTAGTAAAAAATTTCAATGTGAAGATGCAATTGAGGACCACTAGATGAATGCAGTGGATGACTATGATATTTGCATAAGGGATTATTGTAGGATGACTCTCTATCTAGTAGGTAGTGCTTTGAAGATAAAAGTTCATTTGAAAATAGTGCAACAAGATATTGAGGATGTTCTTGATCCATTTTTTAATAGGTACAAGATTGGTGATTGACCCATTATGAATGCTAAGATTAATAAAGAAGAAAACTTAGACATCAATCATAGAACATTATCAAACTAACAAAGGATTGGATCAAAAGACCTTTAAAGTTGGATCCAATTCCTCAAGTGGTAGTCTTCCATGCTCAAGCCCACCCAGTAAGAGGTTGAGGAGCTAAGTTTATAGTGCCTACCTTTATAGCTCTATCCCTAGTAAGGCTAGAAATAATGTACCAACTTGATAGAAAAGTTGTATATTATAGGGCTCAAAAAGGTAAAGGAAAGAGGAAGAGAACTTCTCCTCAACAAGTTGAGCTAGAAGAGGAAGCAAATCATGCACCTCAATAGCTAGGGGTAGAAAATGTAAAAGGGTTAGAAAATGTTGAAGCTACATAGACCTAAGATAACCCTCAAGTGCCACCAACTAAATAAGGACAAGGAGAAGCTGAAAAAAAAGTATAAGAGGTGTCTCAACCATAATAAGAGGTGCAAGACTCCCGATCTACTCCTAAGAGAAGAAATATCAAGATTCTAGTCAAGAGGAGACAAAAGGTGATTAGGAGAGTGATTCCTTTCCCATCAATCCTAGAAGTTATCCCAGAAGAAGGAGATAAAGAAAATGAGCTATAAGGGTCCAAAGTAGCTTCACTATCTCTACTTCAAGTTACATTCTATGTAGATAAGGGATTAGCTACTCCTCTTCCTCCAAACAATGAAGAAGAATAAGTTCAAGTAGGAAAAGAGGGAGAGCCACAACAAGTATCCACCAATGAAGTTTTAGAGGAAGGAAAAATAAGTGAGAAACCTCAGCAAACTTCCCAAGACATAGAGGTGAGAACTATGGACTCCACATATATGAAGACTCCTAGTGTGGATCTCTTACAGAAGGAGAAGACTTTAGAGAGGAGTGATAAGAGGAAGAGTATAGAAGAGAAAACTCCTTCATCTTCAAAAGGAAAATCCTTGATAGAGCATGTTCCAAGATGGTGGAGGAAAGAATTCATTAGAAACAAAAGGCAGCAATTCACCACTAAGGAACAATATAGTATGGAATTGATTAAAGTTCTTAGGAAACCCGAGTCACTGCCAAAGGATGCATGAGAATTAGCCTTCATTATGAATGATCAGAACTAGGACTTATTTGCTCATGTGGCTATCCCTAATCTACATAAAAATGTTGAAGAATTGACTCCAACTTTTTTTTTTGATCAGGGAGTTCATGCTTTGGAAACCTATGTTGGACTCTACTAAGTTGATCGTGAGAACAGGAATTAAAGAAGTGTTTAGGAACTTAGAATAGGATGGGGTAGAATTGATAACACTTTGGAGACAAAATGAAATTCTAAAAGGATATCTAAACAAAGTTTTTTGTCCTTTATATCCTACAAATCCTAAGGAAACTTTGAGTGCAACATTGGAGAAAAGGGACAAAGAGACAATACAACTAGACCCATTTTTGAAATCTTGTCAATAATGGTGATAAAGTTTTGAAGAAAAGGGTCTGTAGATTATATAGGGAAATATTAAGTTTCTACACCATATACAAGATAATGTAGATAGGCTAGTGGCCATTTTGAATCAAGATTTTGGTTTGATGGATGAAGTACTTACCTGGGGCAAGGACTTGTAAGCACTACAGTTAATCAAAGGCCAAAGGTACCAAATGTTAATGGAAGTATATAAAGTAGAGGAGTTAGATAAAATTGATGATTAGATAGAGAGAATTGTTGATGGAAATAAAGTAATGGAAACATTACATGCAAAGATTCATAAGCTCAAGGATCAAACCCAAGAGAAAATTTTCAAGGTAGAGAAACATTATAATGATGCATGCTTAGACATTTTTAAGAATGATGCAAGGGATAAATTGATAAATTGAGCAATTTTGAATGACTTTTGAAGAAGCTACTAATGATGATGATGTTAGAAAAGCATTTAGAATGAAAGAAGCATTATTAGAGTTGGAAGTGAAACTGGGAGATTTTGTAAACACTCACATCAAGGTGGGCAACTATAGGTAGAAAGTGAAGAAAAAGTATGAGGCCTTAGATTTTCCAGATGTAGCTTAAATCATTAATATCATTGAGAATTTAAGGGCAAATACCTAGACATATATCTAGTATAAACAGGAACAAAACCTAGAAGACATAATTTAAATTTTGATACTTGGTGAAATTTTGCATTTTTTGAACTTGCTTCCAAGGTGTGCAAGTGCACCAGGTGTGTAGGTGCATAGGTGCATTTTTCAAAGGTGCACTTTTTTAGTGGTGTTTTGAAAGTTTTGAAGAATTTAGAGGTGCATTGATAGTTAACTGCCAGTTCAAAATTTAGAGCTTTCCATACATTGGAAATGCATTTTGACAACAATTTAACTCCCACAGACACTTGGTGAAGATGGAGCTTCTATTTTTGGCACTTCCAGAGACTCCTACATCATCTAATGACTTTCTTCTTCTTATTTTCTCATGCTTTCATTGTTTTAAGTTATGTAAAGGCTCATGCATCTATTTAATGATATAAATATGGATGAAGTCCTACTTAGTACTAGTTAGATAATTAGTTTTTACATAAATAGATTTGTTTTATTAGTTTAGAATCATATGATTGCATAAAGATATATCTCACTCTCAACCCAAATTGAGGAGAAGATTTATTATAAATTTAGAAATGTAATATGTATCCTAGGCTGCCATTATTTTGATGTAATAATATATGCTATTGATGCTCACATTTGGAGTGTAGTGATTCTTGCCTAAGTGTGTTATATTTTGTGGATGTATGTTTATGGAATGTAATTGAGGCAATAGTTTTATTGCATTTTTTTGGTTGTGTGATATTTTAATTCTAGTGTTTTCTTTGGTTCATCAAATTCCATTGACATACTTAGTTTGAGAAGAGATCATCATATTGTTCCTACATAGCTTCTTGTCTTGCATGAGTGCACTTTTTTTGGCTTTGCGATTTGATGAATATGGTAATTGAATTCTCATCACTGATTGCATCAATGGAATTAAGAAAGTGTTGCTCCTATTTTCATTGGTTACCTACCAATATTTTTGAAGGCTTAACTCGCAAGTGCATTGTTTCTATGGCTTATGTCCGTTAGGATTTTAATTTCATGTTATTTTTCTTAAATTTATTGTTACCCTATTTTCATTATTTTCTTTTACAAAAACTTGGTTAAATTAGGAATTCATATAGTTGTATTGTTAGATTGTATTCATTAAAAAGAAAAAAATACAATTTTTTTTTTTTTTGTGTCTTTTATTATTTTGAAATAGCAAGTAGATTCTACATCTTATCCAAATTGTTCAAACTAGAAAATGCCTCCCTATGAACAAATACATCTATCTTCAATTGAGAAAATTCCAATAGGTTGCAAGATCACCTAGAACCTTGGAGTTAATCCCAGACTAACTTTTCAAGAGAGGAGTTTGAAAGGATTCCTTTCATTAAGCATTGTGTACAATGATAGCTCAACAATAACGAAGGCTTATCTTGTTTTGGAATATTGAGTTCAATTGATGTAATTGTTGGTTCTAGCTGACCGAGGAGATGAATATTAAGCATTCTAAGTTGTATTCAAGATAACTTGACAATGTGTAAGATATAAATATAAGGTCAAGTTGAGGATAGAATGTGTGGAACATTAACAGAAGATTTGAAGATGCTTAAAGGAAGCAAGTTAGAATGATAAGAAGAATATCCTTGTTGAGATAAAAAGATACATTCAATCAGAAAGGATAAAGTATACAAGCCAGAATTGAGATCTATAATCAACAATTTAGTTGCATCATAAATCAGCTCATCTCATTATTACTCTCTAACCATTCTAACAATGATCTAAATCTCTTAATAGAGTTGGCTTCATAGCTATTTGTAAATCCTCTAGCAAGCTCAAATTTCTATTTGAAGTGTCTTAAGGACCTCTAACAAGGCCACTCCTAATAGGGTTGTAAAATTCTATAATAGGATCACACCTAAAAGTGTGTTTTGCAACCTTTTATAGGGTTGGCTTCTAACAGAGGTTAGTATAGAAGATTGAAAACCACTAACTAGTTGCAATTGGTAGTTTTTTTCCCAAATTGGGTTTCCACGCTAAATCTTGGTGTCACTTGTGTTCATTCTATTTCTTTTCTATGTTTGTAACTAAGTTAAATAAGGATAATCAAAGATAATATCTTAATATTTTCATCTTAAGAAGTTGCAAAGTTATTTCAATATTTATCGAGTTAGAACATTTACAAGTGTAAACTGAGTGCATGTGTGTTTTTTGAGTTACTGAAGAATATAGTTTAACCATAGTTTGATTTGTATTGACATCTAAGGGATCTAGGATTTATTTTTGTGGTAATTGATTCATGCTTCCCTCTCAGTTACTCCTCTTATATTTCCAATAATTGGTATTAGAGAATTTGGTACTTGCAGAGAAAATTTCAAAGACCTAAGCTAAAGGTTAGGATGTCTTACAAAAGACAGATTATGAAGTTAAACAGAGAAAAAATTGCAATACAGAAGCAACTTATGAAGTTGCATCTGGAAACCATCACTGATTTAGGTTTGAAATACTTAAACACTTATTGCAAAACTCCTAATGGTACAATGATTGTAGAAGAAATTGCTGATAAAATTTCATAATGTCATGATGATTGACATAGCATTAACTCCTAACTATGCTAAATTTGATGAAGTCAAAGGATGTGTTACTACTCTTGAAATCTAGACCAAACCGAAGGATATATATGGATGTGATGATAATGTAAAAGAAGTGAAGGAAGAAAGCTTGAGAGGATAGTTTGATCAGATGAAAATGTGAGAGGATGAAAACATTACAAAATATGTTGAGAGAATCAATGCCATTTCCAATGCTATCAAAGCCTCTAGAGGAAAAATTGAAGATGTAATAGTGGTAAGAAAAGTACTTAGAGCTCTTATTCCTATCTATACAGTTAGAGTATCTACTATTCAAGAGATGAGATGTAATCCAAATAACAAGATAACTTTGGATGCTCTCATTGGAAGATTGACAACTTTTGAACTAGATATCTATGATAATTATACTCCTAGCTTTGAAAGTGAAGAGGAAGACAATTCTAAGAGTGATCTTGAAGCCATTGAAGCATTACTTGCAAGAAGGTATCCCAAAGGCAATGGGAAGTATAAATGTAAAATTCCTTTAACCTATTTCTCTTGTGAATAATTTGGACACATTGCTGCAAGATGTCCAAATAAAGAGGACAAAGATGAAAAGAAGCACAACAAGTACAAAGGAAAGAAGAATTTCAAGAATTTCAACAACTACAAGGATAAAGGTAAGAAAACTTTTTTTATAGCTAAATATTCAAATAGTAGTGAAGATGATGAAATGGTATATACTATTGTAAAAGATGAATATGATGATAAAGGAGATAAATTGGTACTTATCTCTCCTGTTAGCAAGAATGATACATTGATTTTTGATAGTGACTGCTCACATCATATGAATGGTGATAAAAGAAAGTTTAAATACATGTAAAATTATGATGGTGGTGGTGGGAAATTTGGAAAAAATGAACCTTGTTATATAAATGGAAAATATTGTATCTCACTAACCAACAAGCTTAGATGTGATAATGTTTATTGGAAAGATTGGAAAGACTAGTTTCAAAAGAAAGAACTATAATTCAGAAGAAGTCTTCAAGTTGGTTCATATAGAACTTTGTGGACCTATTGGAGTAGAGAGTTACAATGGAGATAAGTACCTTATTCTTTTTATTGATGATTATTCAAGAATGATGACTATAATGTATCTAAAAGAATAGTCTGAAGAATTTCCAAAATTTAAGTGGTATCTACCAAGAGTAGAGAAAGAAATTGCAAAGAAGCTAAAATTTTTGAGATCAGACAAAGGTGGTAAATTCATTTCAAATGAGTTCAATGAATTCTACATTGAAAGAGAAATTAAGAGAAAAGTATCAGCCCTTGGTACACCACAACATAATGGTATAGCTAAAAGAAGGAACAAATCCATCATGGATTGTGCAAGAACCTTGATGATAGAAAAGAATGTTGAAATCAAATACTAGAAGGAAGAAATTAGTATTGTAGTGCATACCTTGAACATATTACAATTGAAGAAAGACTCAATTAAAACTCCTTATGAACTATGGTATGTCTACAAACCTAATGTAAGTTACTTGAAAGTATTTGGTAGCAAATGTTATATCTTAAAGGAATCTAGGAAAGGAAAATTTGATGTCAAAGGCAATGAAGGCATATTCTTAGGATACTCTTGGAGAAGTAAAGAATACAAATTTTATAATTTATCCATTCATAAAATCAAAGAAAGTGCACACATGAGAATTGATTAGTTTGCAAAACAGAGTGAAGAAGAAAGCAACAAAGAACCTAAGGATTACAAAAGGTATCTTTTCTATTTACTTGATACATTTCCAATAAAATTATAAGTTAGGAGGCCCCATCTCCCACGTCCCCAAAATATCCAAAATCTACCAAGATGTAACAAGTGCAACCTGAGTCACAGTCTAAAGGACTTGAGTTGCAGTAAAATGGTACTGAGCTATTGCAAGAACAAACCAAGTTTGATGGACCTAAGGCACAGATAATGGGACTTGAGCTTGATATAGAAGAGCATGAAGAGGTTAGTGGAACAAATTATAAATACTAAATACTTGTGTTAGTAAGATATATCAGAAGGCACCATGCACCTAATCAGATTATTGGAGACAAATTAGATGGAACAATGACAAGAAACAAATTAAAAAGTTCATGTTTGCTTGCTAAATGTGAAGCTAGATCAATGAAAGATTCTTTGGATAATGAAAGTTGGATTGAAGCTATGAATGAAGAAATAGAACAAATAAAGAGGAATAATAGTTGGAATATTGTTCCTAGACCAAGGGATAAAAATGTAATTGACACAAAATGGGTTTACAAAAATAAGTTGAATGAAGATGGAGAATTTCCTAGAAACAAAGAAAGATTAGTTTGTAAAGATTATTCTCAAGAAGAATGTATTGATTATGGTGAAACTTTCTCTCCTGTTGTAGGATTAGAAGGTATTAGAACTTTACTAGCATCTGCAACACATAAAGGATTTAAATTTTATAAAATGGATATAAAATTTGCATTCTTTAATGTAGTTTTTTAAGAGGAAGTTTACATAGAACAATCTAAAGGTTTTGTTGATCCTAGCAAAAAGGATATAGTTTGTAAATTACACAAAGCATTGTATCATCTAAAGAAAGCTCCTAGAGCTTGGTATGAAAGACTATATAACTACTTGATAAAGATTTGGTTTCAAAGAACAAATGATAATAGTAGCTTGTACATCAAAGAAGGACTAGCTAAGAAAATTGTGTTGGCTGAAATTTTTGTCAATGAAACTTTATTTATAGGAAATGATGATTTATGCAAGGCATTTTTAGAAGAGATGAGTAAAGAATTTAAGATGTCCATGTTTGGAGAGATAAAATTCTTTGTTGGATTACACATCCAGCTAAAGAAATATGGCATCTACATTACTTAATCTAAATATATCAAGGAGATACTAAAGAATTTTGGAATGGAAGATTCAAGATCAGTTGGAACACTCATTTCTACTAGACATAAGCTTTTCAAAAATGATGATTACAAAGAGGTAGATTAGAACACATACAGATCAATGATTGGAAAATTTCAATAGTAGCACAGACAAGGCCTAATATTGCATTAGCAATTGGTATAGTAGCAAGATTCTCTGCAAATCCTAAAGAAGATCACATGATGGCAATTGAGAGAATCATGAGGTATTTAAAATGTACTAAAGACCATGTATTATGGTACCAAAATGGAGGAAATTTAGATTTGAAAGCATTCATAGATGTTGATTGGTGAGTAAGTGTTAATGACATAAAAATAAAAAGTGGTGGAGCATTCATTCTTGGTAAAAGACTAGTTTCTTGGAAAAGCAAGAAGTAGAATTGTATTTCTCATTCCATAGTAGAGGCAGAATATATCACAACAATAGTTAATTGTTCCAATGTTGTTTGGTTCAAGCAACTATTCACAGGTATGAAGATAGAAATCAAGGATCTAGTGATTATATTCTATGATAACACTAGTGCAATTAATGTATCAAAGAATCATGTGATGCATACCAAAACCAAGCACACTACTATAAAATATCATTTTTTGAGAGAATTGGTCTAAGATAAAGAGGAAAGATTGGAATATGTAAATACTAAAGAACAAATTGTAGACCTATTCACTAAGCCATTACCTAAGGATGCATTGTTGTATCTAAGAGGTAAGTTAGGGTTCATTCCCCTATTTGAAGCTCAGTAAATTAAGTTTAGTGGTGCATTAACCAAATCATGTTGAAGATTAGATAGTTGATGTAGTATTAAAAAGGGCACATTTCATATGAATAGGTACATGAAGTACATTGATATTCATTGAATATTGTCTTTGTCATGAGATTCAAAAGAGGTAGAAGTTTGATGTCATACCTTATAGGAATTTAATAAAGAGGGAGAGTATATATTTCTAGAGATATCAAAAAAGGAGAACTTGGTTTGATATCAAAGAAGGGAAGTTTGCTATTAGAAGAAGATGTTGAAGACAAAATTTTGATGACAAAGGGAGAAACTGAAGGTAGAGGGAGTTCACACTAGTAGAAAGAGATCTCATGGATGAGAATCAGAATGAAACTAAGGATATGTTCCTTACTTTATTCTCGCTCTAAAATTTTATTATATTATGACATGTTGTGTTGCCATAAATGCCAAAGAGGGAGATTGCTAAAAATAATTGATTAATTATGTATTGTCTTTGATGTTACACAAAATTTCATATTATTTCTAGTCTATATATGCAAAGCTCACATGGGAAATGAAGATTGTTTCCTGTGTCTACCAAGCATTCTAGAATTTTCCAAGTTCAAAAGACATTGTCTATCTAGTTCACTCAAGTGTCAAAAGAAAGTTTGTAGTAGTTGAGTGTTAACTAAGCTCACTCAGTTAATGAAGGAAATTTTGGATGGAACCAATGTTAACTAATCTCACTTGGTTACCAAAGGAAGTTTTTTAATATGTAGTGTTAACTAAGTTCACTGGGTTAACATAGGAAAATCATTTCTGAGTTAGTGTCTACCAAGTAGGGTTAGCTAATGAAGGATTTTCTTGTTTTAACATATTGAGTTCAATTAATGTAGTTGTTAGCTCTAGTTGATTGAGGAGATGAATATTAAGCATTCTAAGTTTTATTTAAGCTAAATTGACATAGTGTAAGATACAAATATAAGGTCAAATTGAGGATTGAATGTGTAGAAGAATAATAAAATATTTGAAGATGCTTAGAGGAAGTGGATTAGAAGGATAAGAATACTATCCTTGTTGAGCTGCAAAGATATATTTGATCATGAATGATGAAGTATACAATCTAGAAGTGAGATTTTTAATCAGCAATTTATTTACATCAGAAGTCATGTCATCTCAATGTTACTATCTAACAATTGTAACAGTGATCTAAATCTCTTAACAGAGTTGTCTTAACAACTATTTGTAAATCCTTTAACAAGGTGGCATTTCTATTTGAAGTTTCTTAAAGTCCTCTAACACGGCCACTCCTAATAGGGTGATCAATTCCTCTAACAAGGTAACACCTAACAATGTGTTTTGTAACCTTTAATAGGGTTGGCTCCTAATAGGGCTCACTTTAGAAGAGTGAAAATTAGTAACTAGTTGTAATTGGTGGTTTTTCCCAAATTAGGTTCCATGTTAAATCTTGGTATCACTTGTGGTCATGCTATTTATTTTATGTGTTTACAACTAAGCTAAATAAGGATAATCATAGATAATATCTTAAGGTTTTCATGTTAGGAAATTGCTGATTTATTTCAATGTTTACCGTGTTACATAATTTTATAGTATAAACTAAGTGCATGTGTGTTTGTTGAGTTACCAAAGAATACAATTTAATCATAGTTTTGATTTTTAGTGACATCTAAGGGACTTGAGATTTATTTTTGTGGTAACTAACTCATGCACCTCCCCTCTTAGTTTCTCATCTTATATTTCCAACATGAGCAACGAGTGATTATTTTGGAATACCTCTTTTGAATAATCTAGATATGGTTTTCAAGAAGTTAGATGTTAAGGTGAAGAATTATGTGTAGTTTTGGATGAATCACAATGGTTTTCATCATATCATGACTTCCACCAATGACAAAAAAAATAGTTGTTGGTACGATCAGAGAAACAATGGTGAAAATATGGTACAAAACATCGTTGATAGATAATGACAAATTTCATCTATACAAGGAATTGTATAAAGGGATACATGCTGACCCTAGTATTGATATCTCTTATTAGTTTGTCTTAGGGTTGCAATTAATAAGTATTAACTATTAGAATAAAAAATTGAGCCTCGAAACTCTCTTGTTTGCCAATTTCTTTTATGAGTTTTAATATTGTAGTTTCTTTTAAGGATTTTAAGGATTCTATGATGTCTTATATGTGTCTTGTAGAGATGCTCCTTGTTTCTTCCATTTAATATTTTTTATTATATTGTACATCTTATAACCATCTTATAGGGGACCATACTCTTTGTTTCTTTGTAGTTTGCATTGCAAATTCTATGCCATCTTATAAGGAGTTGTTCTAACTTTAGATGGAGCTAATATTTCATTTATTCATCCTCATGTAAGATAATATTATAACTGGTTGACACACATTTTGTTTAAGGCTTTTTGTGACACATGTTTTTGTTCATATATTCCTTTTCTTTTTTTAGTATGTTTGGTATGTGTTCTACTTAACAATTTAAATAATTCTTGAAATGGTCAACAAAGGAATTTGGACTACACATAAAGTAGGTGGAGTTTTTGTCTATTAGATTAGATACTATTAATGTATATTTGTTTGTGTATATTATATATCTAGATTAAATGAATCATGTAAATTATTTTTGTTTACTTAACACTCATTTTACAAAATGAAAAATTAAAATATAAAGTAAAATGAAATAAGCAAATTACTTTATGTTTAGGTTAGTAGGTAATTTAAGCATTATAGTTTTCTTTTATTACAAAAATGTATTATTTATTTTTATTAAGGATTATACTTTTATTTTAAATTATCAGTAGGCATATAGTAAGGTGTTTTGTATACAGTGTTCAAATTTTATTTAAAATTAACTTATTTTGACCTATGTGAACTGTTTTTAGTTTGTCACATAATAATATAGTTTGATAAGTGTTGATTGTGAAACATATCTAGGTTTCTTAAAAATAAAGGTTTTTCTAGTACTAAGCATTTTTTAAAATTTATTATATTTGTAATAGTTTTTTAAATATTTTTTATATTACAAAATATAAAAATTTTTATTTACTATAATAGAATTTATCTTGATTTTTTTAATAAAAAAAGTCCACTAGTACTACATGTTGTACACATATCAAATCTATAATGACAAAGTTTATCAATCATCATGTATGTTGTGCATGCATGAATCTACTAGGTACAAAGTTCAATGTAGAACTATAATTCATTGATGATTTGAAAATTCATTTTTATTCCTTTTGACATTGATTTTACATTTGTTTCTTCTAACTTATGAACATTATTAACATTTACAAGGTTGGCTTTGATATTAAGAAGCGGGCAAAATTGGGGCTGGCCCAAAACAAAGAAAAACTTAGACTAAAAATTAGTCAAAATTCATCACTGTGCAAGTACCAAACCCCCTTCTTAACAATTAAACATCCCCACAATAAAGTTTTTTTAAAACTACTACTAGTAAAAATCACAAGAATCTCAACATTATATATTTACTTAGCCAAAATATTCACAATGATCATTAAACTAGTCTAGTAAAAACTAATAGGGAGAGCCCTCAGGCTAATGAAAAACCAAATAAATATAGAAGAAAAAACTAAATGGAAAGCACATGAGAATGAACTGACCCTCCTTCCTATAGCTCCTTGGATTCTCTAGAAGCAGCCATAGCTAGTCATAATCCAAGAAGCCATATAGTGAGCGAGTCATCTCAATTTCCTTAGCATCATCAATGCCTTCCTTATTATTATGCATGAGTTAAAGAGTAGTGTCCTTCGAGTGAATCATCTGCACTAAGAAATTAGTTTCCTTGTCAAACTTATCTATGAGCTCTGTGTTCTTCTTGACACAATTAACAATGGACTTTTCTAGCTTTTTAATCTTTGAGTTACCCTACTCTTGGTCTATTTTTTCTATAGTGGCCTCCTCTAGGTGGATGTAATCTCCCACCATTTTAAATAATTCTTACCATACTCTTCTGTAGTAGCATCCACTTTCATTTGACTACCTAAGTTTTTTATTCTCATAGGCAAAGTAACTATACCTTGTTCACCAACATTTCTGCCTTTCTCAAAATTTAGGGTAGTGGTATCTATTTTGAAGGTGTCAAAAACCATAGAGCACAAAGGGCTATACAATTCCTCCTCTTTCAATCATCATATTTAACTTCACTTTCTATTTTGTCATCTTCTTTCTCCCCATAGTTCTTTGTTGTGTTATTTTGTTTGGATCTAGGGCCATATTTTCTCTTAGAATTATTAGTTAAAGAAGATTTATCTGGATTAACTAGACAAGTGTTGGGAAAGGGATTTTTCTCTCCAAGTCTTTTTCTTGATCTTGGTTCCCTTCCTAATTATGGTACATGTATTTCTTGTACTTTCAATCAAAGACCTCAACTTTTCCATTTTTATCTTCTAAGAAGAGGTAATGGGATCTCCTATCACTCTCACCTCAGGTGGATGGGGAGGAAGTTTGATCCCATATCAATGATTGTTAGAGTTAGAGGACTTGGGCTTTGGAGTTGGGGATGAAGGTGTTTTAAAAGGGAAAAAATCAAGCCTTAATCATAAACATAATAGGTTACTCTAAAAATGGTTTAGGATGGGAAAGTGGTAGTAGTAACACACCTTGATTCTATATTCTATGGTTTTTCATTGCATTATGACATAAAAAACCATATCTAAGGGCTTGGGAGCTCTTTATGGGAAAATATGCCACAAAATGAATGACTTGACTAGAAAGGAAACATTTCCCCATCCTTGTCATGCACACCACCCTAGGTTATTTCCTCCAAATTTTTTGTTCCAACAATAGCCTTGTAGCCTTCCTAGTTAGCTCATTAGTTACCTTGAATGAGACCACATTAATGTTAACCCACCATATCTTTCATGAGTCCACAAACTGCTAGTGAACCATCTCATTGTGGATTTCAATACTCTCCATAAACAAAATAAGCCTATCTTCCTTCAAAGGAATCCATATTTCCTTATCCTTTTGAACAAGCAGTTCATTTTTGGGTAGTTTTATTATCGCATTAGCATCCTTCATAACTCCCTCCTCCTCAAGCTCAATGACTAGGTCCTCCTCTCTTTCCTTCATCTCAACTACTATAACATTCACAAACTTTTATAGCCTAGAAAAAAATCAAGAGCCAAGCCTTCACTCACATCATAGATAGTTGAGGTTGTAATTATTTTCAAATTACAACTTCGAATTATGATTGCACAAGCAATAAATACCTCAAAATCATGAAATTAGGGATTGCTAAAGTTTATTTCAAATCTAATTTAAAAGTATTTAAATTTTATCTTATATTCACTCCTAATACTAATTAACTTCTTGCAAGATATAATAATTCTCAAAAAATGGATTTCAACCTTTGATTCACTTCCAATTAACTTCAGCATTAATTGCATAAGTACACATGTGAAAAAAAAGTTATTTCTCTTTACCAGTTAACTTCTTTTGCTTTGCACACCCAAATATAAATTCTAAGTCCCATGTGCTCTTAACCATAGCTTCCTTACATCCTTGTATGCCTCATACTAACTTCCCAAGTATCAATTCCTTCCCTGAGGTTCATATACTTTTATGATGCTAATTCTCTTATATTAATTGATGAAATGAAGTACTCACTTAGATTATGATTTTTTGGGGACTATAACTGACTTCAATCTATTTTTAGATGTTTCACTTGACTAAATCTCCAACTAAACATACAAATTTTCTTGTTCCTTAGCTTCAACAAATGATTCATCAAGGTTTCCTGCAAGATCTTTCACATTCTATTTATGACTATTATTGTTATTCTCATTCCTTTTATTGTTGTTCAAATTCCTTTAACAATTTTGGTTTCTCATGCTATTCCTCATGTTATTAGGAATTATCATATTGTTCATACTATAGAATCTTGCAGTATGATCCAAGTTGTTACAAATCTAATAAACTACAACATTGTTTCCATATCTAGTTCATGACTAATTGATTTTCTCATTGCAATCTCTAGATACATGCCCAAGGTTGTTGCACTTATAAGACATAATTATATTCCTCATAACATTGGTTTTTCCAATAGGTCTATTAGTTGCAAGGTAATCACCTATGAACAATACACTATTATCATTATTGAATTTACATTTCTTACATTCAATAGCTCTAAGACCAAAACCATGGCAATTATAAAAGTAATTGACTCACCTATGTAGTCCTTCATTATGTGAATGAATTCATTTCATGCATAACATCTTTCTTTGAATTGCTTCCTTAAAGCTTTAGGTGATTTATCTTGTTTAGGTTACTTAGCTACATGTTTAGATTGATTTGACTCAACCTTGGTCAAATATTCCTTTGGATTTTTAGGTCGTTTGATCATAGTATCCATTTTCTTTATAATCTCATTTTTCTTAGATGATTCTCTTTCAAAATATCAAAGACCAATGTTGTCATAAGAATTCTTTTACATTAAAATATTCTCCTCAAGTTTTTCATTATTACAATAAAAATTCTCAAGAAGTTGCTTAGATTGTGTTAGCTCTCCTTTAAAAATTGGATTATACAACTCCAAATCTGCATATTGTATCTTTGATAATTCAAGTTTAGATGTCATATTGGTAATTTTGGATCTCAGATCTATATTGTCACATCTTAAATATGATACAATCTTCTCATCATCATCCTTCAAGATCAACATTATATTTGTAATCTCTAGCTTAGGTTTCAAATCTCATTATCTTTCTTAAGAATCAAAACTTCATAGAAATCCTTGGTTTGATCTTTAGAATTTTTCTTAGATCTAATTCTTCTATGATTCTTCTAGGTTCATGGGATTCTTCTAGCTTCTTCTATGAATAAATCATATTTATAGATATCTTACTCAAGTGGTTAGGCATTCTCTAGTATCTATACTATGATACCAATTGTTAGATATAAGATATACTAGGGAGTGTGGTCAATCCGTATTCAACAAACTTTTGCACAATTATAGATGCCATTAACAATTTTATAACTTGCATATAAAAGGAAATTGATTATCCTAAAAAATAATTAATTATGCTCAATAGTAAACATGACCATAAAGTAATGCAATAGATCACACCATTTTATTTTAGCTAAGGAATTCCTAGCCAAGGGAAAACCTCAGTGGGGATGGTACCCACACAATAATCAAATATTCAAAATTATTTGGTGAAAGATATTGACCTTGTTAGGAGTATATTTCATATGTATAATGTCTCAATCCTTGTTAGAGAAGTAGACATTGTTAGAAGCCTCAATCCTATAAGAAGTTGTTATTACAATTATAGAAAGTATGCAAGATGATCCTACTATGCAAACATGCAATATACATTAATGTTATTCAATACAAGAGATAAGTAGAAAACATCTTACTACTATTGATATATTTAATATATGATTTTCCTTTTCAAAAAAATGATCATATATCTATATTGGTCTAATCTAAAATCAAAATTCATATGTCAAAACAATAGAATTAAATGTAGTGTACATCTCAAAACTTTGTATCTCATATTTTGTTTGTTATACGTAATTATTTAAGTATTACATGCACTTATGACCTTCATACCTTTACACACTTTCTAAAATACAAAATTATATCTTTCTCACTTAGGGTTAAGATTTAGGATGTCTTTTCACATTATCAGATTTCCACAATCCATTTGTAAAATAAAATAAATATTTTTATGGATTTGATTGTGTGTGTTTTTTTATTATCAACGTTTTGGATAACACTACATAATCCATATTTTTACTATTTGCACTTTGTCATCCTGATGATGATTCATGTAATGTGATCTGAAATGTTGATGATAAAAAAAACACACACAGTCGAATACAGAAAAATATTTATTTTATTTTAGGATGTCTGTCATAATTGGTTAAGTAATTATTTGGATAAGAAAAATAATTCCTTGACATAAAATAATTGATTCCTTGTTTTTATCATATTCTTTCAAGTTATTACTACAACTAGAAAAACTATAATTTCTCTATTTATACTATACATACAATCTAATACTCATACATGTGGTATCTTGACATACTGTACTTGTTGTATCTAAGAGTGCATGCACCAATAACACCCTTGTGAATTGACCAATCCAAATAGTCCCTTTGCTAATAGTAAAGTTTGTGATACTTAGAAAATTTTCTATTTCCTTCTATCAAAACTTCATATTCACAATTTTCTCAATTAATCTTGAATATATGTTTTAATAGATGACAGTTGTATATTGTCTACCTAAGCCAAATTGCCAATAGGGTCTAACCTATATAACACAATTAATCTAACCTATTAGACCTATTAGAACTTATTATTTATATATAGAATTTAACAATGCATAAATTTATCAATAAACAACAAACTATACAATAGAAAAATAGGACCATTAAACCAATATAGTCATTCAACAATCAAAGCAACATCATGGATTCACTTTCTTTTTCTACTTCAAATTTGAATGTAATCTAGAGATAGAAAAATTAATAGATAGTGTAAAGTTATTCATACATATGTTTTGGATCATCCCTATCTTTTATAATCTCCAAAATACTTTCATTCTCTTAAATACAAAACTTTCAGTTTTGGTTGTCAACTCCTCTTCTAGGCACTATATAAAAGTCTAGTTTTATTGTTATGACATAGTGAGTATAATGTAGAATTTATTTGACATGTTATTTAATAAATTTAACTCTATTTTCTTTTTTCAATCTTTTATTTCTTATAATATTCACTTTAATAAAAAATCAAGTGGTTGGAATGGATTATATGTCATGATATATGGTTAATTCTAGAAAATTGCACTTTTCTTTATTGCATCTAAGAAGACAGTAGTCCACACCTTCAGTATTCCCAAGATCAACAACCAAAGAAAAATATACCCTACATACACACAGAAATCTATATTACATATATATAAATTAATTTAACTTCATTTATGTGCATGAGAAATTAATTTATTGTTTACAAAAAAAAAGTAGAAGAAATGTACAAATGTGTATATACATATATATATTCATGTACACATAGAAACACATGAATGCAACAACTTAATTAGAAATACATTTGTAATCACTTAACTATACAAGACCATGACTATCTATATTTTCATTATCTTCTTCAAAATAAGTAATTCTAATCAACTCTTCCAAATTCCATTGTGATACATATCCATTTGCAATGTTCTCACATTGAATCATTTGATTATTTTCAATACAGTTATCACATACACAAGATCTATCTCTTATTAGAATCAATGGAGGCTTGTATTTTCCAATATCATATCTTACACATAATTCTAATTCCAATATTGTATTGACAATTATATGGATTAGTTCAATTATTTTATTTCGAGCATGTACATACAAATATGGAAATAAATTACTTATCAACAAGAAAGATGTAGTAGGTGGTATATACTAATTGAGATTCATAAAATTAAAAACTTTTAATATTAAATTATCTAAATGAATTAAAAAAGTTTTACCTTTCACTTCCCAAAAATTACATTTATTGTATTGTGTGTCATGACTACAAAAAGGAGATTGACATCATTAAATTTTTTTTTGACTCCTTTACCATGTTACCTACAAAAAATGAAACATTGAACTAGATAAAACATTAAAAAAAAAAAATCCAACAGTTTTCTTGCTTAAAGTTCATGTTTTCAAAGTGCATTATTCATTCATTCTCTTTCTCCATCAACCTTTCCTTTCCCATGTCCACTTTCAAAATAGTTTTAGATGAACTTCACATTGCATCTACTTTATTGCCTTGTTAACTAGTTAAACACTTTCAGAGATTTAAATTTCATTGAAACATAAAATTGTTAATATAACATACATGTTCTTATAAATGAACACATAAATTCTAAATTTAAATGACACATAATTTTGATAATTAAAATGTAAAAGTTACAATGTGTGTGTGTGTGTGTGTGTGTGTGTGTGTGTGTGTGTATGTGTGTGTGTGTGTGTGTGTGTGTGTGTGTGTGTACATACATGTACCGATAAATGTATATGTTTATGTATGTGTACTCTAATATAATGAGCCACATAGCTCCTACAATTTCCTATAAGAATTTTCCTTAGGGCAAAATGATACTAAGATCAAGAAGCTCAAGAACAAAGCACAATATGGACCAAATGATGTATGATCATAATAACAATATGAGAATGAAATTGGTATGATACACACTAGAAGTGCCTATATATAAAGACATCTAGAATGACTAGGAGTCAACAAAGTGATAAGCTTGACAACTAAGCACACATCCACCAAAAGTGGATTATCCTCCATTAAACACATGAGTATGTGTGATGATGAGAGGATATGCCTACATAGGTGTATATCATGTAGAGATGTTGTAAACAAGATGTGCTTAATTAAGTTGCTAATTCTTGTGTTGTCAACAAGACAACTCATATGACAATGCATACTCCTATGTGTCTAGATAATGCATTAACCTAAGTAAACTTAAGTAAAGTGTAAATAGCAATTAATATTTACACTAACACCCCCCTTAAGTGCAACTTATGGGAATGCACTTAAGCTCACAAAAGCTATGATGGGTCCCAACTACTAGGCCATGTTAGGTACCCATATACAAATGCAATGATATACATACAATGCTATGCAATCTCTCTAAAAATAGAGAAAGAGGGAAAACCTCATGTGAAAAAACCTCCCCCAAAAAGAGAGATTTATACAATAACAAAGAGAAGAGTCATGTGACCCCCTAGTGAAAAATCCCTCACTCCCAAGAGATCTTGCAAATAAAGATACTTGACATCAGTGAAGGGCTTGGTAAAGATGTCAGCTATTTGTTGCTCTATAGGAAAATACTTCAATGCAATGACCTACTCATGAATAAGCTCTTTGATGTAGTGCATATGAACCTCAATGTGTTTGGTGGATTGATGTTGCACTAGATGTTTTGAAATTTCAATAGCAATTTGATTATCACAATGTATGACTGTGGGTCTATGAATGTCCAAACCAAACTCCTTCAAAATATTCTACAACCAAATAGCTTATGTCATCATAGTCATAGCTCCTCGATACTCAACCTCAATCAATGAAAGAGCAATAGTGTTTTTCTTTTTACTCTGCCAACAAATGGGGCCAAAACCAAGATGAAACATGTATCCTAAAGTGCACTTATGAGAATCAATATCTCTTGCATAGTATGAATCTGTATAACCCATTAACTATAGTCTAGTACCAGTTGTATAACATATCCCATATCTATGTGTACCCTAGATATAGTGTAGAAGGAATTTGGCTACCTTTCAATGAAGTTCATGTGGTTCTTACATAAAGTGAGGAACCATGCCAACTACAAATCAGATGCCAAGGCATGTATGTGTCAAGTAGATGAGGTTTCCAAGCAATTGTCTATACAAAGTAGCATCAACAAGTGGAGTGGAACACTAGGCTTCTAACTTAACACCTAAAAAGAATGGAGTAGATGCAACCTTGCAGTCACTCATGTGAAATTGAGCAAGTAGATCAAGAGCATAATTAGGTTGTGATAATGTGATCCCTAATGAAGGATAATGTATCTCAATACCAAGGGAATAATGAAGTAGACCCAAGTATGTCATTAAAAAATTATCCTACAAAGTAGCCTTGACACTATCAATGATGGATCTTGTACTCCCTATACTGATCAAGTCATCAACATAAAGCAAAAGTAACAAATGAGAATCATCATGTTGAAGAATGTAGACATTCAGATCAAAATGACATCTAGTGAACCTTGCTGAGAGAAGGAAAGAATCCATCTTGGCATACCAAGCTCTAGGAGCTTGTTTAAGTCCATAGATAGACTTTTTCAACTTGTAAACCAAGGTAGAATCCTGAATGAACCCCTCTAGTTGCTCCATATAAATCTCCTCATAGAAATCACCATTCAAGAATGTCCTCTTCACATCCATCTAATGAACAACCCATCTCTGAGCTGTTGCTATAGCTAGTGCCAAATGAATGGAGTTCATTTTTGCAACTGGTGCAAAGGTCTCCATGTAGTCAATGCTAGGTACCAAAGAGTAACCTTTTGCAACAAATCTAGACTTATGTTTATCCACACTTCCATCTGTTGCAAACTTGGTCTGATAGATTCACTTACACCAAACCAATTTTCTCCCCTTAATAAGAGGGATTAAGTCCCATGTGTTTTTTTCATAAGAGAATTATATTCTTCCTCCATTTCTCTATCCTATTATGGAATTCTTGAAGCCTCTTTAAATGATTTTGGATTAGAAGCAACTATAATATTATGGAAAAAAATCTTCCAAGTCACTATCACTCTCTTCAATGAAGGAGGAAGAAGGAGGAGTTGAAGAAGTAAAGTTGGGACAACTTTCTTCAAAGTGAATACTCCTCCCATAGAAAATGTCATGTGTCTCTGGATCCATCAAGTTGTAGGCTTTATGGGAGTTTGCATATCAAACAAAGATGCAAGGTTTGCTTTGAGGATCCAATGCTTTGCATTTTTGTGGAGGTATTCATTCCAATTTTGGACAACCAAAGACTCTAAATTTCTTTATAGAAGGCTTCCTGCTAGTCCAAGCTTCAAAAGGAGTTACACCATTGAAAGCTTTATGAGGACTCCTATTTTGGATTTAGTTAGCACAATTCATTAGTTCGGCCCAAAAGACTTGATCAACGAACTTAAGTAGTAGTATACAAGTGGTCATCTCCTTGAGGGTTCTATTCTTCCTTTTGGAAACACCATTTTTCTATGGCGTGTGTGTTACTAAATGCTGAAGATTAATTCCCTCTTGAGTTAAAAAGTCTAGAAGCCTTGGGTTCACATACTCCCCGCATTATCTGTTCGAAGAACTTTGATGAATTTCTCTAACTGGTTTTCCACTTGAACCTTGAAGTTGAGAAATTTTTCAAATACTTCACTCTTATGAGCCATGAAGAAGACCCAAGTATAGCAAAAGTAGTCATCAATTAAGGTGAGTACATAGTGAGACTTGCCAAATGAGGGCACAGGAAATGGGCCCACCACATTACTATGAACAAATTCAAGAACACATTTTTCTCTCCAAGACTTCCCCTTGTCAAATATTTTTTTTGGATGCTTCCCAAGTGTGCAACCTGAACAAAAGCCAGTTAAAAATTAGACTTGAGGTAGACCATGAAATATTTTCTCACTACTAAATTGTTGAAGATACCTGTAGTTGAGATTTCCAAACCTCTCATGCCATAGTTTTCTTTTTATATTTGAATGCATCAACAAGGCTTATGAATTAGATTTAGGCACAAAGGAAGAAAAAGTGTAAAGCCTTGAATCATGATTGGCTTCACCTATTACATCCATAGAGTCATCTTTGATGCTTTTCACTACCACTAAATCTAGAAGAAATTCAACCTTGTTTCCACCTCTATAGTGAGTGATTTGGTAGACTAAAAGAAGGTTGGAAATAAGATTGGGAACATAGAGAACATCCTTGAATGCTCCATTTTCCATCTCAACTTCACCTTTTCCTTCAACTTCCACTTTAGTATCATCCCCTACAAAGATGTGAGGTACCTTTGAAGATGTCATGGAAGAAAAATCTCTTTTTGAAGCACCCATGTGATGTGTGGTAGCTGAGTTAATAATCAATTCTCCTTAGATGATAGTGTCTATGAGTAAGGCTTTCCCTTTGCCCTTAGAATTTGAAGATTCAACTTCCACTTTAGTATCATCCCCTACAAAGATATGAGGTACCTTTGAAGATGTCATGGAATAAAAATCTCTTTTTGAAGCACCCATGTGATGTGTGGTAGCTAAGTCAATAATCAATTCTCCTTGGATGATAGTGTCTATGAGTAAGGCTTGCCCTTTGCCCTTAGAATTTGAAGATAAAGATCCCTTTTCCTTATAAGCATTAGGAAATGAAACATTGTGTTTCTTCATTATGTTCGTCAATTCATCAATCTACTTATGATAACACTGATGTTTGTCATGACCCATTCTTTTACAATAGGCACACTTCTTCTTTTCTTGATTACTATCCCCCTTTTTGTTAGTATTAGGAGAAGACTTGCCTTGTTGTTAATTTGATGTTGGAGGTGACTTTTTTGTATCCCCTTTTTTGTTATCCTTCCACTTCTTCTTTTTTCCCTTCCCTTTGTTTGAATTTTCACCACTTGAATTTTTAGAACTCTCATTATTAGCCACCAATGTCTTAGACTTTGAAGACTTGAGAATCCCTATTGTTATCAACTTAGCTTGTTTAGCCTCTAGCAATTAAGCATAATCATCAAACATGATTTTTTGATAAGAAGACCCTAAAGTAGCCTTTGTGGTGTTGAAAGAAGAGACAAATGTGGAGTATGTAGGTGGTAGCTTATTATGAATGAGATAAATCAACCTTTGATCCTTAATGGGACTACCAAAAACATTATGTTTTATTCTCAACTCATTCACCTTAATGATAAAATCCTAGATGGAATAAAAAATCTTAGGATCTAGGGGAACAAGCTCATCTTCAATCTTGTAGACATCCTCCTTGATTGCTTTACCATATAGGTTTTAAGGGCATCCCAAGTTTCCTTGGATGTATTATACTTCATGATCTAATAGAGGATTTTTCATTAACCCCTAACCTAATGAGTCCTAGGGCTTTCCTATCTACTATTTCTCAAGCATTGATATCACTTTGAGATACTTTATCACCTATTGGTTTAGGAAAAGATCCACCTATTGACATATCAGTCAAGTTTGTTATTAGTGACATACACTTATTTAGATTATAAGTATCTATCAAGATTATTGTATAGTTAACAATGTTAATTAAAAATTTGAGTTGTCATTGAGTTCCACAATTTCTACTGAGTCCTTTGGACAAATTTTAGTGTGTGCCAAGCAGTTATCACTATTGAGAAGATCAACAGTGTAAACTGAACATCTTAATGTATATCGAGTTTACTAGTGCAAACTAAGATATGTATCACTTATTGAGTTTGAAACTGATATGATGCAAGTCTAGTGTTAACTAAGCTACTCAGTGTTAACCAAGTGATTTAGTTTATTCCGAGCGAGGCAGTGTGAATCAAGTGATTTAGTTTATATATCGAGTTTCACAATATTCGTTGAGTCACCAATGCACATTGAGTTTAAGACTACTTGAAAGTGATCAATATGGACCAAGCTTCTATATCTACCAAGTGCATGATGATGCTAAGCATTGATAGTGGATGCCAAGTATCAAAACCTCATTGAGTTAGTCTTCAGAACCTGAGTGTCTACATTTAAGCCAACTTTGTAATATTTGTGTAAACTTGTATTGTGGCCAACTTTGTAATTATGTATTTGGATTTGTATATATGTAATGTATTGTATCATATCCAATACATTACGTATGGAATGAAATTTAATAGAATATAATAAAAAAAGATTAGAAAGAGGGAATTGCAAAGGCTACAGGAATATAAGGAAGAACAAAGATATATCTATCATAGCAAGGTCATTTATACACACAAAGGAATCTCATTCAATAAACCAAGTTTCAAATCTGAGATCAAATACTATTTCATCCTAATAGGTGGATTAGTCAAATCCTTTAACAAGGTAGACCTAATAGTCTTATGCACATCTCATTACTGAGTGCATACTTCATTGCATGTTTGTAAATCCTTTAACAAGGTGGACCTTGTAGTCCTTATTGCTCCTAATAGGGTAGATCATCAAAAGTAATCAATTTAAGCCTTAATAGGACAAATTTATACTATAGTACTAAATCTTGTGGGTATCATCCCCACCCTAGATTTAGTTTCTATTTGGAAAGTTTCTGGATCACCAAATCTATGTGTCAAAGTCTTATGTATGGTTTCATGTTTTCAATTTCTAGCATGTAGTTAGATTAGAATTCTCATAAAGGTTTAATTTCTCATTGAAGTAAAAAGTTTGATAAGTTACTGATTCACCCCTCCCCTCTCAATAACTTAGCTTTTCATAATATTTGCAACAATTGGTATCATAGCATTTTGGTTTTCAAGGAAAATTTTGACAGCTTGAGTAAAGATCAAGGGCCATGGAGATACTCAAACTTGACAAGGCTATTGCAAATGATAAGTTGAATTTGGAAATGGCTATTACCTAACTCAAGAAAGAAAAGGAGGAACTCTCTCAATCCATGAAAAGAAGAAAAGGTCTTGCAATTCAAATGAATGATCATCTCTAAATTGAGAAAAGAATTGAAGAACTTCATTCAACAAGTAGCCCAGATGAAGAAAATGAAGCAATCAAAAAAATCTTGGAAAAGAATGGTTCACTACAAGAAGATGTGAGAAAATTAAAAAGAGAGCAATAAATTTAGTCAGTAAGGCTATGTGAAGTCATGAAAGAGAAAAATAAGAGAAAAGCAGATATGGAAGGAAAAGATAATGAGATTCAACATCTATCCCTTCAATAGACTAAATTCATTAATCATCTCACCAATGCAAATGAAAAAATCTTGAATCTAGGGTTAGAAAATGAAAGATTGCACAATGATCTAAGCATTGGAAGGAAAATCAATGAAAGAATGATGAAATCCCAAGAAGACATGAATTAGTTGAATGAGAAAAATCTCTATAGAAAAAAAGTAAAAGTAGGAATTGGATACAAAGAAGGTGAATATTCCAAAAAAGGAGCTCAAAAGAATCAACAACCTACTTAGAGTCATTATGGTAAGATAGGTCATACATCAAACAAATGTTGAAGCAATGGGAAAGGAAAATTCGATGGAAAGTACTACAATTTCAATTAGCATGGTCATAAGGCTTATGAATGCAAAGAGAAACCAAGATTTGAAGGAAAATGTCACAAATATAAGAAATATGGACTCAAGTCATCAGAATGCAAAACCAAGATATTAAATCTAACAGAACAAAATGTAAAAGCTAGATTTGGTTGAGACTACAACACCTGGTGTAGATGTCATTACTATGGAGAATTTTGATGCAATGGAATGAATTATGGTAAGAATCACATGAGCAAAAGAGATACTACGAAAAGATGTTTTATTTGTATAGAACTTGGTCATCTTGCCAAGAATTGTATGAATACTAGAAGAATTGAAGATGCAAAGAAGACAAAGGATGATAATATTAGAAAACAGATGAGACAACTATGGGTTGCAAAGTCTACCAAGAATACAAGTCCAAATAATAATGAAAAAGTCACTCAAGAATTGGGCAACTCCACCATTTCTACTTGATTTCTCAAAGGAAAACTAGAACAAGGTTATAAAAAAAGACATCAAAATCAGTTCTAGTTGAAAGGACAAGAAGATCCAAATCAGTATTCAAGATATGAAGGGATCATTGAGTAAAAAGGTACTAGTTACCATGAAGTTACTTTCCTTATTGAGTGAGGTCGGGTCATAGACTCGAATGAGCAAGGTTAGGAGTAACTAAATTTTATGTGGTTACCAAATGATGGAAGACTCTACCAAGTAATCAATGTAAGCATAGCGGATGATAGTCTATCAGTTTGAAGTCAATTTGATCTACCATTTGTAACAAGCATTTATGGAAAAATTTGATAAAGGAATTGAATTCAAAGTCATTTTTACTGTAAAATTTCAATAGCTATTGCATTGTGTGGTCTTCAAAGAGAATCCAAGCAATTAGATAAAATTATTAATTCTCTCAAACCCTACCAAGTAAAGATGGCATCTAGCAGTAGCAAGGTGAAACAAGGATCAAACATGTTGGTTTGTGGTGTAGAATGGAAAGCACTAGTTTCAAGCTCACTCCTATAATAACTGAAACCCTAGATCTGAGTGGAGTATAGTCGTAAATCCCTCCAAAGGTACTATTGATTAAAGAGATTCATTCTCATTTTAAATGCATAATTCAAGATATTGCTACTTTGGAAATGGATGAAGCCCTGGAAAAGTTATGTGCAAATAACATTTTGAAACCTAAGCATCAACACCTCGAGATTAAAGGGTTAACCCATATTCCTCACATGTTTGATGAATTCCAAGTGAAATGGGTTAGGTTTATTCTTAGTTAGTTGCATAATGGTTAGTTATGGTTGGAGAAACCAATTTTGATCACAATGAAGATGATTCATAGAATCACTAGTCTTCCAATGCTAGCAAAGGTGAAAATGACCAAAAACCTAGGTCAGGTTGAACTAGAAAAGAAAAACCTAGTAGAATGGGAAGGAAGAGGAATGAAAATTATTAGTGTCACTGACATGGAATTGAAGTTTGGTATTCATATTATTGCTCACAAGATCTATAGTTTGAGTAGAATGAATAGTGTGGCATGTGAAGTAGTAGACTTGGCATACAAGGTAGTCAAGGGCAAGCTTTCTTTTGACCTTGCCAAGCTACTGTTGATTCAATTCAACAAGAAAATGGAGAGAATTAGAACATCAAAGAATAATCCATGTAAGTTTGACTCTCTTCTGATATGTTTATTCTTTTATGTTCAGAAATTCTTCCCTTCAAAAGTTTTAGTTGTATGGAGAAAAGATGTGTCTGTACTTTATCAAATTAATGAGTACATTGTGGAGATGGGAGAAAACTATAATAGTATTATGGATAATTATTTTGATGCATTCAAAGAGAAAATTAATAACATATTCTGAATCCCCAAGAAACTAGTTGAGGATTACAAGGATGATATATGTTTTATGGTAGATAGTGATAAAGTATGCATTTAGGAAATTAGGCCTAGAATTACATGGATGAAACCTCTTGGATATGAGGTTAACATAGATGAAACAAAAGATATAATTGAGGCACTAATAAATGAACTAGTAGATCCCATGTAGTACATATGATGAAGCCAAAGCAAGGATAGAACTAAAAATCAAGCTCCCTCAGGTGGTAACCAAAGGAAAGAAAATAATTGCCAAGTTGAAAACAAGTTCTACTCTTTTTTTGAATGAGAGAAAAGGTGAAGATAAAGAAGCAGAATATGAAGAAGAATCAAAGGACGAAGAGACATTAATGAAAAAGGGCAAGGAAATCATTACCAAGCTAGCTAAACCATTTATTGCAATGTTTACTAAGAGATCCTCAAGGAAGAAAGTTGATAAGGAAGAAGGAGATATAATATTTAGAAAACCTCCACCCACCTTCCAAGATAGATTGAAAGAGCTGGAGGTAGGGGCTAGTATAAATTTTTTTAAAGCACTAAAGTATGAAACTAGGACTAAAGTAGAATAGAAATAGATTGAAGATCTGGTAATGAATAAAATGGGTAAGTGGAAATACTCACCTGACCATATTACTTCTCATATTCCTAGTGTTTTGATGGAAAAGATCCAGCCAAGATGAGATTTTTCCATTCAAACTTCTAAAGACATAGATATGCACAAACCCTGAGGCAACTTATACTGAGCTTAATAGACAAGGAGGTGAAGGAATCATTGAAGAAAAATGAAGAGAAATTAACTCTAAAATTCAACACTTGTCTAGTACTAATAAAAGACATTGAGCATGTTGTGAGGAATGCAAAAAATACATGAAAGAATGTATATCTTCTTCATAAACCAAGTGATTTTCTAGTCAGCATAAGTGACAAATTAACTCTAAAATAGACAAGTAGGTGGAGGAATCATTGAAGAAAAATGAAGAGAAATTAACTCTGAAATTCAACACTTGTCTAGTACTAATAAAAAAATTGAGCATGTTGTGAAGAATGTAAAAAATACGTGGAATAATGTATATCTTCTTCATAAACTAAGTGATTTTCCAGTTAGCATAAGTGACAAGGATGAAGAAGATGATCAAGAAAAGGATGACAAAGGAAATGATGAAGAAAAAATACATTTTGATAATATTGATAATGAAGAGGAATAAAAGAAAGAGGCTACCGAGGAAGGAACACATGATGATGAGGAAACTGACCCAGTTAAGATTGTTGCAGTAGTTATTGCCTCACTTCCTCACTCTCCAAGCAAAATAGTGATAATATAAATCATAGAGATAGCCTCAACAAGATTGATTGTGACTACCACTAACAGCACAAACATCCAATCACTCTTTGCACTAATTCAACTTAGCACATCATTGACTAAAGTGACCTCCACTTAATCTATCGAGCTACAGACCCTTCCTTCTTCAACCATGTTGGACACATTAGTTTTGGATAAATAAATTTTGGATACTTCAGGTATTTGTACTTCTACTTCAATGAATATAGTATCAATTTTTGGGGTAAGTCCTACTATTTCTACTATTTTTTCCATACCAAATTCACAAGAAATAAGTGCAAGGACAGTTGAGACCAAGCCTCAACTAAGCACAAAATTTTTGGGCCAAGGAAAAGAAAAGGAGGAAGACATGGATCTTGATGAGGAGATTGTTATTCCAAAATTGGACATTTCTAATATTACTCTATATCAGATGCACACCTTTGGTGAACTTCTCCAAAATAAAGCCAACTAGTAGAGGCTTAGAGAAGAGAGAGATAAGGAATTCAAAATAATTGATGATGCAAAGAATATTTTGGCAGGGACCCTAGGAATAGAGGTTGACAATTCTCAACCAATTTTTTATCAATTAGTAGAGGTAGTAAATAATTATAATGAATGTAGATGGGCAAGACAAGTTATTGCAAAAAGTAGTGACAAAATTTTAGAAAAATGTGTTAGAGCACATTGCTCAACAGATTGCCATTTATCAAGTAGAATTATCTACATTTTTGGGTTCTCTGAAAACTTCTTGTACAAATGTATCATCACTTTTTGGTAAGTTATGTGATTTTTCAGATTTTACTAAGGAAATAAAGGACAAATTGTCCAAGATTGATGAAGATTTCAAGGTGAGTACTTAGCAGTTGCAGCTTGACCCAAGTTCAAGTTTTTCTTATTTCAATAAGATTAATATTTTGACAAATATGTAGGTAGAATTTCTTAGAGAAGAAGCAAGAATCAGATCTACCATAGTAGATATTAAAAATTTTATTCTCCCTAACATGGATGCACTACAAAAGCATATTGCACATGCAAAAACTCTCATCCATCACAATAATTTTTCCATAGCAGAGCACATGATTGAGTTGTCAGCAGAAGTATAGATTGCACTACGCACATGTAAGGTTTTGCAAAACAATTGGGACAAAACTTTGGCACTCATATTAAAGGTACATTTAGACTTCCTTTCTCATTTTGGCATTAATATATAAATATATATAATAAATCTTTGGTATTAATGTCAAAAATAGGGAGAAGATATGAGAATGATGAGTTATGGGGGAGATAGATGTAAGAATTGATACATAAGCTATAAAGGAAATGGGGGAGATAGATGTGAAATGAAATGTAAATTATAATTCAAAGAAGAGTGTATAGTAAGTGCATATTATAAATAGAAAGGAGATGTATTCAAATGTACAATATATTGTATAGGAGCCTTACCATGTACAAATATACATCTTACAAAACCAATTATGAAAAAATCTCAAAAATAGTATACACTACTGAGTTAGAATCACAAGGTAATGGATAAAGGTATTCAAGAAACTTTTTGAATTTAGTTTTGGCTGATAACTATTTTTGTCACTAATGTCAAAGGGGGAGATTGTTGACATATCAGTCAAGTTTATTATTAATGACATACACTTATTCATATTGTAAGTATCTACCAAGCTTATTATATAGTTAACAATGTTAATTAAGCATTTTAGTTGTTATTGAGTTCTACAGTTGCTACTAAGTCTTTTGGACAAATTTTAGTGTGTGTCGAGTAGTTATCACTATTGAGAAGACTAGCAGTATAAACTAAGCATCTCAGTGTATGTCGAGTTTACTAGGGCAAACCAAGTTGTGTAGTGCTTATCAAGTTCATAGTTGATATAATGTGAGTCTAGTGTGATAGAGCTACTCAGTGTTAACCAAGTGATTCAGTTTATACTGAGCTCATGTGGAAGCATTAATCGAGCAAGTTAGTGTGAATCAAGTGATTTAGTTTATATGCCGAGTTTCATAGTATTCACTTACTCACTAATGTAGACCAAGTTCAAGACTACTTGGAAGTGATTAGTATGGATGGAGCTTCTACATCTACCAAGTGTATGATGATGTCAATCATTGATAGTGGATGTTCAATACCAGAACCTCATCAAGTCAGTCTTTAGAACCCGAGTATCTACATTTGAGCCGACTTTGAAATATTTGTGTAAACTTGTATTGTGGCTGACTTTGTAATTATGTATTTGGATTGGTATATTTGTAATGTATTATATCACATCCAATACACATATGGAATGAAATGTAATCAAAGATAATCAGAAAAGAGCAAAAAGAGTGAATTGCAAAGGCTACAATAGTATAAGGAAGAACAAAGATATATCTATCATAGCAAGGTGATTTATACACACAAAGGAATCACATTTAGCAAACCAAGTTGTATATTAGATATAAGCTACTATTTCATCCTAATAGGTGGATTAGTGAAATTCTTTAACAAGGTAGACCTAACAGTCTTATGAAAATCTCTTTACCAAGTGCATACTTCATTGTATGTTTGTAAATCCTTTAATAAGGTGGGCCTAGAAATTATTATTGCTCCTAATAGGGAAGATAATTAGAAGTAATCAATGTAAGTCTTAATAGGCCAAATTTATACTGCAATACTAAAGCTTGTGGCTATCATCCACACCCCAGTTTTACTTTCTATTTGAAAGGTCTCTGGGTCACGCAATATATGTGTCAAAGTTTTATGTATGCTTTCAAGTTTTGAGTTTCTCATGCATGTAGTTAGATCAGAATTCTCATAAAGGTTTAATTTATAATTGAATTCAAAAGTTTGATAAGTTACTGATTTACCCCTCACCTCTCAGTAACTTATCCTTTCATAATATTTCCACTACGATTAGCATATTGAGAAACTTCTTTATTCATCAATTCACACCATATTTTAACTGACCACGTGGCATAGTTATGTGGTGTTAGTTTTGGAATCTTAAGATTTTCCATAATGCAAGGAAAGAAAGATAATAGCAAGAAGAGTGGAACACAACACCAAGAGAGACCCCCACTTTTCACTCAATCCACACCCCCCCCCTAAATGAATGATTTTGGCAATTTATAATTAGTGCATTTACAATAGCCACTTTTTCAATCTAGGCCTAAGTGGAGTTCTAATTTTTCTATTTGTAACCTCCTCTTGGAGTTCAAATCTAGTACTAAGTACTGTAGCTCAGATGTACAACAATTTTGAAGTGTGATCAAAGCAATACAATGCAAAGAAGGACCTATTTTTGAAAGTGGTATCTCTATCTACACACACCTATAATCCAATTGAAAATATGGAAAGTAGATAAAAAATTATGCACTTTCAAAAAAAATGGAACTAGATTATTTGTCTAGATGAGCCCATACGAGAAATTGAAGTTGCAAAATGCAGGATTGGATAGGTATAATCGCCAAAGACTAAATTTTTTGAAAAATTTGTGTACCAAAACTATAAAATAATAGTACCACTAAAAAATCAAGAAATTCTAGCCAAAATTAAAAAAAATTGTACCTGATTTAGAGTCTATATGACTAAGATATGGTCTCTTGAAGTTGGACTATCAAATCAAAACTACACATGGTGAGCAGTCTACTCAAGAAAAATTGTGTTAAAATTGACATTTAAACCATCATGACAATGTAATTTGGTCTACTATTGATAGTCAAATGATCATCAAATTTAGGCTCATGGCTATGATGATGTCAACGAAAGAGGCCAGCCAGGCTGATGTGGCAGTTCGTACGATGATGTATCAGCGAACATGGCTATATGGATAGTATGGATGTTGAATATGTAGGGGGTGCTATTGTGGTGGTGCCACGTGTCTACTTATGTGGTTGATAATGTGGATCTGAGTCAGCATCTACGTGGTAGTGATGTGGCCAAGGACATACTCAGTAGAGCCGAAAAAGTTGTTGGAGGTAAGGTCAGCCATGTCGTAAGTACAGAGATCACCAACAGAGGAATTTTGTCACTGATGGAAGTAATGGAAGCCACCAAAGTTTGTTTGACCATTCTAGGAATCAAAGAAGATGATAGGGTGGGTGTAGGACTTTAGTCCCACATTCACCAAACTAGTGAATGCCACTATATTAAAAAACTAGGAGCCACAAACTATTAAGAGGCTTGGATGTCGCCAAAAATTTGAACACTAGTTGGGTTGTGAAATTCACTATGGAATTTGGAAGATGTTTCCAATTGGTCATGATCTGCCAGTTACTAAGGAATATGCTATGGAATATGTTGCAGGCACTAGGATTTGATCACCCAGTTTCCCTGCAATAAATGCTTCACTCCTCTACAGGCCTGATGGCCAAAATTTTTCAAAAATAAAAATCCAAAAAAAATGGCAAAGAAATTGCAAATTCAAAAATAAATAATACAAATCTAAAAATATCATACCAATTCCACAAATCAAGCCTTCAGGTGCCAGTTTGCAATTTTTTTTTGCCTCAAATTCAACTATAGCCTAGGGTAGAAAAATTTATAGTCAAATTTCATTGAATTGATGCTCTAGATGCAATGGTATGGTCCACTTTGGCTCTAGATGCTCCCAATAGCTACAGATACTTTGGATCTGAATCGTGGTCCTCTGAGAGGTGAAGCAAAAATGGTCTCCAAAGGCTATGAAATGATGCTCCCTTAGCTCTAGTACAATGTAAGAATTTGGTATAACTCTAATACCATGTAAGAATTTGACTTAGGGAAAAATGACACCAAGATCAAGAAGCTCAAGGACAAAGCATAATATGGACCAAATGATGTATGATCATAACAAAAATATGAGAATGAAATTGATATGATACACACTAGAAGTTCCTGTATATAATGGCATCTAGAATGACTAGGTGTCAACAAAGTGATAAGTATGACAACAAGACACACATCCACCATAAGTGGATTATCCTCCATTGAGTAGAGGAGTATGTGCAATGATGAGAGGATAAGCCTGCATAGGTGTATCTTGTGTAGAGATGTTGTAGACACCATGTGCTTAATTAAGTTGCTAATTCTTGTGTTGTCAACAAGACAAATCATATGATAACACATACTCCTAGGTGTCTAGATAATGCATTAACCTAAGTAAACTTAAGTAAAGTGTAAATAGTAATTGAATATTCACACTAACATTTCCCTTATCAAATTATTAATATAGAAATGCACCTCCTTGATGATAATGCACTCACTTAGAGTACTTTCTACCCCATCCAAATCAAATTATAAATTTCTATAGGTCACTTGTGTAAATGTTGCAACTTAGTCAGGAAATAAACATTGTTCTTGAAGCTTGGATATAGAGGAAAATGTGTAGTTCTAAGAAAAATATACAATTAAATGAATCCAAATATGCTATAAAGATTATTTGGATTCACAAAGATATTTAGCTTTCCATTGTGCACCATGAAAATGTTGAATATGTGGATAAATCATATACCAAATATGGTCATAAATTCAAGATAGGCTATCCACTCTCCTTATATACATTTTTTTTTCAATTCTTTTTCATTCTTTGCGATGTATAATTTGTATTCAAATTTCTTTTACATAACTAATTCTGTAATAGCAATCTTCTCAATTTAAAATGGAAATTTATGGAAGTATCCACAATGAATGCTTTCACATTTTATATACTTGACATTAAACTCATCTTCATCCTCTAATTTATCACAGAGATTGGACTTCATAAATTATCTTGTACTCTTAAAGAAAATAATATCTTTATTGACTTATTCAATGAAATGTTTATATGATTGAAAATATAGATGAAACTTGATATGATCTTAGAATCAACAATATTCATGAACCTTATTTATGTGTACAAAAAAAGATCACAACATATCAAATTTTTTGACCTATTTTCACATGTGTAAATTATTGCATGAATGGATTGAACAATTCACCTTGTAATATATCAACAAAAAAATTGCGTGTGAAATTTTTCCACCCTATCTTCATCTCTTATTTTTATAACATCCCTTGTATTAGATGTTTTCTTACATCTTTGGATATTTTATCTTTTCAAGGAATTCAAAAAATAATTATGTTGTCATTTTAAATATTTTCACTAAATGTAGTTCTCCTTTGAATATATATTTGAATGGTTATTCTTGAAACATTCATTAAGCAAGAAATTTCTTGAACTTGTCTTTTATAGTACAACATCAATATAGAACTCATAATCATCAATGGTTTACATTCATTAGGTAAATGATCTTGTGACATTTACTCTAATAATATTCAAAGCATGAAGAAATTTTTTAACTACCATTTCTTTTACCTGACGTTATGTGGTTTTCTTATTGTTCATAACAAAAAACTCTAGAAGTGGTGGCATTTCTCTTTTTCGTAAATAATCTAACAAAGAATATCTTTCTAAGATACAATTTAGATGTGCTATTATGTACCATGTATTCCATGAAATTTTATTTAAAAAGATAATAATTATTCAATTCCATCCAATATTTTATGGTAAAAAATTATTTTGATTATGGGTTCCAATATCTTCCCAATCTGGACTTCTATTTCCTTCAACATCTGTAGTTACCTCTTCATCGTTAATAACTTGTCAGTAACATTTTGTATGTCCTTTCATTTTGGCATCCCTCTTTTGATAATTTGACTTACAAGTATGCTTGAAGTATTCAAACAAATATTTTTCATTACTCATTAAAACATTGTGTTTTCACTACTTCATCCCAAGGCACCAATTTGGTAGCTAAATAATCACTAAGATTTTTTTTTTTTATAAATTAGATGGGAAAATTACTATTTTGATGCCTTCTTTATATGAGGGTGTAGCACCCACCTGACTCTGTGGAAGGGGTCGACATGTACATTGCCCTAACTAAGTTCCCTAATATGGCATGTCATGTGGGAGAAACACTATTTTAATATGTATTTTAATGGAATTAAGAAATTTAAGGCCTAATTTTCCTACTAGAATTAACAAAGATGAAAAATCACAAACCTGAGAAAATATTATTTGTAGAAATTGGATTAGAAAAGTAATATTTAATTTATTAAATTATAAAATCAGGTATATTAATTTTTAAAAAGAGGTAGAGATAAAAATAAAATAAAAATAGTAAATCATATCCAAAACATACAAAATATATCTTCTATAGTAGAGGAGAGAGTCATCTTCAAGAATATATTAAATTTTTTTTTTTTGGTATAAATTTGATAACAAAATGATGGTGGGAAATGAAACCTATCAATTTCTTAAAAGTTGACATTGAAAAGTTATAACTCAAAAATATAGATAAAAAATGAATCTTTCTTTTATCTTGTTCTGGCTATAAATGTTTTCAAATACATATTTTGAATTTTGATTAAAATTAATATCTGCATATGTTTTCTTGGGGGAACATAAAACATCTAACTGTCAACAATAAAAAATTATCTTAATTTTTTCAAAGAACATGTCAATCTTTATTTTGTTAATCTCTAAGCCTATGTTGCTGAATAGTGACCAAATACTTGTCATTTGCAAGTCATTGTACTACAAAAGATTAGAAGGTCTATAAGATTTAATATCTGCAGAGCTAGATCAAATTATGATTGTGCAACATTAGTAGAAGGTAATGATCCCTAGGAAAACAATCCAACCAATCAGAAAAAGGGATATAAACAAAAAAAAAATGATGAATTTAAAATCGTTCATCAAGACTTGGAAATTTCACCTGAAGTCTATTTAAGGAGGATTCTTACCCAAGAATAAGAGAAATACTGATAAAGAGTGAGATGAAAATGAAAGGATGAAATGTAGAGAGGATATACACATGTGATGGAGTTATAGAAATAGATCCAATAGAGATAGAAATTAGAGGAGTGAACAATTAAATATATTTATTAGATTAGGAGAATCAGATTAGAGATAGAGGAAAGAGGAGACCTAAGATCAACTTGTAGAGCATACCAAGTGTTAGGTACTAAATCAATTTTATTTTGTAATTGAGATAAGGAAAATCTCTTAATGGAGTGGTCCTAATAGGCCTATGTAAATCTCCTAACAAAGTCCTTACTTTATTGTAAGTGTCAAGCCCTCTAACAAGGAAAGACCTAATAGTAGATTTTTAATTCTTTAATAGGACAAACCTTTCACTATGTAGATCATATCTTATGGTCAAAAATTATAAACTTCACAGGTTTACTTTACTGTGGCAATAATGAAGATTTGTGGGTTTCATCCCCACTCTAGGTTTACCTTCATCTTGAAGTGTTTATGGGTAACCAAATCATTGTGTTATGTGTTGAACTATTATAGATATGATGAATTTGTTTAGTTTTAGCATTATAATTTTAATGATGAATTAGGTATGATTTAATTATATTGATTTTGATATCAAAATTTGAAGATCCTAATTCACTTGACCTCTCACTATCTTGTTTCCCATATATATATATATATATATATATATATATATATATATATATATATATATACATACATGTATATATATATACATACATGTATATATATATATACATACATGTATATATATATACATACATGTATATATATATACATACATGTATATATATATACATACATGTATATATATATACATACATGTATATATATATATACATACATGTATATATATATATACATACATGTATATATATATATATACATACATGTATATATATATATATACATACATGTATATATATATATGTATATATGTATATATATGTATGTATATATGTATATATATATGTATATATATATGTATATACATATGTATATATATGTATATGTATATATATACATATACATATGTATGCATATGTATATATATATTTACATGTATGTATACATATGTATATATATATATATACATGTATGTATACATATATATATACATGTATGTATATATATATATATACATGTATGTATACATATATATATACATGTATGTATATATATATATATATATATGTATGTATATATATATATATGTATGTATATATCTATATATATATGTATATATATATATATATGTATACATACATGTATATATATATATATATACATATGTATACATACATGTATATATATATATATATGTATACATACATGTAAATATATATATATACATATGCATACATATGTATATGTATATATATACATATACATATATATACATGTATATAGATATACATATATATACATGTATATACATATATATATATATATACATGTATATACATATACATATGTATATATATACATATATATATGTATATATATATATGTGTATATATATACATATATATATATATATGTATGTATGTATATATATATATGTATGTATATATACATATGTATATGTATATATATACATATATATGTATATATATACATATATATGTGTGTGTATGTATATATATGTATATATACATGTATGTATATATATATGTATGTATACATATGTATATATATACATGTATGTATATATATATGTATGTATATATATATGTATGTATACATGTATGTATATATACATATATATATATATACATGTATATATATACACATATATATGTATATATATACATGTATATATATACATGTATATATATATATGTATAGATATATATGTACACACACACACACACACACACACACACACACACACACAGATATATATATATATATATATATATATATATAAAATTGGTATCAAAGTGAAGTTCTCATATGATAAAGTTTAACAACTTGAGAGGATAATATCATGGAGATGGAAGCATAAAATATGGAAAATATCATTGAGAATTAGATAATTGAAATCTAGACCAAGTTTCAATAGTTAGAGACAACTAGAGAAGAGTTGAGAAAATCTCTCAAAAGGATAAGAGAGATGGATATACAACATAACGAAACTCAATGCACAAAAGTTCTTATAGAAGGATTGTTGGATAATGAAAGGATTGGTAACAAGTATGAAGTAATGACATAACTACTAGAAAAGAATACTTCCCTAGTGAAGGAAGAAAAAAAGATGAAGATAGATCAAGAAATTCAATTTATCATACTACATGAAATCATTGAACAAAGGAAAAAAGCAATATAAGATAAATTCATAGTTGAAGAAGAGAAAAGGAAGATAGCTAGAAGACTTAAAGAAATATCATTTGAAGTTCATAAGATTACAAATACTTAGCTTGATATAATGAATCAATTGGTAATTGTAAATCAGAAAGTAAACATAAAAGATTTGGAGATCACAAATCTAAAGTTACAAAATAAGCAATTGAAGAATGAGTTAAGGCATGAAATGGAACTCACGGAAAGCATGAACAAACCAAATAAAGCAATCAAACATTTTTGAGACATGATGAAGTCATCAAGAGAAAAAGAAACATTAGGACTTCGATAGAAGAAATCTTCAACTACTAAACAAGGATAGTCATCCAAAAGTGGAGAACAAAGGAATGCTGAAGGAAAAGCTACATGCCATTATTGTGGAAAGATTGGACATACATCAAATATTTGCAAAAGAAAAAATGGTAAGAAAACTCCTAAACCTAATCCAAGTGGTAATTATTCTAAATGCAAGAAAGTAAGACGTCAAGCTCATGAATGCAAAACATAAAACACATATTCAACTAGAAAGGTGTCTAGAATCCAAGGTCTCTAGGTAAAAAGCATAGACCTACGTTACCTTTTTGGATACTAAAACTTGCTTTGGTCAAATCTCATTTCCCTATTAAAACAATTGTTTTCAAAAACAAAAAATAGCCTTTTATAAATCTTAGATTCAATATCATAATTATATAAATTTCTAAGTATTTTGATTAACTATAATATGTTATAATTTTAATATATTATAAGCTAATATTTCAACATTTAAGAAGTCTCTCCATCAAAAAAGAAAAAAAATGGTAAATCATATCAAAAATATTAAAATTATATTTATCTCTAGAGGAGAGAATCTTCTTCATGAATATGTAATTTTTTTCAAAAAGGTACTGATTTGATAGGGAAGTTTTGACGAGAGGAAAAAACTATTGGATTCTAATAAGGTCACACTTGAGTACTTATAACAAAGAAAATATACATAAAAAAAGAATTATTTCTTTTATTGTTCCCTACCTATACATGTCATCTATAAGTTATTTCAAATTATAACAAAAATATATGAATTGTATATACTTGTTTGAAAGAAACTACAACCTATATTTTTTATAGTTGAAAAAGGGACTTCAAAATTTAAAAAATGATTAAATTCTTACTTAAAAAAATTATAAAAAATATACGTATACAATTCATTTAATTCTACGCATTTCATCAATTTACATCATGTTCAAATTCTAAACACAAATACCATTTTTTTCTCATTAAAGTTGAATAGTCACATTTTGATATCCTACTTCTTTATAAAAGGTGACATGGGTTTGCACTTTAACCCTGATGCTTCAATTGTCAAAAGTATGGACATGAGGCTTATGAATGTAGACTTTAGAATAAATCACACTAGTCACCTAGAAAATAGAATCATGCAATAAAGAAATGAAATTTGTATGATTTGGATTATAACACATGGTAGAATTTTCACTATTGTAGATAATATGGACACATTCCAACGAGTTGTTTCGAGATGCATTTTAGAGGAAATTACAAGAAATGGCTAAATAGTGAGATAGTATTTTCAATTTTCTTAGAGTGGGACACATCAGTAAGAACTACAAAACTAGGACACTTGTGCTAGCACCGAGAAATGAAGATGAGAAACCAAAAAGGAAGAAGACATGGATAGAGGTAGTAAAAGCTAGAATCACTAGAGTAGAAGACACTATGATCATTCAATCTGATGGATCTAGTGATTAAACCACATCTCACTAAAAGGAAGAGTTATGTAGGAACAGTATACCTCAAAGTTATAATTTACATAAGTTCCTAACATTAAAGTGATGAAAACATATATCTACATAATTGGATATCCATTTGGAAATGTTAGAAACTAAAATTCACTAAGTATCGAGCATCAATGGTATAGTCTATATTCACCAAATATTTTAGAATAGATCGAGTAATCAAGAAAGATTACATACTGACTAAGTGCATAAATTTAGAATGAACTAAAGTTAAGGTTGAGAATAGATGTGATATACTATTTGAATATGAGGACATTTATTGTAGACCTAAATTGAAAGATCAGAGGTATATATCAAATTTGAACAATTATTTTTCTTACCTAGTGATCAAGGATCTCTCTTAAAGATTCAAAAGTGATCTCAACAACCAAAGAAATGAAGCACTTCAAGTTATCATCAAATTTTTGAAGAGATGTAAATATTACTCTTATTGTCAAGTAAGGTATTGTGTGAAAACATTTAATTGAAAACCCTAGTTCACAATGGCATCTAGAAGTGAAATGTTAAAGGATAACTATGCAAAAATGATAAGGAATGATTACCAACCTCCACCAAATTTTAGAAACAAACTTAATATTAAGACACTTATTGATAATGTTGGAGCATTTTCATCTATTCCACCTAGAGTTTTGAGTGTGCAAGACATCAGATCATATGATCAATGTAACATTGAAGAAATTGGAGATTTTGAAATCAGGACATCTTATCACAAGTTATGCATAGATGGAATTTTGAAAGCTAAATTCAAAATAATTTCAAATAAACATTAGAATTATGCCCTATATTTTTCTAAAATTTTCAAGAATGAATGGATAATTTTTTTTAAAGCTGAGTTCATGACATGAAAGTATGTTTGGAAGGCAGACCAATAAAAAAAATAAGGCAATCATTTGAAGAGTAATTGGGTATCCTACATTGGATAAACCTAAGAGCATAAGGAATGACATACCAAATGAAATAGAAAACCTAACCAAGGAAAAGTGAAATGGTCATGGAATGTCAATAGAAAACATTGAGGATCTGCTAATTGAATTTTTTGTTCATGTGATTGCACACAATTTTTATCAATCCAGCAGATTGAACAACATATCATGCAATGAAGTTGATTTGGAATACAAAATTGTGAAGAAAGATCATGCATACGGTCTTTGTGAGCTATAGTTACAACAACTTACAGAGAACCTAAAAGAGACAAGCAAACCTAAGAACACATCGTGTAAGTTTGGCTCCCTATTAGTTTGTATATTTTCCTATTGTTGGAGAGGTGACATGGAATAGAAACAAGAATGTTTTAGATTATTTGACCAAACTATTAAAGAGGTTAGGAGATAATTTTTAAGGTGTCATGGACAACTATTTTGAAGAATTCAAAACTAATATGAAGAATAGGATGAGGATTTTGAAATTAGTTGTAGATAAATATTTTGATGAAATATAATTAATTATGAATAAATATTTTGCGTATACACAAGAAGTAATACCAATAGTAACATGGTTGAGGCTTGTGACCTATGAGGTAAATGTTTATGACATATCAACAGCAATCATTGCACTATTCATAGAAGACATAGAAGCTATTGTTGAGTAGTTTGGAACATATGAAATAGTTATTACTAAGCTAACTATTGAAGTTGGCACACCTAAGATAGATAAGAAAGGAAAATTAAATTTTTCCTAGGTGATAAAAATGGAACAAAGGGAAGGGCTAAGTCAACCCTTAGAGGCCAAGGAAGGCAAAGTCAAAGAGCTCACAGTTATGAAGAAGAAGGAAACAAGACCAAGGATGGTTGTAATAATTGCACCTAATCTAAAGGAAGACCTTTAGAAGGACATGGAAGACTTAATAACACTATCAAGGCCAAACAACAAGGTTATCATTACAAAAAGGAGGTCATCATAACTTGGTGTCAAACTACTACTAGGAAGCCCATCAAAGAAGAGAAAGAAAGAAGATGGAAAAAGTAAAACCAAAGAGGAAGTTGATAGTTGCACAAGAGGATGATGAAGAAGAAGAAATTACAGAGTCTAATGAAGCTAGAAAAGTACAAGTTGTAAATAGACTCCCTCCAACAATTGTAGATTAGCTATGTGAAAAAATGATAGGATCATAAAATATTTTGAGCAATAAAGATCAAGATAAACTTGAAGAAGATTTAATTAATATGTTGATGAAGTTTACACATTCACCTATGGAAATAAAAACTAGAATTGCTATAGGATTGTATAAAAGAGTAGATTCCAAATGGAAATGGGCATTGACTACATAGAACAAAATAAGAGAAACAATGCTAGCACAAGTCATGATAGATTTGGGAAAGGCACATATGTCAATAGCCCTTAAATATTCTTTTAATAATCTTATGCCAAGGGATAGGGCATACATAGTTTTAAAGAATAAAGTTCTTGAAGTTAGGAATCCAGTATTAAATTCTAGAAAGAGGTATTTTGAGTACTTACTCCAACTATAGAGGTGGGCGAAGGTCAAGATGATACAAAACTTATTAAAGAAGAAAAATAGGAAGTTCTTGAGCTAGTAGAAGAAATTGAAGAACTTATCAATCAAATTATATTTAAGGATACTATCACAATTGAAGATGATATTGATATGTATCCACCTAATCCAAATGTACTCATAGAAGAGGAAATTGAAGGATTGATGAAGAACTCAAGAAAGAATTTTACAAATCATATTTTCTTAAAGGTAATTAAATATCTAAAGGTTGAAGTTTAGAAGACTAATTATGATGAATTCACACTAGTTATAGAGGCAGGTATGTGTAGGATCATGGTCAACCAAACTATGCTCTTAAGTGGCAATAAAAAATTAGAAAATCAAGGCTATGTCAACTTGACATGCAATTTTCTACTTGTTATTAACTTTATATCAAAAAGTTGAGAGAAAAGAATCTCTAGAAAATTGAATCTAGTTTCTAAAGTACTAGGACCTATCTCAAGAAAATAAAAATTGATTGGTCAAAATTTTGAATTCTAATGCAATATTACAAAATTTTTAGAACAAAAATAAGAAGTGGACGTATGTCTGACCACCTTAATCAAAATCAAATGATAATATTTTTAAATAATATTCTAGATATAAGTTGTAGACTCTTGTCTGGATGTGACACATATTTTTGGGTTTTTTTATTCTAAATAAATAATTACTAATTAATTTTTGACTTTAGTATTTTCAGAATTAAAAAACACTCGTGTTTGACCACCTTAACTAATTCAAAACTTTGCAAAATACAATTTTTCATTTTTTTCCCTTATAGTAGAAGAAACATAGAATGTAATGCATCTTTTGGATTTAAAAAAACATTGTAGCATTTGAAAGTTATAGTTATTTTTCAAGTAGTGTGTCAGTCAACACTTTATACGTAACTCCATTAAAAAATAAGTAATAATTACTTCTAAAATTATAATTTGACAAACCTTACATTTATGGAAAGATAAGAACATTATTAAGAAACCCTTTTCATTTCAACAAATTTTGGTGAAAAAAAGGTCGTCAACTACATGTTTGAAGTAAAAATCACATAAAAATAGGCCAAAAGCACATTTTTAGGATGTTTTTAAAGTTGATCATATAGGTTTGGTATCAAAAGATATAGTAGACTTTATAAAGATATTAATTTTTTTATTTTAGTATTAGGGTGGGTGGGAAAAAAGTTGGAATAGATTTTGAAATGGTTTGAGATATTTCAGAACTATAGATTTTTCAAATTGCCACTTTTTGGCACACCATGACCTTGCACATACCTAGGCTACAAATGCTAAGAAACTTGGTAAGGCATTGATTTTATATTCACCACAAATAACTTGCATGCGACTTTCAAAAAAGGAAATAAGTTCTCAGAAATTTTCAAGCACAAAGTCAATAGATGAAGAAATTACACCGAAAGAGAAAGAGGATACTCAAGCTCTCATTCAACTACTAAGTGCAAAGGTTTCCAAACCTACACTAGTGACACCTATACAATAGGTGATAACTACACTTGTGTAGCAACAAAAGGAGGAATCAAGTGAGAAAGGGAAGCAAATATAGCTATCACTTTTGATTGATACAACATCATCTCAAGCTATGACTCATGTGGAAGAGGAAGATGATGAGTCAATAGACCTTAATGAGTTAATTACATTACCTACATATGGTTTTAATAATATTACATTAAAGAAAATGAATGAACTACAAATCTTGTTGAGTTAAAAGGCCAAACAAGAACAACTAAAGAGGCAACATTAGAGAAGACAAGCATCACATACTGTCAGAGATATTTTTATAGATGCTTTTGGCATTAAATAATTAAATCATCAACATAAAATTTTGGATCAACTAGTATATGTAGTTGATAGAGTTTAGACAGAGGACATAGAAACAAATGAGAAGTTATTAAAATAGTTTGAAAGAAAAATGGAGCATAAAGTACTTCAAAAAATATCGCATGAATTGTAAAGAGCCAAGCTAAGACTTCTACAACCATTACACAATCGGGAACAACTTTGAAAACAATTCATTATTTATAGTTAAAATTGTGTGATACAAATTTCTTTACAGCAGATGCACAAAGGTCATTAGAGTTATTACATGCAAGCATGAAGAGTAATATTCACTTATTGAGAAAGAATGCAAGTTCAAGTTGTTGGAAATATAAGAGGTGTGACTAAGAGGGAAGTAGTGAATTACTTACAAAAAAAAAAATTCTAGAACCTTTAGATGTCAATATAAATCAAAACTAAACTCCGTTGAAACTGAAATACTATCATAATTAGGTAGCACTGAATAAATCAACAAACACTAAGAATTAATGTTACTTGAAAATCATTGAAATAAATAGTAATTAATCTATTTAAAGTGATTTAGGTTAAATAACTTAGTTGCAGAATCATTAAAAAAATTAACATGAACACATATGATACTAGGATTTAATGTGGAAATCCAATTTTGGAAAAACCACCAATTGTAACTAGTTATTGTTTTTCACTCTTCTGAAGGAGCCCTATTATGATTTGACCTTATTAAAGGTTACAAAACACATTTTTAGGTGTGACCCTATTAATGGATTTAAACCACCCTATTAGGAGTGACCTTTTTAGAGGTCTTTAGACACTTTAATGTAAAAATTCAACCTTGTTAGAGGATTTGGCAAATAACAAAGCTAATTTTGTTAAGAGATTTGATATACTACTACAAGTATTAGGGATTAAAAATGATATGACCTGATTTTTGATACAATTGTATTGCTAATTTTAGATCTCTATTCTAGCATAAAAATTTGACCCTCCTTGATTGGATAAAAATTTGCAGCTCGGTGAACTTAGAATACTCTAATATCCTTCCAATCCACTTCTTTGATTTATCTTTTCAATCCCATGCTTCATTTCTTTCAAACTGGCAACTTGACCCTATACTTATATCATTTACCTTCTCAATTTAGGTTGAATAAAATTTTAAATATTCAATAATCCTTTAAGTCAACTAGACTTAACAAATAAATTCATCAAACTGAATATGACAACTCAAGAAAATCCTTTGTTAGTTAACCAAGGTCAGTCAACACCAACTTAGAAAAGACTTTCTTCAGACTTCCTTTTTTAACCATGAGAATTCGATTAACACTCCATCCTAAACTGAATTCCCTTTGTTAACCAAGTGAGCTTGGTTAACACTAGTTCCTTGCCAATTTCTCTTTGATGCTTAAGTGAACATGGTAGAAAATGTCTTCCTGCAAACTTCCTTTGATGCCCGAGAGAACTCAGTAGACACTAACTCTAAACTAAATTATCTTTGGAACACTCAAAAGATACTACAAACCATTTTCATTTCTCAAGTGATCTTGGTAGACACTTACTGGTAAATATTTGACATTTTTTGTAACATCAAATGCAATATACAATTGAACAAATATTTTCAACACTCTCCCTATTTGGTATGGATGACAATACAACATGTCATAATACAAAATTTTTTTAGAGAAAAATAAAAGTAAGGATAATATCCTTACTTTCATTCTTATTCTCACTCATGAGAACTTCATCTAATAATGTAAACTCCCTCGATCATCAATCTCTTATTGCAATGACTCCAATATCAGACTCTCCCTCTTTCATATCAACTCAAGCTTATTCTCACTCTTTGACATCTTTGACATATATAAAAATATCTCTGATATATCATAGAAAACTATCCCTATCAGACATAAAATTTCTTTGATGTATGTAAGAAAACTCTCCCTCTTTGATATCTCATGACAAATATAGCATTCAATGAATTTTCATGTACCTAATGTACTAATCTTCAACATGTTTGGTTGATGCCTCACTAAAATGTGATTAGTGTGCTTTAGTAAGGGGAATGACCCCTAGCTTACCTCTTAGATATAGAAAAGCATCCCTAGGTAATTACTTGGTGAATATGTCTACAATCTGTTCTTTTTTATTCACATATTACAATCTTACTTCATTGTCTTACAACCATTCTCTCAAGAAATGATACTTTATTGCAATGTGTTTGGTTTTGGTATGCATTACAAGATTTTTTGAAATGTTAATTACATTGGTATTATCTTAGAAAACAACAATTATTGATTTCTTCTTCCTTACCTACCAACAATTGTTTGAACCAAACAATATTTTAACAATTGACTACTGTAGGAACATATTCTACTTCTCCTATTAACTAAGAGATATAGTTTTGATTCTTTCTTATCCAAGATACTTGCCTCTATCCAAGAGAGAATGCTCAACCACTAGTGCTCTTTCTATCATCAATTCAAATTTTCCTCCTTTCTTATACCACAAACCATAATCTTCAGTACCCTTTAGATACCTCATGATTCCTTTTATTGCCATCATATGATTTTCTTTTGGATTATTAGAGAATCTTGCCACCATTCCAAATGTTAATGCTATATCAAGCCTTGTATGTACCACATACTAAAGTTTCCCAATCACTGATCTTTATGTAGTCTGGTCTACCTCCTCTAAATCATCATCTTTAGAAATCTTATCTTGTAGACATAGATCCAACTAGTCTACAATACTACATTCCAAACTTCTTCAATATCTCCTTGATGTACTTATATTGAGTAAAGTAGATACCATATTTCTTCTATCAAATCTACAATCCAACAAAGAATTTGATCTCTCCAAATATTGAAATTTCAAATTCCTTAGTCATTTCATCAAAAAAAGATTTGCACAAATCATCATTTCCACTCAATAAGATGTCATCCACAAAGATTTATGCCAACCCAATCTTCTTATCTGGTCCTTGTTTTATTTATAGGCTCCTTTTATCATTAGTTCTTTGAAAGCCAATCTTTGTGAGATAATTATGTAACCTTTCATACTAGGCTCTGGGGGCTTGTTTGAGACCATACAAAGCTTTGTGTAATCTGCAAACCATGTCCCTTTTGCTAGGTGAATAGAAAGATATAATGATAGATGGTAAATATGTGGGGGTACATGATATAAGATGGGGAATATAGGACCTATCCTTAACCCAAAATCCCAAAAAGAAACATCCAAATTTATTAATCACAAATAAGTGATCAGTGCACAAAAAAACCAAATGATGTAGAATATGAAGAAAAGAGAAAATCCTATAATCAATTATAGAAAGTACATACTTAGAATGTTTAATGAATAAAAGATAAATACTAACCTCAAAGTAGAGAAAATATAGAACATGATTATTTCTTATGTCTATATATAGTTTCAGGAGATTCTGCAACCTACTCTAGATTGTAAATATTGAGGCAAAGAAAACCCATTTTTTAAAGTTTTTGGAGGGTAGGTTGACCTTGACCTAGATTATAGAGTAGAATCTTACCCTGGGGCACAATCTTAACAAAAAATGTCAACCTTGACCTACACTACTTCAACAAAAATTATGTTCCTGGATCTTAGAAGTTCAATGAAAACAGTATCCAAATATGTATTTCAATTCATTATCTTGTACTTTTACCTACAAGAAAAATAGGTTGTTTGGATGAGGGATTTTCCTTGGTCAAACCATGGTTTGGAATCAAGGAAAATAATGGAATCAAAATAGAGAATGCTAGCTAGTAGTATAAGCAAATCTAACAATGAAGCTATGATATTCAGTAGATATGCAATTATATTTGAAATGCAAAAAAGTATGTTGATATGAAAGCTTAAACATAACATTAGAAAATGTAAATTAAAACCTCCATGATTGTATGCTTGGAAATCTAGGGTTTTGAATGGTGAATCTTGATTTCTTGAACTAAATTCCTTCAAAGGCTTGAATGATTGAATCCTTGATCTTCAATAGAGAACTTGAATGGAGAAAATGGCTTGGATTCTTAATGGAATGCTTTCTTGATTGTGGAAATAATGGATCATCTAATATCTTAATGTTCGTTCTCCTTCTAATTAGCTTATGGTTAGAGAAAATGAGAGGAGGAGGCTTCCTTATATAGTGATCTAGGGCACAAACTTCTAGAGAGGCTGACATTGGAGAATTAATTCCTAGTCAACCTTAACCCATAGAAATGGACCTAGGTTAAATGCATTTAAGATTTTAGCATTCTAAAACCCGAAAAAGCTAACCCAAAAGTTTGAAAATGAAACTTTCTAAAGCCCAATATCTCTAAACCTCTAGAACTTGAAAGTTGGATCTAGGGTTAGGGTCGAGATCAACTTTTACCTAGGTCATAGTTGAGGTTTTCCTTGACCTAGGTTAGGATCAAGGTCAACCTTGACCCTTCGGGTCATCATTGACCTTAAAATTCAAAGTTTTCAGTTTCCCAAATAAAGTTGTTAGAAAGAGGCTGGAAATAGGGGGAGACAAGAAGAATAGGGGGCAAATAACTAGATCCATGAAAAGACCTATTCAAGGCACTTGACATGACCCTAGACCACTTACTCGATGGGCTAAATGATCTTATCATGGAACTACTTCCATTTTAATACGATACACTAGGATTAATGAAACCTTCTGGTTGCTCTATACAGACAGCCTCTTCTAGGATTCCATTCAAAAAAGTTGATTTCATGTCCATCTGATATACTTTGAATCCTTTGTGAGATGCATATGTAAGAAGTATTCTAATAACTTCTATTCTAGAAACAAGAGAAAAAGTTTCTCCATAGTAAATAGCTTCCTCTTGAGCATAAGCCTTGCAAGCTAGTCTTGCCTTATTTCTTGAAACTTCTCCATTTTCATTCAACTTATTTCTGAATACAAATTTTGTGCCAATTGAATTCTTATCCTTAGGTCTAGGAACAAGAGTCAAAGTCTTATTCATTACTATCTAATCAATTTCCTCAATCTAACTTGCATTCTCTAATGCATCTTTTATAGATCTAGGTTCAAATTTAGCAAGAAAACATGTACCATTTAATTTCTTCCTTATCATTGTACAAGATGAATGATCTCTAATGATTTTCTTGGGTGCATGATGACTTTTTTAACATATCCAACTAGTTTGGGATCCTTGTTTTTGAAATCACTAGATTCACCATGATCTTCTAAATTGTGCTTAGGTCCCCAATATTTGACTTGGGTCCATCAGACTGTGACTCAGTTTCCCCTTGCTAAAACATGGTTCCTTTCAATGACTTGGGTTGCACTAGCTATAGCTTGGGTTGAACTAGAAATTTTGGGGACTCGGGGTGAAGATTGCTAGTTCTAAATTGCTTTGTTCTACACTCTTTTCTCCAAACTCATCAATCTTCACATGTGTACTTTCTATAACTTTATGTGTAGATAGATTAAGACATTTATATGCTTTTCTCTTATTGGAGCATCCTAGAATTATGCTTTCATCACTTTCCACATCAAATTTTCCTTTTCTAGAATCCTCTAGAATATAAAATTTACTTCGAAATACTTTGAAGTAATACACATTAGGTTTATAGCCACACCAGAGATCAAAAAGTGTTTTCTCAAAATATTTCTTCAATTGTACTTGGTTAAATAAATGAATTGTAGTGTTGATTTCTTCCTTCTAGTATTTAATAGAAACATTATTCTCTATCATTATGGTCCTTGCACAATCCATGATTGATCTATTCCTTCTTTTAGCTATGCCACTCTATTGAGGTGTACCAAGTGTAGACACTTGGCTTTTGATTCCTCTCTCATTGTAGAATTCATTAAATTCATTAGAAACAAATTCTCCTCCTTTATTAGATCTTAAACATTTCATTTCTTTCTTGTTTCCTTCTCAACTCTATCTAGATACCACTTGAACTTTTGAAAAGCTTATGATTTATCCTTTAAGTAAATTACTATCATCATTCTAGAATAATCATCAACAAACAAAATATATTACTTATCTCCATAGTAGCTTTCTATGCCAATAGGTCTAGAAAGGTGTGTATGAGTTAGCTAAGTAATTAAAAGAAACACATGGGCTATGTGGAATAAACGAGGGATGATAATTGATACCATCATAGTTCCCTTGATAAATTTTACACTGAGGATTATAGTACACACATTCTAAAAATCTAGCAGATTAAATAGTGTACCTTGCATTACAGAGGGTGTAGGTTACAAAATAGTGAAGAAGGATCATACTTGTGATCTTGCTGAGTTATAGTTGCATTCGTTGTTGGAGAATTTGAAAGCTATAAGGAAAACCAAAAGTGCACAATATAAATTTGGATCTATTCTTGTATGTATTTTTTTTTATGTTCAGAATACATTTCCCACATTTGGTAAAGTTGCATGCAAAGTAAACAAACCTATTGTAGTTTAAATAGGAGAATTTATTGAGCAACTAGGTGATAATTTTGAATCTATCATGACAAGTTATTTTAAAGATTTCAAATGATCAATGAAGAAAAGACTGAGGATACAAGTTTCATTAGTGTAGAAACATTTTGATGATCTTTGCTTCCTAGTTGACATTGATTTCACATATGTTAGAGTGAGGTTGCTAAGGCCATTATGATATGAAATAAATGTTGATAAGGCCTCTATATAAATCATGAAATTACTTGAAAAAGAAGTGGATAAAGAAGCCACAACATTTGGAAACTATGACATGGCCAAATCAAAAATTACAATAGAATTGAAGATTACCTCAGTGATCAAGAAGAAGAATAATATAGTTAAGAAGATGAAAGAAAGATTCATTGAAGGAGTAGATAAAGAAGAAGAACAAGATGGTGAAGAAGAAGAGGAAACACAATCTCAAGCACTATTAGCATTAACATAGGGTTAAGGAGAAGACCAACAAGAAGAAGTGGAAGTTGTAGAAGGTGTTGAGGAAGAAGAATCCAATGAAGTACTTGTAGCTACTAAGAAGAAAAAGAGAAAAGAAAAGACACAAGCAATGAGAAAACCAAAGAAGGTTACTCAACCTACTCAGCCCTACCCTACAACACCTACCACAAGGGCTAGCACAAGAGTCATTGTACAAAAGGCTAAAGAGGTAGCCAAGCCTAAGGAGAAGATAGCTGAAGCCTAGAAGAGACCAAAGAGGAAATATATTGCTCCAACTAAAACTAATGAAGAGAAGATTGAATTAGATGACAACAACTAATTTCAAGTGGTGTCATAATCCCTCTTTAGATTTAGACAATCTATATGAGAATATTAGGAATAGTGTTGATTTATCATGATTCTCTCATACTAAGTTTAACAATCTTGGGAAGATTGAAAAGAACCAAGTTGGAGAGGAAGTATATGCCATGATGAAAATATTCAAAATGACTCCTCTAGAACTTTCCAACTTTGTACCTAAAATCTTGTATGATAGAGTTGAGAAAAAGTGGCATTATTGTTTAGAGATTGAGAAATAAATTAGGGAGACAACTCTTGCCCAAATTATGGTAGAACATAGTAAGGCTGAAATGACCAAATCCATTAAGAAGTATGTTGAAAAATTTGTGCCAAAATATAGGGATTTCAGCATATTGCAAAATAACATAGAGGATGTTGTAGAAAAGTCCAAGCAAATATGGAAACTAACATATGGACTATCAACATCTAGGGAAGCTGAGTAGACACTTGTTGAAGTAGGTGATGATGTAGAGGAGTTTAAAACCTTTATAAAATCAGATTGCACATGTATGCATGCAGATTTCATAATTTTTTCTCAACAAAGGGTCAACACATGATGATGTTGCCCATCCAAATCAGCATTACAACTAGGTTTTCTTGTAACATGATATGAGATAACAATACTAAAACACATAAATGCATGAAAAAGAATGAGGATTCTCCAATGGATGAAAAAGACCATTGGAGGATCTTTAGAAAACCTCCATGCAAAGGCCACTCTCAAAACAATAGAGAGATCTGACTGATAGGAAAATAAAAGTAAGAAAATGCTAAACTATTAAGATCTAATTTCTAGATTTCTTCCAAAATTTTACAAAACCAAAAACTCATGAAAATTACAAGAAAGCTCAAGGACTTCATTCTATTCACTAGCTCCAAAAAATCTCTCCAATAAAAGATCTTTACAATATGCACCCTTTCTCTTAAATTTCAAAAACCTTCTAATGTAAATCCCAATAAACCATCATAGCTTTCTTGTGATAGTTACATTTTGAATGCCAGCACATAATGCTTTTAGGAATATTCTTCATTTTTTGTCTTTTGATTTTTCCCATAAACATTTTCAAAAATTAGAAACTGTTATCACACCCAAAACAAACTGAAATAAAATCATACTAAGTCCTAAGTGGATAATGTTGGGTAGGCTTATAAGAATGCCACCTAAACATATCCACCACATGAAAAAAGGACATTTATTTTAAAACATAAAACTATAAACTCACACACACACAAACATTTCATATTTCATATTTTAAACTCAAAACTTTCTGATATTTGCTTTGTGCCCTTGCATTTTTTTAATATTGCAAGTTGTCTTCCTTTCACCACTAGACTTCCTGTCGCAATACAATTCTACATTAATAATGTTGTATGATATCTTCTTGTCATATATGTGCTCTTGAACCATACTTTCAAATTTCAAAAGTTTCCAAGTCCCTTTGGAAACACCTACAAAATAAAGCATTAGAAAAACATATGGATCCCTTTAGCTTGACTTTTGGTTTGTATTTTTGTTCCATCAAAAAACTTGGCCTTGCTTGAACTTGTGTCTTTTGAATTTTATCTTTCTCCTTTATCTTTACCTTTGGTTTGTCTCCCATTGGTAAAATAAAAACAATTAGTTGCTCACTATGCATCCACTTCATCATATTCTGAATTTGTATGGATGCTACATACACATGTAACTTCATCACATTCTAAATTTTTATTATTTCTGCATATACTTGAATTTTTATTCTGGTTCTTATGTCCCAAAAATAATTTTTTACCTTGTTATAAACATATTCAACCTCATCTTCTTTTTCCATAACATCATTTGATATCTCTTCTTTGGAAACTTCTTCATGTTGAGCCTCCATACTACCACAATTCCTTTTCCATTCTCCCATGATGGCTATAAACTCTTGCATAAATTAGATTCTTCTTCATGACATGCTGCTGTAAATTCTTTATCTTCATCCTCATGCCATTCCTCTTGGCATTTCACCAAGTAGTTTTAAGGCTTCATCATTTTCCTCCAAAATATTTTTCATATGAGTGCTTTCCAACATTGCACTCATCTCTATTTTCAAAGGACACATTACTATTCCAACCATGACTTAATCACACTCAAATCCCATAGGACTCTCCTCTTTAATTCTCTCATCAAAATTTACTTCTTCTTGCTGCAATTTATGTTATTTTTGCAGTTCATGTTCTTTCCCTTCCAAAGGAAAACTTACAACTATCATTGTTGAGATTTCTCTCCCAACTTCACATACATCTGCACTCTTTATGGCTTGCTTCTCCACAGTTTCATTAGCCTCCACCAAAACTTCTTTCAATTCATGTTTAGCTTCATAATGCATTGGAAATGCTATCCTATCAATAAGGCCTAGACTTCTTGATTCCTTCCAAGTTGCATCATCCTTCAATGGAAACAACACCATCTTCTTTCCATCCTTGTTGATGGTATATGTGTTCTCTCTATAATAATAAATGGTTGACCTATCATATTGCCATGCTCTTCCCAAGATCAAGTGACAATCATTTAAAGGCATAATATCACATTCAATGGTATCAAAATATGGTCCAATATTAAAAGAAATATATGACTTTTCAAGGACATCAATTCACTATTCATCTCCTAACCCATATGCTCTATAAGGTAAATCATGAGGTAATCTTGGAAGATTTAGTTTCTCAACCATTTCTATTGAGATTATGTTTTCAAAGGAACCACTATCAACTACAACTTTACATACTTTGTTTTTGCACTTACACTTTGTTCAGAATATAGAATGTCCTTGGCTGTAGCTTTCTCTTTCTGCTTCTTCCTTTATGATGTAGAGCTAGACTTTGGAAATCTTTCACGGATATACTCAACTTGAAGGGTTTCTTCAAAGGCTCACACTCATCAATATAGAAACCTTCACAATCTACATATTATATTTTTCTATAATAATATAATCTACTACATGAACATATGACATAAGCATACTCTTATGATTTTCACTTCAAACTCTTCTACGGGAGGAATAAATGCTTCATGAATAGAGAACCAATCTTCTTCTCACAAACTAAAATCTTCTCAATCTTTCATTTTCTATCAATAATCAAACCAATGTTAATTTACTTCCCATTCTGCTACTGGAATATGGCACAATGTGTACAAAGGAAAATCTCTTCTTTTACTTCTGTTGTCAAAAATACTTTAAGTTTATGTCTTCTTTCTGCTAGATGAACATAAATTGTTTCAGCAATATAGGAGTTTTAAACAGAATAAATATTTTTCCACAAAAAAATTTAGTCTAGTTCTTTCACTCATTGCCTTCAAGTAGTGGTAATTGTGTCTTCACATTGATAGGACTTTTGTCAAACAATTATCCCCTCAACTAAAGAAAACTAACCGTAGTTTAACAATGACCAAAATAAATTGTCCAACTCGTTGCTTCTAATTTTAGAGTTGGGGATTTATTTCCAAATGGTAAAATTTAATTTCTTTCAACTACATTCCTTCTTAACACCATGAAAATCAAGGAAGAAAAGACTTTCCAAACTTCTACCTTCCTGTAGCAACAATGGCAGTAAATAGGATAGTTTTTAGAAATGGGTTTGTTTGACCCCTCAAATCACAAGATAATTTTTTCTAGAAACAATGAAAGTTGTTCAAAATGTAATGAACTATCCTCCCACCAATTTTTAGGTCTCTATGAAACCATATGTTACTTTTATAATTTTTTCTCTGGATTGCAAATCTAAAATCTAAACAAGAATCAAAATTGAACCAAATTAGAGTATATTCAATAATATTTCCAAAAATATCTCATGCATAACAAGGAAATACTTCATGGAAAAAAAAGGAAATGCTTTCCACTACACTACACAAAATCAAGAAGCTTCAGATTTAAGGAATGTTGATATGCATGCAACAGTTTCAACTTTAGATATTCTCTTTCAAATGCTAGTGATTTATTTCCTTTGATTCATCCACGTGATTTAGTAATGCATAATTATATTGTGACAGGAAGTCTAGTGGTGATAGGAAGACAACCTGCAATGTTACAAAAATGTAAGGGTACAAAGAAAATATCAAAAAAATTTGAGTTTAAAATATGAAATTTGAAATGTTTGTGTGTGTGTGAGTTTAGAGTTTTATGTTTTAAAATAAATGTCATTTTTCCATGTGGTAGAAATGTTTAGGTGGAATTCTTATTAGCCTACCCAACATTATCCAGTTAGGACTTAGTATGATTTTATTTTAGTTTATTTTGGGTGTATTAAAAGTTTCTAATTTTCAAAAATGTTTATGGGAAAAATCAAAAGACAAGATGAAGAATATTCCTAAAAGCATCATGTGTTGGCATTCAAATGTAAATATCACAAGAAAGCTATGACGGTTTCTTGGGAGTTACATTATAAGGTTTTTGAAAAAGAGAAAGGGTGCATATTGTAAAGAAATTTTTTGAAGAGATTTTTTGGAGAAAGTGAATAGAATGAAGTCCTTGAGTTTTCCTATAATTTCTTGAGTTTCTAGTGTTGTAAAAATTTGATTGTGTAATATTCGACATATATTTCTCTTTTTGTATTTAGATCTTCATTTTGGAGGAAATCTAAAAATCAAATCTTAATAGTTTAGCATTTTCTTACTTTTCTTTTCCTATTAGTTGAATCTCTCTGTTGTTTTGAGAGTGGCCTTTGCATGGAGGTTTTCTAAAGATCCTCCAATGGTATTTTTCATCCATTGGAGGATCCTCTTTAGTTTCATGCATTTATTTGTTGTATTATTGTTATCTCATATCATGTTACAGGAAATTCCAGTTGTAATGTAGATTTGGATGGGCAACATCATCATGTGTTGAACCTTTGTTGAGAAAAATTTATGAAATTTGCATGCATGCGTGTGCAATTTGATTTTAGGAAGGTTCTAAAATCCCTCTGCATCATTTTTGGTATTAGATCCCAACAAAATATTTGGGAAGAGGAAAGTGATTTTATTTGATTTTGAAGTTATATGGGGTTCCATGCAAGAAAGAATCAAATCACATATTTCTTTGTGAATGGTGAAGGAGAAGGGATCAAAATGATTTTTGGATTGATTTGTTACTAAATCACTTGGATGAATCAAAGGAAGTAAATCACTATCATTTGAAAGAGAAATATCTAAAATTGAAACTATTGCATGCATATCAACATTCCTTAGATTTGAAGCTTCCTGATTTTGTGCAGTGTAGTGGAAAGCCTTTCCTTGTTTTTTCATGAAGTATTTCCTTGTTATGCATGAGATATTTTTGGAAAGATTATTTATTATACTCTCATTTGGTTCAATATTGATTCATTTTCATTTAGAAATGAGCAAGTTATGCACAATTTTGTGAAGCTAGTCTATTCTAATTTTAAATTTATAGTCCAAAGCAAAAATTATAACAGTCACATATGGTTTCATCGAGACCTAAAAATTTGTGGTTCGAGGATAGTTCATTGAAAAACTTTCATTGTTTCCAAAAAATTTATCTCATGATTTGGGGGGTCAAACAAACTTGTTTCTAAAATTTGTCATGTTTACTGCCATTGTTGCTACAGGAAGGCAGAAGTTTGAAAAGTCTTTTATTCCTTAATTTTCATGGTGTTAGGAAGGAATGTGGTTGAAAGACATTCAAGTTTACCATTTGGAAATAAATCGCTAGCTCTAAAATCAGCAGCAACGAGTTGGACAATTTGTTTTGGTCATGGTTAAACTATGGTTAGTTTTCTTTAGTTGAGGGGATAAGTGTTTGACAAAACTCCTATCAATGTGAAGACACAATTACCACTACTTGAAGGTAATGAGTGAAAGAAGAAGACTGAATTTTTTTGTGGAAAAATATTTGTTCTATTTAAATGTCCTATATTGCTCAAACAAATTATGTTCATGTAGTAGAAAGAAGACATAAACTTAAAGTATTTTTTATTATAGAAATAAAAGAAGAGATTTTCTTTTGTACATGATGTTCCATATTTCAGTAGCAGAATGGGAGGCAAATTAACATTGGTTTGATTATTGATAGAAAATGAAAGATCGAGAAGATTGCAGTTTGTGAGAAGAAGATTGGTTCTTTGTTTGTGAAGCATTTGTTCCTCTTGTAGAAGAGTTTGAAGTGAAAATTGTAACAAAGTATGTTTATGTCATATGTTCCAATTGCATGCATATCAACATTCCAACAATAATAGCCAAACCCTCCACTAGGTTAATGGTCTGAATCCCATGATAGATGGGATAAAAATCACTGCACCCATAGCATCTCTACCAATCTCGCCAATACTAGCTGGACCCAAATTACCCCTTAAAGAACCATCAGTATTGATCTTCAAGATACCCATGGGGGGTAGCTTCCATCTACCAACCCTGTCAATTTTTTGCTTCTCACGATGCCGCCTCTTAGCTTTGGTTAAGATCAAAGAAGAACCCAATTTCCCCAATCTCTCCACCAACTCTGTATCTTATTTCCCCAAAGGAAAGTCCACTTCGCACTTAGCCTCCACTGTCTCTTGAATTATGCCTAATAACCTCTGCCAAATTTGTTGTACAAGCCTTTGCTCTCCCCGAAAAATCCTACGATTGCACTCCAGCCAAATCTGCCAAAATAAGAAGATAGGCCCCACAAACCACACCTTCTATAGAAAAGGAGCCATAAAAGGGGGACATCCCATCTTTTGCCAAAACTCAATTCAAGAGGACGCATGGACACAAAAAACTACCCAAACTCCCCACCAGAAATGCCAAAGTTGTAGAGCAAAGGAGCAACAAAAAAAAAAATGAGAAGAATCCTCCTCATTCGCCCCACACATGACACAAATAGAAGGGTTGTGAAACCCTCTCTTTCGAATATTTTCCCAAGTCAAACAATTATTCCAGGCCAGCATCCAGATAAAACAATTGCATTTTGGCCAAGAAGGCTTGTTCCAGACCTTCTTCCACCACTACACTTCAGGAAGAACCATCCTATGAGACACCAATCTGCTATATCCAGAGGCAATCGTATAGATCCCCTTAGAATTGCGAGACCAGGCAAGAACATCAGCCTCCCCAAGAGCACAACATCTTCTACTGGAGAGGATAGTTTGTAGCATAGCACATTCCTCTTATAAATCAACAACTGGTCATTCATCTGGAGACTTCCATTTAGCCATTTCCAACTACCCACAAGGGAAAAAAGACTTAAAATCACTTACGCAAGACCACCTGGCATCCTGAAACCGCTGACAAAGATACCTTAGGTTGGGGAACTGAGAAATGATTAGGGGATAATCATCCTAAGAGTCAGACCAGAATTGAGCCTTCGCCCCATTATTGCCAATCTAGAACAATCCATCCTTAATAAGCTTGGCCCCTTTCTTTAGAGTATCCTAGATCACAGAGCCCTTCCCTCCAAGTGGGTACTTGGAAATATCAAGATGAGGAATCCCTAGAAGATACTTCTGAGAAAGAACCATCGCCCAACTCTTATCTTACTCATTGCACCACCTCTAGTAAAGTTTGATAGCCAACGCCTCTCCAGTCAGAGTTGACTGCCTCAAACCTAATCCCCCGTAGTGTTTCGGGCTGCATAACACTTCCCATCTAACCAAACTCCATTTGGAGGCCTCCAAGCAGCCCGCCCAAAGAAATTGATGCATCACAGAATCAAGGTCCTTAAGAAAGCCCTTAGGAGCAACTTGTAGCATGCATCTATAAATGGGCAGAGCCTGCACAACTGACTTAATCAACTGGACACGACCAGAAAAGGATAACTAGCGATGGGTCCAATGATTAACTTTCACCCTAAATTTGTCCAAAATAACCTGCCAAGACTCCCTCGAAAGCCTACTCACAGAGATGGGAATGCCTAGATACTTCAAAGGAAGACTCCCAATCTGAAACCTCAAAGTGTGGGAAATCCTCTATTGAATAGAACCCAGAGTATTGAAGAAGTAGATGGAAGATTTTCCCTCATTAATCTGCTGACCTGAAGCAGCCAAGTACACATCCAAGACCCTGCGAAGATTAGATGCCTCCTTCATTGTAGCCAACCCCATCAAAGTAGTGTCATCCACAAATTGCAAGTGAGTTTGCGTGGGTAATGCTCCTCCCCACCTCCAGCCTTGAACAAAACCAGACTCTAAATTCTACTTAATCCATCTTCCCAGGCCTTCAGCCAAAAGAATAAACAAATAAGGGGAGAGAGGGTCTTCCTGACGAAGCCCCCGTGAAGCCCCAAAAAGCTCAGAATGGCTCCCATTAATAAGCACCGAGAAAGAGATTGAAGTAACACAACTCCAAACCCATTGAATCCAATCTTCTGCAAAGCCAAAAGCACTAAGAGCCCGCCACAGGAAGGACCACCTTACTCTGTCATATGCCTTCGCCATATCCAATTTGATAAACATTGCTTTTTCTTTTGAACTGGCCATAGAATGGATGACCTCAGATGCAATAACAATCCCATCCAAAATTTGTCTGCCAGCCACAAAACCACTTTGCTCCTCGGAGATTAAATCAGCCAGCCCCTTCTTTAACCTATTTGCAATAAGTTTGGAAATGATTTTGTAGATAACATTGCATAATGAGATGGGTCGAAAATGACTCACCCTATCAGCGCCCTCTTGCTTGGGAATAAGAGCAAGGAAAGTAGCATTTAGAGCCTTTAACATCTGTTTATTATGAGGAGACAGTCATCTTCAAGAATATATAATTTTTTAAATTTTTCGTATAAATGTGATAGGGGAATGATCGTGGGAGATGAAACCTATCAATATCTAAAATTTTTTACATTGGAAAATTAGTCAAACAATTTACCAAAAAAATGAATCTTTCTCTTCTCCTACAGTAGGTATACATATTTTGAATTTTGATTAAAATAACTACTCCATATATTTATTTATTTCGGGGGTGGCGGGCATAAACTCTCTATTTTTTAGCAATAAACAATTATCTTAAATTTTTCAAAGAACATGTCAATCTTTATTTGAAAAAAAATAAAGATTATATGCATAATCTCAATGTTGGTTTATACATTTCATCAATTTACATCATACTCAAATTCCTAATAGAAATGTCACATTTTAGTTATTGAAGTTTATCAGTTTTAATATTGTTAACATTTTCCTTTCTAAAATTGTGAAAGTTGACAGTGCTTTTACCCACATTAGGGATTAACTTTTGTGACAAATGGGAGTAGCTCAAACCAACTTGAGAGCTTGAGGAAATAGGAAAACCATCGTGTATCACTAGCTAGTAGTGCCAATGGAAAATTAATTGAGCCCCAATTATGCACATGTGTATTGTCATGGTTAAGCCATCAGTTCATGGTTAATATTAGACTTTAAATAAGGATTAGGGAATATGATGTCCAAAGAGATAATTCATGAAGAATCAACTATAAGGGACATTTTTATGCATATGTATAAAATTTGAAGTGCTAAATCAATCAATAATCAACAACCTTAGCATATAATCGTCGAAGAGGTTTTAACTAGGTACACATCAAAATTGAATCTCACACAAAGATTTTAACATTTCAGAAAACAAGATAACATTATAATAACTTAAGTATGAATATCTTATAGAGAGGACATGTAATAAGAACCTATGTGATAAGATGATACTAAATGGCTATGATTATGGATAAGATCATTTAACTAGTAGATATTGTTTTTTAAAAGTTAATTCAATTGTAATGGAATAGTACATATGGTATAGAATGTATTGGTGAGAAAATTGAAACACAATGTATTGGTGAGAAAATCGAAAAATTGAATTTGGTGCCGAGAAAATTGAAATACAAATAGTGGTCTAGTGGACTAGCCAGTCCAATCCATATTACTTGTTTAGTAATTAAGGACAACGGCTATCCAGCCCCATCGTAAGCGACTGCCAAGGGTACGAATTCTACAAAGCGAAACAGGGGCCAATAACGTTGGTTAAAACTACGAGTTCAGATTTCGAATATTATATCTCCAGGGAAAACTCCGCTCTCAGATATCAATATCTCTACTGATAACTCCGCTCTGATGTGATAAAATCTTCACCATAAAAAATGATATCTTGAGCACCATTAAATATTCAGCAAGGACAAGAAACATAGACGAGGATCGACGTGTACAGAGCTTCCTGTTTATCTATTTATACCGCTCATGCTGAACATAGTTCACAAATCAAAGTACAAAGAACATTTGCGCAATGGCGGTCAAATATGCAAAGATTATATTGATAGTCATGGCCACGCTGATGATCATCGGAGAGATGGAGTTTGTCTCAGCACAACATTGCGGGTGCACTGGAAATATGTGCTGCAGTCAATGGGGCTACTGTGGAACCACAGATGAATATTGCGGAGTAGGGTGTCAGGGGTTCCCATGTAATGGTAGATCCGCTCATCCCCCTTCATCCGCTCATCCCCCTCCATCCGCTCATCCCCCTTCAACTGATTAGAAACTTGACCTCTCCAGTTACTATGTCTCCGGCTTCCATTGAATGAAAGCTCCTTCTTTTAACAGTTCTAGCTGTTATCAGATTTTAATATAAAAGGTTAGTTGGCTTGTTGTTGTTTGATTCCTATAAATACATCGATTTCTGTTTTAGATCTACTCATATAGGGTCTACCACCAACAGCGGTTTCTGGTGTTTTTCTGTTTTAGATCTATTCATATAAGGTCTATCACCAACAGCGGCCTCTGGTGTTTTGGTGTTTGGATAATACTTTACTACTGATAAGTCTCAAGTTCTACTATATTGTCTTTATCTGTAGATTGTGAACTTCACTGGAAAATAGGGAACCAATGTTATCCAATTCAAATTGTCAATGGATTATTTCTACTCATTTTGGTTTGGCTGAAACCCTACTTTATCTGACATTGAATTTTACTACTTCTTATGATAAGTTGAGATCATTCCTGAAGCTATGATTAATAGAGATGATTCAAATGAAGACCATAATATTGGGTGAGCAATCAAATAATGTAGTTTGCAGTCAAACAGTCAAGTTCTAACATGTTATATTCTATTTGCATGAAAAATGTTTATATAATTTTGATATTTTATTATGTTAGAAGTTCTTTATGTGACTTGATGATATAATATATCTGCAGTAAAATTTAATTAGAGTTGGTTTCTTTAGATCAATAAATATAGTGATTATGTGAATATTTATAATTTAGGTTGTATGCTTATGCAATATTTTAGGACTTCACATAAGTTTTCATTAGAAGTTATTAAAAAAAGGGTTAAACACTTTAGGAGAGAAGTTTTTTCTTTTAGTCATCCTTGATAGTGCATTTCTCAAAAGTAATTGAGTATAAACAAAACACAAAATTTCAAATCTCAATTCAATTTACTTTACTAACTTGTAAAAGTTTACTCTTAATGCATGTGATTCATGAGAGACAAGGCAATAATTTTCATTCAATTACAAAAATTTTACAAGATGATTTTTTCTTTTAATTATTTTTGATAGTGCAATTCTCAAAAGTATTTGGGTATAGATAAAACGCAAAACTTCAAATCTCAAACCAATTTATTTTACTAACTTGTAAAAGTTTACTCATAATGTATGTGGTTCATGAGAGACAAGGCAATAATTTTCATTGAATTACAAAATAATACAAGATGATTTTTTTTCACAACCTTGGTTACATCTCAATGGTAACAGGAAATGCTATATTAAAATAGATAAAATCACTCTAATAAAATATTTTATCACCCAAAACATAATTTAGCTAAATATATCATGTAGATTTAATTTAATGTGATGAATAAATTGAGTATATACACGATTTATCTATTTTGAGTGAATTATACATATGGAGCACAATACTCATCATCTAATTTTTTATTTAAAATGCTAAAGTTCACAACCATGTCAATATAATAAAGGGATCAATAAGTAATATTCCTTCTACTTTTCTAATAGCCATCACTATAAACTTTCCATATCCGTATTGATTCACCTTAGATATGGCTAGTCACTTAAATAAATCTAATAATATTTACCTAAAGACCAAAAATATTAAGATATTATTTCATTACCGCTATTTCTATATGAATAAACTCAATAATGATCATGTGTTAGCATTATAAATTTGTTGAATTATTTAACATGTTCTAGAAAGAAAAGCATGTGACAAAAGAAATAGAGATAATTATTTTCATAAAACACAATCACTTTAGCTATTTTTTTAGAAACTTCAAAGGATCTATCTGAACTCATTGATCCTAGTAAGAAAAAAGGAACAAATAAAGCATTTTTTAATCTTACAATTTTGAATTATTTTAAAATGTATATATTCTATGAATACAAGAAAAAATATTTTAAAAAATATTAATTTAGTAATATTGCTTCAAAGAAAATATAAAACTCTTAGCATAACCATGACATATTACCTTGGTTTTGTGCAATTATTTATGTGATTAGTTATGTAACCACTGCACTACGTTACAATGCTATGTATGAAATACATAGCTTTTTGATAAATGAGATATTGAATATATTGTCTCTCTCTTCATTCTCTGACAAAAACTCCTCAAAGGGCTCTAATAGCCCATTTAGCACACAAGGAAATACCTTGATTTTGGGTGGAAATTAGGCCAAGGAATCAAGATAGCATGGGTAGGAAATAATATTTCCAAAAGACACTCTGAAATCCATGATGCTCAAAATTTGAGGCCCAAAGGAAATCGCTAAGAACCTTCTAAAGTTTAGAGTAAAATGCTAGAGTGGGAGTCTAGTTAGAATAGTACACATGGGTAGCATCCAAAATCTTGGAGAAAACTTGGAATTTACTAGCCAACAAAAGAAGATTTGTAAGCCAATAATCCAATGTTTCTAAAATATTCAAAGTCACAAAATTCCAAAGGTCTAAGTTAGAGCTTGAAAGGCATACTGAATACCCAAAAATGAAATATTTTCCAATGTTGAATCCATTTCCATTGATATTATGCATACCATGACAAAGCAAGAAGAAAGGAGTGCTTGTAGCAGAGCATCTTGTCCCTTTGAATAGTAGAGCTAGTTCACAATTTTTATCAATACTCCATAAAAAAAATAAGAATTTCTGATTTTGAAGAATTTCCTTCCTCCAAAAAAGTGTAACATCACTAAAGGATATGGAATGTGCTAGTAGGTACCCAAACCCTTTAGTGGAAAAACATACAAAGCCAAGGCTAGATGACATCACTCGTGGATGGACCAATAGAGGAAAAAATCCTCATATTGTCGACAATTTATGGTGATGCAAGTACAAGCCTCCCCAAAAAGCATATCCACAAATTGGAGAAAAATTGGTCCAAATCCTAAAGCTTTAAGAATAGTAAGAATGAATGACCATTCTATACAATAATAAGTTTTGTAAAAGTCACTTTTGAGAAAGAGAGCTTGCTAGTCAAACCTACAGCCCCATTCCATACCTTCCCAGACAGAAATGATTTTGTCTAGGATAAGGTTTGATTTGATTATACCATTCTACTTTGGATATAAAAAAATGATAAGAGATGGCAAGTTTCAAGTGCCAGGGCTTTGACTATGATCTTGTAGGAGACATTGAGCAAAGTATTGGGCCTCCAAATACAAAATATATTCATGATCACAAGCTTTAGGTATGAATTTGATATTTCCTTTATTGATAATGTTACATAAAGACCAAAAATTATAGGCTGATCGGTAGACCTTTTATTTTTAAATGAAAGGCAACAAAAGGAATAAAATATGTATGCCATTTTATAGAAGTTAGGGTGAGAAGGATGGATTTCTCAATCTAGGACATTGTATAATAGGTCCAATAGAAAACATGTATCTTTTAGAATGTGTACCATATCTTCATATATTATTCAATTAAATCTTTCATAAAATTTGTTTGACACAATCCTCCTTACTTATATCTCTATTTGAATGTTTTACAAACCAATATATTTTTCTATTCTTCAAATACTCCAAAATTTATTTGTACATAGCTTCAATTAACTCATATGAAAAAAATTTGAGATCTTCCACATCATTATACACTTCTAAATTCTTATAGAGAAATCAGGCCAAGGTATCTAGATTCATTGGGTAATCAACTAAATTCCTAAGTGACTTTGTGAAATTCATGATACTTAGAATTATAGGTTTTAGAAAATATTTGAGAAGGTTCTTGAATTTAGAGTAAGAGGTTCAAGAGGGAGGCTAGTATGAAGAGTAGTACACATGGGCAGTAGCCAAAACCTTGGAGAAAATTTTGAATTTACCAACCAACAAAAGAGTCTTGGTAAACTAAGAGTCAAACTTTTTGTAAATTTTCTCAAACATGGATTTCTAATGATCCACAACCAATGCTTGAAAGGAAAATAGAATACCAAAAAATGGAAATATCTCTGCATGATGTGTTGAATCTATTTCCACTAATATTGTGAAAACCATGATAGAGAAAGAAGACCTAGAAACCAAACAAAAAGTGTCCACAAATTGGAGACAACTTGAGACATTTTAGTTGCCCTTAAGATGTGTGAGAAAAGAGTCCTCAATATAATACCCATTGACAAGATGGTTGGGATCCTTGGGAAGGGCAATGACTTTCACATCACTAGATGAGATGGAATGGGTCAGCAAGTACCCAAATCGCTCATTAACCAAAACATATAGAGTTGGTGTTAGAGGATATCCTATTGACATTACGGTCATGTTTGTTATTAGTGACACACACTTATTCAGACAAATGGTATCTACTAAGCTTATTGTATAGTTAGCAGTGTTAACCAAACATTCCAGGCATTACCCAGTTCTAGAGTTTCAACTAAATTCAATGAACAATATTCAGTTTGCACTAAGTAGCTTCTACCAAGTTGGTGATCAACAGTGTAAATTAAGCATCTCAATATATGCCAAGTCTTTCAGTGCAAACCAAGTTGTTTAGTGTTCACCAAGTTTTTAGTTATACTACTATGAATCTAGTGTTGACCAAGCCACTCGGTATTAACCAAGTGACTTAGTCTATACTGAGCTCATTGTGATAGCATTTACTGAGCTATGTAGTGTGAATCAAGTGATTCAATTTATATGCCAAGTGTCATAGTATTCACCAAGTCACCAGTGGAGACTAAGTTCAAATTACTTGGAAGTGATTAGTATGGACTGAGATTCTATTTCTACCAAATGCATGATGATGTCAAGAATTGATAGTGGATTTTGAGTATAAGAACCTCATCGAGCTAGTCTTTAGAACTTGAGTTCTTGCAGTTGGGTCAACTTTATGTATTTTGTGTAAACTTGTATTGTAGCTAACTTTGTTAATTTGTAAATTAGATTGGTATATATGTAATGATTTGTATCACATCCAATAAGAAAAAATATATGGCATGAAAACAATAGAAAAGAGAAAAATAGTGAAATACAAAGGCTACATTAATATAAGGAGTAGCAAAGATTTATCTATCACAGGAAGGTGATCATTATACTCAAAGGAATCTCACTTGGAAAACCATGTTGCAGATCAGAGATCAGCTACTATTTCATCCTAAAAAGTGAATCAGTTAAATCCTTTCATAAGGAAGACTTAATATTCTTTTGCAAATCTCTTTATTGAGTGCATACTTCATTGTATGTTTGTAAATCCTTTTGTAAGGTGGACCTAGTAGTCCTAATTGCTCCTAACAGAGAAGATCATCAGAAGTGATCATTGTAAGCCTTAATAGGCCAATTTTATATTGCATTACTAAATCTTGTGGGTAGCATCCCCGGCCCAGTTTCACTTTCTATTTGGAAGGTTTCTGAGTCACCATATTATGTGTCAAAATGTTATGAATTTTTTAATGCTTTCAGTTATTCATGCATGCAATTAGATTAGAATACACATAAAGGATTAAGTTTTATTGGTTACTAATTCACCCCTCCCCTCTCTATAAATTAGCCTCTCACATATATTTCCAACAATTCGTATCAGAGCATTGTGGTTCTCAGGAAAGAAGTTTAACAACTTGAGCAAAGATCAAAGGCTATGGAGATATTTAGACTTGATAAGGCTATTGACAATGAGAAGTTGGATTTGGAATTGGATATTGGACAACTCAATAAAGAAAAGGAACAACTCTCTCAATCCCTAAAAAGGAGAAAAGATCTTGCAATCTAGATGAATGAAAAACTCTACATTGAAGAAAGAATTGAAGACATCTATTCAAGTAATTCAGATGAAGCCAATGAAACAATCAAAGAACTATTAGAGAAGAATGGTAACCTTCAAGAAGAAGTAAGAAAACTAAGAAGAGAGAAAGAAATTTAGTTAGTAAGATTGTGTGAAGTCATGGAAGAGAAAAATAAGATAAAAGAAGAGATAGAAGGATAGAATATTGAAATTTAGCATCTATCCCTTCAGCAGGCAGACTTCATTAATCATCTCACCGATGCAAATGAAGAAATCATGAGTCTAAGATTAGAGAATGAAAGATTGTTGAATGAACTAAACATTGAAAATAAAACCAATGAAAGGATGATGAAATCTCAAGTAGACATGAATCAATTGAATGAGAAAATCCATTATAGACAAAAGGGAAAAACACGAATCAGATATACAGAAGAAGGTGAATCATCCAAGAAAGGAGCTCAAAACAATCAAAGACCTACTTGCAGTCACTGTGGTAAGATAGGTCATACATCAAATAAATGTTGGAGCAATGGAAAAGAAAAATTCAATGGAAAATGTTACAATTGCAATCAACATGGTCATAGAGCTAATGAATGCAAAGAGAGACCTAAATTTGAAGGCAAATGTCACAAATGTAAGAAGCATGGGAAAAAATCTTGAGAATGCAAAACTAAGATATTGAACCCAGCAGAATAGATTGTAAAAGCTATATTTGGTTGGGACTATAACACTTGGTGCAGATGTCATTACTGTGGGGAATTTGGACACATTGGAATGAATTGTGTAAAACATCACATGAGGATAAGAGAAACTACCAAAAGATGTCTTATTTATACAAAACTTGGTCATCTTGCCAAGAATTGAATGAATACTAGAAGAAATGAAGATGAAAAGAAGGAAAAAGGTGATAACATTATAAAGAAAATGAGACAACAATGAATTCCAAAATCTTTTGAGAATGCAAGTATGAGCAATAATGAACATATCACTCAAAAATTTGGTTTATCAAGCATTTTCACTTGATCCCTCACAAGGAATATTGGAACTAGGATTCTGAAGAAATTTGTTTACATCAATTCTAGTCAGTAAAATGAAAGATCCATATCAGCATTCAAGATGCAAAGGGATCATCAAGCACTCAAAACATCCTAGTCATTACCAAACGATGTCAAGTTGCAGACCTTATTGAGCAAGGTCTGATCACACGTGTTGACAATTGGCTATCAATGATATGTAATTTTTGTCATTTATGGCAACACATGATGTACATGTCCACAAGAAACCTCAAAAATAAAGATACTCAATGTTTGGTAATCAAAAAATTGTCTATTTATAGAATTTAGTTTACAACAGTGTATTTTTTTTTATAACTTGTTGTTGACATCATGTTATGACTAGCGAAGTTACATAGAGATAGTATACATGTTGGTGATGACGTGTATAACCTTGAAGGTTAGTATAGATTGTATGAGATAGAGATAAAAAGGACAACATAATTGAAGGAAAGAATTGTTTTGTTTACAAAATAATTAATTGTCGAATTAGGGTTGATATTCTAGATGTTTACTCTAGGTTTGAAAAAGTGGTTTGTGGTCTTAGCCACCCCAACAATTTTTTTTGTAAAGGCATGATATTTATGCAAAGGACGTTTTGCTATAAGAAGTGTGCTATCTTGAATTGAAGTACAAGTGTGAAATGAAAATTGTGACTATATGCGAACTTTTGTAAAAGTGATATATGCAAATTTTTATATGAGCTATTTGGTGATCAAAGATTGAGTTGAAGATTGGTGATCAATCAAGGAAGAAAGATAATAGTAAATTACTTGTTTGAGCATTGAGCTCTTCTTGTAGTTGAAATTGCATGTTTAAGGAGTGGGCTCTTTTGCACATATTGTACCAAAACTCCTAACGTGGATTCAAAGTCTCCTAATAGGGAATTCTTATACTGAATTTTCTTGTTGACTCCTAATAGAGCCCATCCTCTAACAAGGAACTTATATATCAGTATAATATCTAGTGGATATCATCCCCACCAGGGTTTTCCCTGGGCCAAGGTTTCTCTAGTTAACAAAATATGGTGTTATGAGTTATCTTTGTGCATTGTTACTATTACTATTCAACATTACTTTATTGCTTTGTTATGCATGGTTTAAAGTAAGTAATAATATCTAGCTAGAAACTAAAGTTTGTAGATTATTGATTCAACCCTTCCTCTAAATAATCCCTATTTCTAACAATTGGTATCAGAGCATAGTTACTTTAAAAAGGCTTCAAAGCTTAAGTAATATCCCTATGGATATGGAACAGTTGATCAAGAACCTTGAAGAATCTCTTGAACAAATTCTTACTGAAGAAAGAGATAGGTTGAAGGACAAATATGAAGACTCCAAAGTATACATTGGTTAATTGAAGGAAAAGATTGAACATCTCAAATCTAAACATGAATCAACTAAATTTGGAACTAGTGATGATGACTATTCAAAGTTGAAGGTAAAGTACAAGATCTTGAAATATTAATTGAGATTACAATTCTAAAGTTGACATTGAGAAATGATCCTAGAAAAGTTGAATGTGATTTAAAGACTAAAAATGTAGATCTAAGAGAAAGTCTGGCAAAGAAAACAATTGAGTTTGAAACATTGAAAGAAGATCATGAAGAACTCCATAAGTACAATACTATTGTGAAAGGTGAATTAACTCAGTGCAAGCAATAGCTTGAGAAGCTTTATTCTAGCCAAGAAAAGATTGATGATTCAATATCTATATAGAGACCTACTTATGATAAGACTAGTCTTGGTTATCTAATTAACACATCTATGAAGAAACTTGGGATCATATCAGATAAAAAAGAAAAAGACATATCTGATGATAACATTGAATCTAGTCAATCTTCTTATAAACCTAAATAAGTTAGACAAGACAAGGAAGTTGAAATATTGGATGAACTAAAGCAAGTGGAAACTCCTAAGGAAACCAGGTATGAATTTAGAGTTAAGTGTTTCTTATGTAATGAAATAGGTCATATGAAAAGAGATTATACAAATAAGTCATTTAATCATGTTAAGGATTTTTATTGTCATAATTGTCATGGTATGGGTCATAATGCTCTTGATTGTAGGAAACCTAAGTATGATAATGATAGAAGAAATAGTAGAATATCTAGAAATACTGACCCTATAGATAGAAGATAGATCATGTGTTATAAGTGTAACAACTTAGGACACATTGCTTGGAATCGTCATGCACCTAATGATTAGTCAAATCCTATAGTCAAGCACCACTATGTCAGTTATGCAACAACTTCAAACACACAATGAAGTACTACAGAATGGACAAAAACTTCAGATATAGAAGGAACAATGGAAGAAACTTTGGGAACAAAAGGAATGATGGAAAGAATGTCAAAAATTATAGAAGGAACCATGAAAGGATGTCTAGAACTAATAGAGACAATGAGGAACACTGGAACATTGTGAGTGAACTTTGAGAAGAACATAATGAAGCATTTGCGAAAGTAGTAGATATCTCAAAAGAAAAGTTAGATGATGATGAGATAGGAAGATCGAAGTCAGTTGTTGAGTTTGATTCAATTAAGCTTGTTCACAACATTAGAATTTGAGAACTTCAATTAGAAGCCAAATTAGAGGTAGAAAAGTTGGGAAAAGGTGTATTCAATTATGTTTAGATGGAACCTAAGCTTGCATGTTATTTGGAGCTTATCTAAATAGGTTATGAAGGAATTTAGAGTTAATGGTATTACAGTAAAGATTAATTCTGTAACAAAATATGAAAAGTATGCTTTTGCAGAGAATTTCATGATGCGAAGTCTTGTAGAGTTTTGTCATGATAAAAGGAGGCTATAGTAAACCTTGGGTGACATCTGAAGATAGGATAGATGATCTTGATTAGTTATTTGATTACAAAATGTAATTGAAAACTTTTTCATATTTGCAAAGTATGCAATTATAGAAAAGTTCAAGTTGAGGGATAAGTGGAGTACAAAATTGATTTTCACTTCATTGTGAACACATCCAAAGCAAAAAGCATTCAAAAGTAACTTGTCACACTAATTTCAAAGAAAATCTTATTTTAGGAAAGAGTTATTTTATTGTTTTACCACAAATTTGTTCAGTAATATATCACAATCAATAGAATCATTGATATGTTAGTAGTACATAGTATCGAGAATGAGGATAGACCTAAGTTAAAGATTGTTTCCTTAAAACCTACTAAAGAAAACCCTAACTCAAAATTGTTTTTTTTGTTTTACAAAATTGGATGAGCCACTGGATATGTATATAAAATAAAATTGGTTCAAAAGCTTAAATGGGAAAGAACCAAAAAAGAAAACCCAACATCGTCATTGTATGTACAAATTAAAAACAATGATATCGACTAGTTTATCAATGGAAAAAAACATAATGGAGTCAATACAACCAAATTTTTCAAACATTTTTCAAAACATGCCTGAAGGAAAGTCCAAAAATAGAATAATGTCAATAAACTATTTTTTTTCCATGTCCTTGACACTCTCTATAGAAGTGGACGTCAAACTAGTTTGTAATGAGTGAACCCATCAAAAATTTGAGCATGGTAGTAGAGCCACCTCCCATCCCAAGCTCAAGCCTTCCACAACAACATCAAAAATACCACCCTAGGCTGTTGGTTTGGGATGTTTTGAGTGGGGTTTTGAGAAAAGGTGTCTTGAGCCCAAAATAGTTAAAGCAAGAACCAAATAAGCACAAATTGACAAGTAACCAGGTTCACAAACCAACTAAATTGAGGGAGCCAGAGGTAGCTTCTTATGAACAGATATTGCATGAGGATCAAAAATTAGAACACCCAAGATGTCAAGCAATACAAATCCAATTTTTCTCACACCATCAATCATCTGAAAACCTAGAGATTTTTTCGTGACTTGCAAGGCCTTGGACAAGATCTGTGAGTTGTACTTTTCACATTACTTCTGTAATGCCTTGAACATCACCAGAACCTCATGTTTTTGCATGAGCATGGTCCTTGAAAATAGTCCTCCCACCAAGGCATTACTGGACCACAAATCATAACTCTACATAGCCCACTTCAGTTTATTTTGAGCCCAAAACTCTAGTCTGACCACCTTGTAAGCAATGATTTATAATCTTGATGTTGATTGAAGAAGATCCATAGCATTAGATAGAAATATGGAGTCCAAATTTGAAGGGTATAACACATGCCCAAAATTTGCAGAGAAGAAGTTCTCCCCAATGACATGACAAATCACATGATGGGTGGAGGAAGAAAGTAGAATGAACATAATATCCAACACTTCATCATCCAAGGGATGAGAGAGTGCCTCTTCATCTATTTCCAATTAAAGCAAAATTCTTTAATTTTTAGGTAGGATGCTTCTATGATATTGATGACAAGACTCACATTTCACACAAGTATCCAATGAGAATGACATGCTAGAATTTGAGAAGGAAAGGAAAGAGAGTAGGGAAGAAGGAATCATAAAAAGAAATCCATTGATTGCCTATAAAAATCCCCCACCAAACACTCAAAAAGAATGACACACATGCTCTCATGTGAGAAATAAATAAGGTGCCATTACATCAAAGCCCAACTGCAACTGTGTAGAGTGAAGTACAAGACTGACAATCCCAAAATTGAATTAGGAATGAATATTCTACAACTATATGTATTGGAATGATAAAAAACCTTATTACCATCTATTAATGTCCTCCATGATCGACTTGAGACACACTTTTGACTAAAATGTAGATTTGATCTTGCCAAATGCAAAACCACACAACGTACTCAAGTGACGGCAACAAAAAATGATACTAAGTAGTGCAAAAAAGATTTAGTATTACTTTACCATAATTTCGCACATGTGAACCTCCTCGATCATCAAAGAAAATTTGTGCCACTACAATTCCTCATTAAGACCTTCACAAACTTGGACACCATACCACCATGTGGACCCGAATCACTTAGCAAGATCAGATAGCTTAGTCAGTATACCCATGGGCACTCAGTAAGAACTATGGTCAAGTAGCTTGGCATGAGTCTCTTCCTTATTAACTCAACAAACACTTAGCTAGAATTCGATAAATTGAATAACTTGGTAAGCCTTGAGTAACTTGGTTAATACTATAACTGAGGTTACTTGGTAAGCATTGAGCCAAGGGTGACTCGGTCAATATTGAACCTGAATTTAATGAACATCAATACTAAACTCGGTAAAAACTAGGCTAAAAGTAGCTTAGTCAATACTGAACTCGATAAACATTATGCCAAGAGTAACTCGGTCAATACTGAACCTAGATCTATTCTTTTTGTGCAACCATCATAAAACGATAAATGGATCAAGCTAGTATTAAAAGGTTTTCTCTTGCTGAATATAGGTAAATAAAATGGGAAAATTGGTAGGTATATAAACTCTATAATACTTGCCTCATTAGTCTTTAAGTCACAACCAATATTGGATAAATTAACTACAACCTAGTTTCCCTCCTTGAAGGTATGAGAGAAGGAAACCACTTTAAATTTATCAATCATTTCCCAAGCTTTTTCCAAAATATAACCAAACTTCTAGTTCTCTAATTTTTTCTTTACACATGAACTGATAACCACTAAAGAATCCCCCTCAATGTGAATATTAACTATGTTTAGTTGAAGTGACAATTCTAAACCAAGTAGGAGTGTCATGACTTCAGCTTTGTTGTTTGTACCAACTATCAATTTTTTAGCCAACATACCTAACACCCACCCATTATGATCTCTTATACACACTCTAGCTCCTAATTCACCAGGATTGCCTCTCGAGTAGCCATCAAAATTTAACTTACAATCTCTCTTAGCAAGGAGAATCCATTTCATCATCTTTCTATTAACTTTCTCACGAGGACCGCCAGATGTAATGAATTGATAAGATGGTGAGGGTAAAGAAGTCCATCTGTTAGCCAAAGCAATATCCCAACCTATGACAATAAGATGTTTAGAAGTTCATTTGATATAGGCTACCACAACTTCCCCCACTACAACTTCTAGTGCTGATAGCATACTTTCTAATGAAGAAGGTTGATTTTGAAAAATCCTTTTATTCCTGTCCCACCAAATTGCCCAAATAACAATTGTTGGGACACACTTCCAAATACATGAATAGTAAGAGTGGTTAATCAGAGTTGGCCAATCTTAGAATATATCCCATAAGGTGTTTGGAAGGGGCATATTGAAATTTAATTTTTGAAGAATGAAGATCCAGTATTGATATGCCAATTTACACTAAACAAAGAGGTGATCAACATTCTCCTCTACCTCCATGCATAATACACATTTCATATTATGAAAAATATTCAATTTTGATAACTTTTCTCCTATCAAAATTCTCTTTTTTAAAGCTAACCAAGAAAAATTTTCTACCTTTGGTAAGACTACCGAGTTCCAACAAAATTTGAATGCCCGAAATGACTTGTAACCAATTTCTAGGTTCTTGGCAACTAAGTAACCCAATTTTATTAAGTATCTACCCTCCTACTATGGGGCTTAGATTAGTGTATTTGGGATATTAGACACTAAAATAGTCCTTGTATTACATATACTAAAAAATTATTTTTTGATTTGATTAGGAATTGGTAACTTGTCTGGGCTTTCCAAGTAACTCTACTTGAAGTTGGATCAATAGTTTGAAAATAATCAGCTACATAGGGCCCCCATTCAGCACAAAAAATTGTAATCCAATTGTCAAAGGATTGAGAATTGCAAAGCAGAGGAAGGCCATTCCATGAATCTTTCCAAAAGAGTGCCTTAAAACCATTTTTAATTTTCCAAGTTAAATATCTAGCAACTAAATCTCAAGATTCCACCAAGAAGTTCCAAATAGTTGACCCTTTAGGCAAGTGATCCTTAGTGAAAATTATGGAGGGGTCAGAAGAATCTAAATATTTTCTTTATAATATCCCACACCATTTAGCCTTTACTTTCTCATACAAAGACCAAACTAATTTTCCTCCAAAAGTAATATTCGTTAAAGCCAGATTAGGAAGATTAATCCCACCTTATTGCTTCTCTAAAGACATTTTCTTTAATGAGAGGAGAGGAAATTTTCCATTACCTAATATATTTTTTGTCCATAAAAAACCTTGAATAATGCCTTCAATCCACTTAATAATAAACCTCGGTGGTAATAATATAGAGGAGTAATAATTTGGGATAGCTGATAAGATAGACTTAACTAAAAGAATTTTTTTGGATAGAGAGAGTCATCTTACCTTCCAACCCATTTTTCTAGCTTTAATTCTATCTACTGTATTTTTCCAATAAGAAGCTTTATTAATACCCATGAAAAAGGGAACACCCAGATATGTAGATGGTAATTTTTCCTCCTCAAAGTCAGGAATCTTTTTAATCCTTTGTGCAATAGGTGGCACTGTGTTGAAGAAGAAGATTTTAGATTTAACCATGTTGATCTTCTAACCTGAGAATAGTGAATATTGGTCTAGTAAATACTTAATATGCTTGACTTTATTAATGTTTGCAAATCCAAACAACAAAGTGTCATCTACAAAGAGAGAGTGAGTGGCTACTAGGTAATTTCCCCCAAATTGGATGCCTTTCAAAATTTCCAACTATTGAGATTGAATTATGGCCCGCTAAAAGCTTCTACCATTAGAATAACTAAGGCAAGTGAAAGGGGATCACCTTGTCTAATTCCTTGAGAAGATTTTAAGTACCCCTTCAAAGACTCATTAATAAGAACTAAAAATGTAGCCCTCGAAATACAAGCTTTGATCCATTTGCACCAAGCTTTACTAAAACCAAATTTTTCCAATACTTTGATAATAAAGGACCAATTAACTCTATCATACACCTTCATCATATCAAGTTTAATAAAAAAGGAATGGATTTTTTTTTCTTTGATATGATGAAGAGTTTCATGAGCCACAATTGCCCCTTCTGGAGAAATGATATTGGGCAAGAAAAATTGAAGTCTAGAATAAATTGCCTTTGTAAAAATTTTATATATAGTGTTGCACAATGAAAATGGTCTGAAATCAGCAAAAGTTTAGGGATCACCAAACTTAGAAATGATGGAAATATTAGAAGAATTAAAATTCCCACACATGTAACCCTTGCATCGAGAGGATTCTATGGCCATAAGTAAATCCCAACCCAGAACATCCCAACATTTCTGATAGAAGAGAACTATAAAGCCATCATGGCCATGTGCTTTATTTGGGGGCATGGATTGAACTATTTTTTGAATTTCCTCCAAAGTGAAGGGTTTCATTAGAGCATCATTATCTTGATCTGATATAATTCTTGGAACTACCTCTAAGAAAGAGCTAAGTTGATGATCATTTACATCCATTTTCACTGATGGATCAAGAAGTTCTTTAAAGAATCTGACCCCTTCCCTTTTGATACTTGTTTGATGTAATAAAATTTTACCCATAAGTTGTTCCATGATTGAAAAAATGGATATACTTGCCTCTTTTTGACTTGCTAAAGCATGAAATAATTTTGTGTTATGGTCACCATCACTTAACCATAATTCTCTAGATTTTTGCCACCAATATTCTTCCTCCCTATGAAACAACTCCACCCATTGAACTTTCTTCTCTTTCTATTGAGAATATGAATTTGAATTCAAGCCAAAACTAATGATTTCTTCATTGATTTCTTGAAGTTCCTTCTGTACCTTGTTTTTATCCTCAAAAATATTATTAAAAACCTATCTATTCTAGACTCTAACTTTATCTTTAAGATATTGGAGTTTCTTATAGAACTAAAACATACTATTACCTTTTTCCTATGGAGTACTGACCCACCATTGTCCAATTAAAGGAAGAAACATTGGATGTCTAAACCACATTCTTTCAAATTTAATTGAAGATTTATAACACAATGCTTTCTAGTCCACTTTATTATCTAAGGATAATGAAATAGGAAAGTGATTTGATCCCGAGAGAGAGAGAGAGAAAGAGAATTTTTTTTGAGAATGAGATAGATGTTATTTTCCATGCTTGTGAAACTAAAAATCTATCCAGTTTCTCAACAATTTGTAGGAAACCATCTCTTCTATTATGCCAAGTGAAGCATCCACTGGATGTTTCAATTTCAAAAAATTCATTGGTAGTGATAAAGTTATCAAATTCCTCCATAATTTTTAGAGATGGAAAAATTACTCCCTATTTCTCCTTATTATTTCAAATTGCATTGAAGTCACCACCTATGATACAATTTTGTTGTGGTAAAGATCTGATTTTTTCTAAAATGACATTCCACAATTTAACCTTATCTAAAATACTTGAGGGACCATATATGTTAAAGATAACAATCTAAATTTTAAAATGTTGAAACTTAAAACATTTCAACCCAAATCTTGATCTATTAAGCTTCTAGTAACAACCTGTGGGTTCCAAAAAGTGGTTAAACCTCCTAATGTCGTAGCACTAGGATAATGGACAGATTTCCATTGTTTCCATTCAACAATTGACTCATGATACTTTTCATCTAATAAATTTTCCTCTTGAAGTAATATAATGTCACCTTTCAACTCATCAAGCAATTTTTATTCCATGTTATGATCTTTATCCTTCCACTAGAGGACACTTAGTCCTTTTGGTGACTCTTTTTATTGATTGAAAATTTTCTTCCAAAGTGGATTGAATGCCTATTGTAATTTCTTCTTTAGCTTTTTTACTTTTACTCTTTCTGCCCCGAGTCTTTGGTGTAGAAGATACCATAGTGGGATCTCCAAGTGACTTCATAATTGAAAGGGTTTGTGAGAAATCAAAAGTGGATCCACAACCAATATTTTCATTGATCATTTTTTCAGGTTGGAAATATCCTAATTTCCTTTGAGATTCCTCAAAATTTTCTACTGATATCTAGGACATATCTTCTTGCATAACTTCATCTTCAATTAATTGAAATTGTTTTGATACCACAAATGCTGAAATCTCATTAGCTAATTGATGTAATTTAGATTCCACATTACTGCCCAACTTGAGGCCTTGCATAGTCAATTTACATGTTGGGACAAACATCTCTACAGTGGACTAACTAAACATAATATGATGTGTCACTAAATTTACCATAGACCAACTTTTTTTGTTCCAATCAGACAAACTAAAATCCTAATAATTCAACTGCCTACAAGTTGTTTGATGATATGAAATGTTATGGACTTTTTGAGCATGTACCGTCAAAAAAATTGTTTTTTAAAACTTACTCCTAGAAATATATTGGAAACTATTTCGAAAATGACATTTGACGAGGCCCCTTTTGTCCATCATCTTATGACAATTCTCTAAAGTATTAGAAATCTATAATTCTGCCCCAGGAATAGTTTGATTATACTTACATACCTCCATTGTAGTATTTACACAAGAGTAATGACCTGAGAAGGGGAGGGATGAATAATCTGAATAAAGAGACTGATTGTTACCCTCAATTTCCAAATTTGATGAAAGGATCTGACCTTGTGAAGGCTCATTTGGTAAATCCAAGCGTGAATGAGAAATAGACTAAATAGCATCATTATTACTTCAATGATTATCTATACTATTTACATCAACAACCTATCTAAATTTACATTTCTCAGGCATTGATGAATGGTCCTCACATACCATAATCTAGTTTGAATCAACACCTTGGAAATTGACATTAAAATGACCCAAAATCAAAGAATGTTTATCAATTACCTCTGGTTCTTGAATATGAACAATTTGCTTCCAATCCCCCCATTTAGAATGACAAATTATAAATTGTGGAATTGGTTTCTAATTGCTGAGAAGTAAGAAAATCCTAATTGGCTGAAAGACTTGTTCAAAAGGGATGAGATCATGCCTGATAAAGATACCCACCTTGTTTGCTATCAATTCAACAATTTCTTTATCTTTGTATTTGAGGGGAAAATCTGGTAATTCTATCCAGTGGAGAAAAAAGATAACATCACTCAATTTAGGGGAAAATTTTGGGGAAAATGGGCAGGTAGAGATGCCAAAACCTTTACAGAACCACCCTTTGAATTTATGCACCCAATCCCTAGTCTTGATTGAAGTAAAGAGAATAGTAAAATAGTTTAAAACTTGATCATGGAATAATACCTCTTTCGTACCTAACCAATTACTAAAAATCAAATCTACCAGTTAAGAAGTGAGATTGTAGAAGCTATTAGTCAAATGTTGATAGAGGTGACATCTTCTCTAGCACCTAGAACATTAGAAGTGTTAGTAAGTGGTGATGCTATGCAAATTGATCAGACCAATGTTACCATTAACATTGATGATACCAATCCATTTTGTGGTTCTAAACCAAATGAACCAGACACCAAGGATATTAAGGATAAATTGAGATATATTGAGCAAGAGGAAACTCTACTAGAAGAAGAAAATAGATGAAGCCAAGCAGAAATTGCTTGAGGAAGAAAAGAAAAGAAAGAAAGAGGAAGAAAATAAAAGGATTGCAGAAGAAGAAATGAGAAAGAAAACTAAGGAAGATGAAAAGAAGAGAATGGAGGAGAAGAGAGAAAGAGAGGAAAGAGAAAAGAAAGAAGAAGAAGAGAGAAGAACAATAGAAGCAATGAAGATATAGAGGGAAGATGATACTAAACCATCTAGTTCATCTATTCCACTCTCTCTTGGTAGTTTATCTACTAATGATGATGATCAAACAGCTCTGATCTCATCCTTGACCAAACTTATTAAGAAGAATAGGAAAGTGAAGAGTTTATGAAGGACATTAATGGAAGTGACAAATAGACTGCACAGTACATTGGCAATACATCACACAGAATCAAATCCTAAATAGAGAGCACAAGAAGTGCTAAAATCATTTGATGAAGAGTTTACAAATTTGTTGAATGTTATAGAGGCAAAGGCACAAATTTAGTATGATGCTAAATTGTTTAGCACCAACTATTAGAATATTAAGAATGACTTAGTTAATCTTGATGCTTGTATAAAAGAACTTTGAAAATGCCAACAGGAAGGGAAAAATTTGTATGTTAAGTGTGCTTTATCATACAAGCTGACTAAAGACATTGATAGTCAGATAGATATAAAGATGAGCAAGTTAGAGGCTTTTGTTAAGCTAGATCCAACATCCATCTTGTAAAGTAGATGATTTTGAAGGACAAGTATCCAGTCTTTACAATGACATCAGGAAACTGGAACTTCAAAAAGAACAAATTTTGAAGAGGACGTCTGATTTCAAAGAATCTATTACTGTGAAATTATATGTTGTTGAGAAATAGTTAGAAGAATGTGTCAAGGCCAAGACACATATTCCAAATTTTTTATTTAGATATTATTGTAGTTGAGATTGCATCATATGGTTTATGTGCAATTCTCAACTCAACTGAGTCTACCAAGGAAACATGGACTAAGGGAATGGATAGTCTGAAGGATAATTTTGACAATTGCATGAAGATCATATAAGCATAAGGAAGGACAACATTTTTGGATAGTTTTGGACAGAATCTTAACATTTTGACCTTTTTCATTGATGTCAAAGGGGGAGTAATAGTTGCATAAAATTGGAAAGCAAAAAATTTGGATAGTAAAAGGGAGAGATATAATTGGGAGTAGTAGTTGTAGAAGAAAAGAGTGTAAACTATATTGTAAGGGGGCTCATATGTAAATTTGAACAAGTTTTAATAGATGTAATTATTATTTTTATGTAGTTTGTTTTTGTCACTTAGCCAATTTTCCCTATTTTGTTGCCATCAATACCAAAGGGCGAGATTGTTGACAATTGGCTATCAATGATATATAATTTTTTTCATTTATGGCAATACATGATGTACATGTTGGAAGATTGGCAATATTTTTGGAAGCTTGGAGAGTTTGGTTTGATGATGATATGTTACATTCATGACTAAGTTTGTCATTGATGTCAACATAGCATGTTTGATATATTATGTGGTATTTGATAGAAGAACAGTGGAAAGATTAAGTTGGTACAAATGGATAGTTGAGCATGACAACCACCCAAGGTTATGAGAAATTCTTTGGAGTATCTGGTATATGTATTTAATGTTAGAAGAAGAAAGGATATGTTTAGAAGAAGATATGTAAGTTTTTGTGATATTGGTTTTGAGATAGAGTTTACAAAGGCATGTTTTGGTAAACTTGTTATATCTCTTTGAAGAATTGATATCTTGAGGATCAAGGGTAAGGCCATGGAGAAGATAGGCTTATGATTATGTTTCTAAGCTCACTCATAATAATATGATGTGTACAAAAATTTATTCAAGTTACAAAGCAGAAGGTTTGTGTTATTGCTAAGTGTAATGTGTTCTTAATGTGGTCCTAAAATAATCAATTAAGAAGGACTAACAACCAACTTAAGAAATTATTTAATGGACTTAGTATAAAGGAAGGATATTTTCCTTTATCACAACATGGATATATGCAAATTTTGAATGTTTAGAAAGCAACAGAGAGTGTGGAGTGTGAGATTGAGAAGAGCATTTTGGAAGTAAAGGAAACTTCATTGCTGAGGTTTTGCTGAGTGATCTTATGCTTTGTATTTGGATCCATGGTTCATAAACTCATATAAAAGGTTTGAAAGTGATTGGTTTAGTTGAAAACACAAAGGAAAGAACAAGGAAAGACATAAATAATATGAAATTACTTATTTGAGTAGTGAGCTCTACTTGTGGTGAAATTGGATTTGTAGCAATTAAAGAAGAAATTCTAGAGAAGGTAGCTTTGTTATCATATGTTGAGAAGAAATCTAATTTGATAATTGAAAATGGTTGTTCAGATCATATGACTGGTGATGTGAACAAGTTTGTTGACTTCAAAAGTTAGGATGGAGTAATTGTCAAAGTTGGAAATAATGTAGTATGCCAAGTAAAAGGTATTGGATCTATAACTCTTGATATTAAAACTAATACCGAGGATGTATACTTTTTTGATGGTTTAAAGAACAATCTTTTGAGCATTGAAAAACTAGTAGACAAAGGATATTAGCAATACTCAGAAAAGACATGCAAGATCAAAGATAAAGATAGAAAGGTGATTGGAATAGGAACCAGATCTAGAGGTAATGTATTTCAATTGAGTCCTATTAAAATGGCATGTTTGGTTTCAAAGGTAGATGATATCTGGCAATGGCATAAGAGAATCTATCATATGTACTTTGATAGTATTGTATGGAAAAGTAGAATGTTTTTTGTTAGAGATTTGCCAAGGATTGTAAAGCTCACTAACACAATTTGTAAGGAGCATGTCTTGGCAAAGCATAATAGAACTTCTTTTTCTAGCAAGAAGTTTACCACTATAGTTAAGTTGGAGACTTACACATAGATCTTGGTAGTCCTATAAAAACTAGAGGATTCTATGGTGAAAGTTATTTTACGATCCTAGTTGATGATTTTTCTAGAATGATGTGGGTTGATTTACTTAAAGAGAAATTTGAGGCATTTGACAAGTTCAAGTTATTCAAGAATGGAGTTGAGAATGAATCTAGTATGAAGATTAAATTTGTAAGACTAGATAGAGAAGGATAATTTATTTCAAATGAGTTTAACTTGTTTTGTGAAGAAAATGGAATTAAAAGAAAGCTATCATCTCTGAGAACTCTAGAACTGAATGGCATCACAAAGAGAAGGAACAATTCTATTATAGAAGGTGCATTAACTATGTTAGAAAAGAATGATGTATCCAAGATATTTTGGAGAAAAGCTTTAAATATAGTAGTTTACACTATGAATAGAGTACAAGTTAAGAAGGACACAAACAAGTCACCTTATGAACTATGGTTTGGTCACTCACCTACAATTAAGTATTTCAAAAATTTTGGTAGTAAGTGTTATATCAAAAGAGATGATGATATTAGTAAGTTTGATGTTAGAAGTGATGAAGGTATGTTTCTTGGTTATTCAATGAAAAACAAGGCTTATAGATGCTATAATATGAGAACTAGGACTATTATAGAAAATGCAAATGTGATAATTGATGAGAAATTTAGAATACAAGAGGGAATAGTTGATTAAAATTTAGATAATGATGTTGTCACTAAACCAAGGAATGATGAGACATTTCTTGAGACTAAAAATGATTTGTAGAATGGAGGAGAGACAAGTTAGGGACAAAGCTTAGAACCTTTAATAGAACCAAGAGTTGAGATAGCAACTCCTACTTCAAGAAAGAAAATGATAAAGAATCATCCATCCAAACAAATCATTAGAAGAAAAGACAAAAGTGTGATGAAAAGAAGTAGAGTGAATGAAGAACTATGTTTCATATCTCAAGTTGAACCGAAGAATGTAGGTGAAGCATGTAAAGATGACTACTGGAAATAGGCTATGAAAGAAGAATTGAATCAGATAGAAAAAAATGGAACATGGCAATTGGTCCCTGGACTAGTAGACAATAATGTGATAGGAACCAAATGGGTATTCAGGAGCAAGATGAATGAACAAGGAGAATTTGTAAGAAATAATGCAAGGTTGTTATGTAAAGGTTACTCATAGCAAGAAGGAATAGATTATGAAGAGACTTATGCTACAATGGCTAGAATAGAAGTAATAAGACTATTTTTAGCCTATGCAACACATAAGAACTTAAAAATACATCAGATGGATGTCAAGTCAACATTTCTTAGTAGAGAACATGAAGAAGAGGTATACATTGAGTAGCCTGGAGGATTTCCTTTGACAAATGACAAGGATATTATATACAAATTGAGGAAAGCATTGGATAGGTTGAAACAAACACCTAGAACTTGGTATGTAAGGTTAGACAAGCATTTGACAAAGCTCAAATATAGCAAAGGTAAGATAGATAGAAATATGTATTGGAAAGAAATTGATGATGGTTTGATAATTTTGGTAATATTTGTTGATGACATTATATTTGGAGATAATGATGAAGAAAGAAAAAGGTTTGCAAAAGAAATAAAGAAAGAATTTGAAATGAGTATGATAGGAGAAATGAAATATTTCCAATGATTGTAGATAGTAAAAAATAAGGAAGGAATATTTATTTCTCAAACTATGTAATTAAAGGACTTATTGAAAAGTATTGGTTTGGAAACATGTAAACCTGTTGGAACACCTATGGTAATTGGACACAAGTTATCTATAGAGGATGAGACACCTACTATTGAGTAGAAAAAGTATAGATCTATAATCAGAGGATTGAAATATTTGACTCACACAAGGCTAGATGTAGCAAATGTAGTTGGAATTGTTACAAGATTCTAAGTTGATCCCAGAGAAGCACACTATGCAGTTGTTAAAAGGATATTTAGATATATGAAGGGAACTTCAAAATCTGAATTATGGTATGAAAGATATAATGATTTTACTCTAAGTGCTTATATTGATGTAGATTGGGTAGGAAGTATGGATGACATAAAGAGAATTAGTGGATGATCCTTATTTCTTGGAGAAAGATTAGTTTCTTGGTTAAGCAAGAAACAAGATTGTACATCTACAAGTACAATAGAAGTAGAGTATGTTGCAACAAAAAATAATTTCAATCAAGTTATTTGGATGAAATAGATGCTAAAGGATATAAGGATAGGAATCAGTGAACCTATTTTTATATATTGTGAAAACAAAAGCATGGTAAATATCTCTTAGAATCTAGTGTTGCATTCTAAGACCAAGCACATTTCTATTAAGTATCATATGTTGAGAGAGAAAGTTGTAGAAAAGGAAATCAAATTAGAGTATGTGAGCACTAAAAACTAGATTGTAGATATATTCACTAAGCCTCTTCCCTAAGAAAATTTTGAGTATTGATGAGATATGCTTGGGGTTATGCCCCTTCCTACATCAGAGTTAAAGATGCACAAATGTGTCAATCTAGGGTAACAAAGCACTATTGATTGTCTGGATTGGATCTTGATGCTTCATGTATGGGGGAGTATCTGTGTTGGATAGAGTCATCTAAGACTTTTATTGTTGTAAACATTTCCTTTTGAAACTTGGGATAGTAAATTATTGTAGAGTTTGGTGCAAAGATGTTGGTTGCTAAAACCTTTGACATTGATGTCAATGGGGGAGAGTCTGGCACGAAAAACAATATAATATGGCTGAGAAGATATTTTGCATGAATATGGGAGAGTGTGGCATGAATTTGAAATAAAATTTTGGTAAAGAACACCTTGAGTTACATAAATGGGGAGTATGATTGATGAAGAGGTTTTGAAGACTGTTTGTCTCTTTTTTTGGTATTCTTGGAACTAGATGGTTTTTCATCTATGTTGCCATTAATCCAAAGTGGGAGATTTTTGGAAGATTGGAAAGATTTTTGGAAGCTTGGAGAGTTTGGTTTGATGATGATATGTTTGATGATGATATGTTACATTCATGTTTGAGTTTGTCATTGATGTCAACATAGCATATTTGATGTCTTCTATGGTATCTAATAGAAGAACATTGGAAATATTAAGTTGGTACAAATTGATAGTTGAGCATGATAACCATCTGAGGTTATGAGAGATACTTTGAAGTATCTATTATATGCAATTAATGTTGAAAGAAGAAAGGATAAGTCTAGAAGAAGTTATGAAATTTTTTGTAATATCTATTCTGAGATAGAGTTTATAGAGCCATGTTCTAGTAAACTTGTTATATCTCTTAGTAGAGTTGATATCTTGAGGATCAAGATTGAGGGCATGGAGAATACATGTTGAGGATGGTGTGACTAATTTTTCTCACAATAATATTATGTGTATGAAAAGTTATTTAAGTTACAAGGTGGAAGATTTGTGTTATCGCTAAGTGTAACAAGTTCTTAATGTGGTCCTATAATAATTAATTGAGAAGGACTAAGAACCAACTTAATGAATTATTTAATGGACTTGGTATAAAGGAAGGATATTTTCCTTTATCATGACATCGATATATGTGAAGCATGAATTTTCAAAAAGAAATAGAGATTGTGGAATGTGAAATTAAGTAGAGCAGTGTGGAAGTGAAGAAAACTTCATTATCGAGGTTTTGCTAAGTGATCTGAGGTTTGGTATTTGGATCCATGGCTCATGACCTAGTCCAAAAGGTCTAACAGTGATTGGTCTAGTTGACAAGATGAAGTAAAGAAAAAGGAAAGATAGTAAATTACTTTTTTGAGTAGTGAGATCTTCTTGTAGTTGAAATTGCATGTTTCGACAAGGGCTCTTCTTGCATACATTGTACTACAACTCCTAATAGGGTTGGAATCTCCTAACATGGATTCACTAGTACATTTTGGCAAATACATGACTACATGACTAAAACCTTTAGTCACACCACTAAAATATATAGTCAAGTGACTAAAAGTGATCAAATTCTATTGTTTCTTTGTAATTTATAGTTAAAGGTGCTAAATAAGTGATTTAATTGATCATCTGGTAAAATCACAAGGTTAATTCACTAAGTGACCAAATAGATTACTAAATAATTGTTAGTCACTAATATTTAGTTCCCTCAATAAAAACTACTAAATAATTAGTCACTAATAACTAGTCACCAAAACTATTAAATAAATACTTATAATAATGTTAAGTGATTATTTGTTATCAAGGTTCTTAAATTTTTTTTTTTAAAGATAAATTTTGTAAGCAGATATTTTCTTGTCTATTTGGGACTTGTTTTTCTATTCTCATTAATGGTACCCCAGATAATTTTTTAGTGCTATGCAAGGAAACTCACTATCTTATTTTTATTTATCAAAATAGAAGATGGTCTTAGTCAATGTATACCTTACAAATAGAAACTAGGACCATGAAATAAATGTTGATAAAAATAAGATATACAACTTATAAATCAAACAACAAAATTTAAACACACATTATTTATTCTTGTAAAACTCAAAATTTTAAAATAAAAAATAATATAATCTATATAAGAATTAAAAATAACATTAAAATACAACACCATTTAGTTAAATGTTAAGAAAAGCACACTTTCTCACATAGAATTTCAAAGTTTAAATAAGAAAATAAGACAATAAAATGGTAATATAATGTGAAGCAAACTTGATGCAAAAATTAAAACATGAATTTTGTGACACTGCCATGGAGGGAAAATATATTGGAACAATCAAATGAGCTATCAAGCAACAAATCTATGAGATGTCTAGTTTCTCAACATGAGGGGTTGGTCAAATTTAGGGAAGATTCACCTTTTTTTACTATAATTCACTTGGTTGTTAGCCATAGCTGTTGCCAAGTTTGGAGCTCCCTAATAGGGAGTAAACATCATCAGATTAATGCTAAGATCAGATCTCCTTCCCCATGTGAAGGTTCAGAGTATTGTTATAAGTTGATTAGGTAAGTGGCCACATGAATTTGAATCTATAATTGATCTTTTTAGTGAAATTTGGAAGAAGATTAAGGAAACATATGTAGATTTAAATGTCTTTTAGCGATAATAAATAGGGAAAAATATGCAACTTTTCCATGCCCTAAGATGGACAGATTCCTTCAGGATCTAGAACTGGAAAGTAGTTCAATTAAATCTACTAGATAGAGAATGCATGAGACTTTCTACTTCTTAGATTACATCAACATTCTAATGCTTTAATTGTTATTTTACGATTTACATGACCCATTTTAACTGGTTTGATTTAGTTTATGATTTACATGACCCATTTTAATTGGTTTGATCTAGTGGTAAGAAAATTCATGGGCATAAGCTTACAAAAAGGAGGGTAAGAATAAAACTACAATTCTAGGTTGTAAACAACCTAAAAGATCCCATTATTACTTCAGGTACATCAAAACCAACACTTAGCTTGGGCTATTGCCAACCTCCTCCACCAAGTGTGCCCTCTTCTCCTCTTCCTTGTTGACTCATGCTCACTATATTCCAACCTCCACCAATATCTCTTTCTTCTCCTCCAAATAGTCTCTACTCTCCTCTACTTCATGGAATCTTGTCCATCCTAAATATACCAATTCCACCAATGTCATCAACATCCTCAACACTAATATACAAATTTGTCTCTTATTTTCACCCTTGTAAATAAAGGAAAACTAAACTCAACATCTTCACATTTAACCTCATTCTCTTTTTTTGCCCCAACATCCTCTTTATTATCATCTTTATCATCCTTAGCTTTGTTACATTCCACTATAGTCACATATTCATCCTTTTCAATCACCACTATTATAGATTTGTCCATTGTACTAAAATATTATTTTATCCCTCAATTTATTCCTCAAGAAACTTGTTCTATTTGTTAGATTTCTCATCAAATACCAAAGCTTTATGCATTACTAGACACTCTATCTCATCCTTATGCTCATTTATTGTATCCATAGTCCCCAAAGGACATTTCTCTACTTCTTTAAATTTTCTCTATCTTAATTCCAACCTTATCTTGTCTAAGCATCTTGTAGTTCTTGCTGTAATTTCTATGTTTCCTTCTCAATGCAGTCATCCATCTATTCTTTCTCCCCTTCTCCAACATAGGGATGATCAAAACTTAACCAATAAAAAACTTAGGCTTCTTCATTTTCTCCATCAATGGTTTGAAGTTGCTCTAGCTCTCACCATTCCAGGACTCCTTCACACCTACACCAATCTCTCAAGACTCTCACTAGTTTACTCTTTTTATGGCTTCAAGCTCTTAATAAATCAAGAATTTTTACACCTAGTTCAATCCTCTTTAGCCTTCCACAACTACTTCTTACCTCCACATGCAAACTATCTTGTGGTTGGTGATTTGTTTACATGACTCTTCTCTTTATCCTTAAGTCTTGGCATAGACTAACTCATGCTTGGTGATTTTTCCTCATACTCAATATCATTGAAATTGATACTATTTGATGCAAGATCTACTCCCTCAACATATAAATTACAAACTTAAAACATCAAAATAGATGCAAATATTTCTTACAAATAAGTTCCCTCAAGTTTTTACAATCATCAAACTTACATTTGTGTCAAATTTGTAATAGTAAACTATAGTAATAGCGTTTCATCGGCCTTTCTCTCTATACAGAGTATCTCCCTAGATAGATTTTAAACTTTGTAAATTCCATCATGCATCTATCTTCACATAGATCCTAACTGTAAATTCCACACTTTGTACCTCTATCTTGTTACTCATTCTTTCTTTCCTCCATACGTCCAACCTAAGAAATTAGACTGATTTGCATTTTCACATGCCTGATGTTGTCCTCTCTATGTGTGAAAACCTTCTTAATTATCACATAACCCTTCCTTATTACCTTTCATGGCTATATATGTTTAGTCACTCAGTCTCCTTCATCCTCCCAAGTAGCCAATGGTTCTTTTTTATTATTTGATCTATGTTTGATTGGGTTTCTATTTGCACCCCATGCTTTGGCCCTTCTAATTCTAGTAAACTGCCATGTCACTTATAGTCTAACCTCTTTTTTTTCTTCTGATGAGATAATTCATAACTAATTAGCTTTTGGAAGGCATTTATGTTTCTTGGCTAGCCTGCCTCTTTCATAACTTCCTCTAGCAACTTTATGCATGTGATCATTTCTTTAAGGCATTTTTTCAAACACTTCATAAGATAAGTTAAGATAAGATAAGAGAAAATAGTTCATTTCAATAGTGGTATATTTCCACACTACAACCATTTATGCACAATAATCATAGAGCTGTTCCACATATTCAACTATAGAGTCTTTAAGTCAAACATATTAACTCCTCTATCATTAACAATTTAAAAGATTCTATCTTTAATAATTATTGTAAGTGGTAAAATAATTCACTTCCTTCTGAGAATTGTATCATAAAATAAAATAGACCTTTTTTCCTCAAATATGCTATGATCTTTCATTACCTACACTCTACAATTCTAATGCCATGAAGATTGTGAAAGGGTGAAAATGAAAGGGATTGTTTAAACATCCACAATCAGCATGAAGTAGCTTGAAAATAAAATTCAATGCAAACTATACTTAAAAAAAAGAAGGTTAGTCATACCTAATACAATTGTGCATCATGATGATCTATATTATATCAATAAGATAGACAAAGAGGCCATGATTAAATCTAGTCTATATTGATTAGACTATATACGAGATTTAATGTGGAAATAAATGATTAAATTGTCCTATCTTGGCTTGCACCTTTCTAGACTATTGATATCTTTTACTAGTCAATCTTTGTGGCTTAAGGAAAAGGCCTAAAATTCTTTAGAAAAATTGTCCCACTAGTTAGAGTAACATTGGGTCTAGCACAATGCCTCTAAGCACTCCAAGCCCAATGAAGGTCTGATAGATGGATCAAGGCCAATGATTCCTTCCAACTCCTGTGACCAATATGCTCAATGATGACCCATTATGTTGAATTAAAATTTACCATTATGTTGAATTCCAACTCATTCTACCTATTGTCCCTAGCTTTCAATAGTTAAGTCTTACTGCAATTCCTACGAGATTTGAGCCATGTACTTATGTTGAATGAAAATTTCTTTGAACTCCCATGCTAAATGAATGAAAAGGTGGGCAAGGTTTTACCAGTTGGGTTGAGTTTGTGATGTAAGGATGGTGGAGATGATACTAGTTTCTTAATAATAATAAAACTCTCAAACTAGGCAAGGTTTCTTCCAAGCCTATCTAAGCATAAAATATGCTATCCCCTTCAATTCTCTAAGGTTAGAAACAAGGTGAATAGCCTATTCCTTGTGCCACTTTCACCTATTTGAATTCTCTCTACCTATACCTACACAAAATCACATACCACTCCCTTACACCACCCCACACACCACCTCCATCACCTTGCACCTTCAAGATCTTTATCAAAACCATCTCCCTATAATATTTCAAAGGAATTAACTAATTTCCAATACAATACCTTCACAATTAAAAGGTTCTAGACACCTTAGAGACTTCAAAACACCCATACAAACTATTCTATCCCATAGCCTTCCTTGGAATTTAGGTTAAGAACTCATCTATCAATACTAAAAGTAAACTCCAATACCTTTTACTACACTTTTTTTCTAACTCCAAAATCTGAGATTATGACTTGCTTATCTAAGCATATAATTCAAAGACTTGGGACTATGCCATTAGGTATACAATTCTCACTTAAACTATGACTCTTAACAACCTCAATTTACTCTACCAAAAGAACTTATATACTTCTTTACCTCATCAAGGTCTTTCCAAATTGCAGATGTCTCACTCCCAATGATTGAAGAGATCATTTAGCATGTCAAAGCCATGCTATTATGTGAGCTCCATGCTGTATATTATAAATGTATCTCCAAATTCCCATATCTCTTTGGTCCCATTCTTTAAAATGATTCTTCTGTACTCCAATGGATTTTCAACATATGTATTTCTCAAAACAAGCTCACATAGTTTTATAGAATGATGAATCACCATTCTTTTACATACAAAAACACTACTGATTCATGACATCTTCTAATACAAAGGTGGCGAGTCAACTTGATAAGTTGGAAATTAAACCACAAGAATGATCCTCCAAATCTTAACCAATCTTTATACCAAGGTCATATGTAGTTGTTGTGGATAATTAATCCTAAAATTATAGTGTTCTACTAATTATCCAATAAATCCATACAACTATATCAATAACCTATATTGTTTAGGTAGAATGGAAATAAAAAAAAAGGTTCCAACTCTTAAGATGATCATTTAGAGAAGCCAAAAGAAGTCTTTAATTCTCTCCCGATCTTTACACAATGGAAGAATGTAGATATTGAGATTAATTAACTTGGGGATGTAAGCAATTTTTTGTTTACACTTTGAATATATATATATATATATATATATATATATATATATATATAGAATAATCTGTACAACCAGTGATGGTGGATATATATGTTGCATTAGTATTGACTCTAACCTTCCTTACTATATATATGGAATCTCAAAGACCATTAGAACCATGAAGTAAGAAAAGGAGATATGAGGATTGAGATTTGAATACTAGTATGTAGTGCCTCTCTTGTTTAACTTCTGTAAGTCATCCTGATGGATGCAATCTTGTTGATCTTTTGTTCTGATGGGATCATGATTGTGACCCTGAGTGGTCTACACTGTCGAGGTGTTCAGATTTATGTTTTTGTATCAGTTGCTTTGTTTATGCTTTTGATTAATCTTTGAGATTATGATGTGATTTTTGGTTCACTGAGGTTTGTGCTAGTGGTTACCAGGATCGATGTGGTGTCATGAGGTTGTTTCATGATTACCTTGAGATATGTGCAGAGATTGCACTATGTTCTATTACCATGCTACACTGGACTAGGTTCCTGTAGCAGTGGTTAGTCATGTTTATGACTATGGTTGTTTATGTGTTTTAAATTGCCTTTTTAATGCAGAGTAATAAATCATTATTAAATTCTTAAGTAATTAGAATGGATTGTTCATGTTGGATTATTTGGTTATGTGCTATGGACATTTACCTTGTTATATTTCTGATTAGAGAGATATTTGTTACTCATGTTATGTTTACATTTGAGAGGACCTGAAGGTCAGATGTTACACTTTGATTCCAGTATCATGGATTTTAGACTACTATGTTGTTCAGTTAATCATATTGCATGATGATTCCATTTTGAGATGACAGTGTGTTCTATGATGATATTTGGTTATCTAGTATTTGGACATATCTCTCATTATGTTATTTGATGGATTTAATGATATGGTTATTTACTTCATTCCTGCATTGCTATGCTTTATGCGAACGTGAGTGATGTAAATAGATTATTTTAATATAATTAAATAAATGGTTAAATTAGGTGATTTAATGCATTTAGTGCTTTGTTTATGTTATTATATGCAATTGCACTTGATCGTGCTGTTTAGTGTGCATGATTTATATCCCTAGCAGTGGCACATGGAGTTAGTGATTCAACCATTCATATTTTACCAATGTCGTCCTTATATGGTCGATGTATCCTTTATTAAAAGTTTAATTTAAACCTTTTAGTGATTATTAAATCCAAACTCATTTGCATTATGTGATTAGACCAATAAGCGTGTCTGTGCATTTTAGAGGTTCGCATTGTCGCGAAAGTTGTTAAGGAGATTTATGTGTTTTTGGGTTTTTAGGCTTTTCAATTGATTTATTTTAATTTTTGGTAGCTTTTCCATAGATGAATTCCTATTTATAGGAGTAGCCTATTTTTGATTGGGTCGATTTGGGGTTTAACTAGGTTGGTTGGTTATTTTCCCTAATCGATTATTCACTCGAAAAGTGAATAAGTATCCAAAAAGGAATTTAATTCCTCACTTCTCACTTTCGAATTGGAAAGTTGGAGAGTAAAACCCAAAATCCTCTTCATGAGGATTTACTGTTTTGTTCGTTGTGGGAGCTACGGGCGTGGGATCGTCGCAAGGTTGAGCTCGTTGGATCCAACTTGGGGAAACCTTGGATTGGCATGATTTTCAGCCACTTTTGCGGGCATTTTATTTTATGGTTTAGATTTTCATTTTTCCCTTTTGGCTGTGAGGTAGGGCTTTTCTATTTTATTGTTTCTACTCCATTTTTGCTTCTATTTTTGGTAGCCGTTTGTTTGGAGGCTGAGAACTATTGTTCCCCTCCGTTTCTGTATGCTAGTTCTACCCGGTTGGGTGGGTATGATCATTTTCCTATTTTTCAGGATGAGGTTTTGGGATTTTATGCTGTTATGCTTGCCATTTTTTCATACGGTGTCCGATTCCATTTATTTTTGGATTTTTAGAGTTTTTGAACCCAAAGGTCAAATGGGTTTTAATTTTGGAATTTTTCTAAAATTTGGGGTTTTTACCTCATTTTGTGCGCCTCCTTGTTTTCTTGGGTTTTCTTGACACAATGTGGGCCATGGACTTGGATGATCCATTTGGATATAAGTCAGACCACTTCTACACTTTTATGTTGCATTGGGATGCATGTTACATCTGTACTCTTGATGTTGTGTTCGGTTGAGTGATTTTATACCTGGTGTTATTGTTTCTTTTAGACCTTTGCTTTTATTTCATGAGCGCTAGGATTTGTGTAGAATCCATACTCTCAGATTGAGGCTGACTGAGTGAGTTCATGATGTTTGGTCTTGTTGCATCATTGGGATTCACGTAGAATCCAAACTCTTGGATTGAGGCTGGTTGAGTGATTTCATGATGTATGGTTTTGTTGGATTTGGGATTCATGTAGAATCCATCCTTCCTGTGTTGCTTTTAGTTGGGTGTTTTCTTTGCATTGTGTTCTCATTCCTATCCTTGTGTTGTGATCTTCATGATGGTGGTGGACCACACATGAGTACGTGTGTGTACATTTATTGGGTGACTTGCGAGGCTTGATCTTTCGTGGTTTGGCCGAAAGTTATGATCATTAGGGTTAGGATGGGAGTATGCATGCCCATGGGCACTTGTCGTAGGATGAGCATGGGTAGGGTAGGGTAAAATATGGAGGAGGCTTCTATCTCGCAGCCCAACGATCATGACACCATGGGTATGGCTGAGAGGAGCTTGAATAAGTGATAATTAAATAAAATGTGTGATTGGTAATAAAACTTAAGATAATAAAACTTCATGTGATGGTTCCAAGGGAGTACCTCGAGAGGGAAGTACCTTGCGAGTGTTTCTACACATGATTCAAGCTTGGGCTTGTCAATGCTAAGTGACTCTCCATGATGTTAGACCCTACTTAGTAGCCTTTTGAGTGTCTGACCAAGACCTTTACTCCTTACATTGTCTTAGGTTCTTGATTGCAGCCATCATACTGTTTGGCGTGAGTGTTAGCCTTGGATGTTGTGCTTTATGTGTGTTTGTGGTTGGATCTTTATCTCCATCAGCATGGTAGGTGTGGACCTATGGGTGCCATGTGGTTGGGAGGCATAGCTACCTTCACCACTACTAGGGATCAATGTACAGAGATGATCTTTATCCTAGTGCGACTGTTGCTAGATGTTTTCACTTGGTACTTTGGGTTTTGAAGTATGCTTCCTTGTGATTTATGCTTTCATTGGAATGCTTGGATATCATGTTTAGATGATGTTAGTTTATTTGACACATTTCCTTATCATGATGTTTAGCATATGATTAGATGATGTGATTTTCTTTAGTAGTATATCTGTTGCTTACTGTTGTTTAGCATGTGATAGGTGATGTTATCTACTATAGGATTATCTTATGCTTTACTACTAGCATGTTAGATTTCCTTATGCTTATATTGTTGCATGTTTTAGTAGTGACATCCCTATTATGATAGTACTGATGATTTGGTTGGTTGCTTGGGATGTTACGCGCGAGGGATGGCTAGGACCCATGATGGTCTTATGATGCTATTGACGATTGGGAGTAATTGTGTACTTATTTGGTTGTTTAGTTCTATTATATATTTCTATTCATGGTGATGTTTATTTTAGTATGCTCTTTGCTGTTATGGTTTAGATGGATGGATGTTCTTCTTTCTATGTTGTTCTTGCACTCGAGTGTTCATTCCTCGAGCCTTTGTGGATCCAGTACTCCCTAGTGTGGAGGTTCTTCGCTCTATTTCAATCTTTTGTGCTTCTAGAAGCATTTTCATGTTTCTATGGGCGATATTTTGTTGGCATTGTGTGACATAAAAATGTATCGCACCCCCATACAAACTGTGTCGTACGATACTGTAAAGTATCACATGCCTTCTTGAGAAATGTTGTATGACACTGGAAGAGTGTTCCATGCCTTCTTGAGAAGTGTCATATGATCTTGTAAAGTATCGCACGCTTCTTGAGAAATATCGTACGACACTAGAAGAGTGTCAGACGCCTTAAGGAGAAGTGTCACCCTCCCTTAGTAAAAAGTGTTGCACGATTTTTGTAAAAAAACCTGCGTGTGCTGTTAGCAAGCACTTTTCTTCATGATCCAAACTTTGTAAGAGTTGTTTGGATACCCTTTTGGGCATTCTTCAACCCTATGTTGTTGTATTTTGAATTCTATCGATTTCTCTTGAAATCCAATTTTTGTGTTTCTATTTTAGTCTCTTGGGGTTTAAAATATATCGTTTAAGTATAAGTTGATGTATATTTAGTTTTTTATACTTAAGATATATTTTAATATATGTGATGAATCTTTTGAGATAGGTTTCAGACCTCTCGGAGATAAGTTATGGATTCTAGGAAATTTCAAGGCTTCAGAAATCCAGACTTAGCCAATTTTCAAGGCTTCAGGATTTCAGGCTTAGCCAAATTTCAGGTTTTTGCACTTTACCCCAACTTGGTGTTTTGTTGATGAGTGGTTGTTTCTCATGCCTTCATCATGTGCATTTTCTTTGTTGGCTTTGTTTGTGTGTGTCAGTTTGGTAGTGGTGTTTGGAGATTCGTTGGTTGCCAAGATGGTGGTGAAGTCTTCCATTGCGATCATTGTGATCCCTGTATGATGTTGTCATGTGCATTCATACTTGTAAAAATAAAAATAAAAATTCTTGGCTTTTATTTCATCCTTGTTTCCAAGGATCTTTGGGTCGGGCATTACATAGTATGTCTATAGAACTTCCCAAAATAATTGATTTCTTATTTAGTACCAAACACTATCCATTCCTTTCCCTTCTCCACATTTCAACTCCCTCTTCTATATATCTCTTGATATGATATTACATTTCTTTATAACATGGCATGAATATTTACCTCCCTAAGAAGTTTGAACAATATGCATGAGTGTTCAACTTCTATACTTTATCAATTTTGCAAAGAAAGTGTTCACAACATTTCTTGGCAATTTTTACACTTTTTCCACATTTTGCATTTTAAGTTCTAATATACTTTCCTAGGCACCTTAAAATGTTTATCATCACCTTATAACATCTTAAGACTATCATATATTCCATTTATGCCTTTGCATGGAATTTTCCCACTTTTTACTCATTATGACTCATAATACTTAAAACACTAGAATTGGTCAACATGACCTTAATGTGAAAACCTAATAAGATGATATGAAATAACTAATTCCTAATCTTATCAAGACTAAAAACCTACTAGAAATAAGACTCAAGATTCCATGGGAGATGGTCAAAGTGCCCTGCACCAATTTGATGCATATCATATTATTACAGAGCTTGTTACAAGTAGTAACTAAAACTTTGCAAGGCCTAGGTGACATAGTGTCCAAAGAGATGAAATGTAACTTGTGAATTTGTTTTCAACTTGGAGAGTTCAAGGTACATGGTTTCTAATACTTCAGTTGAAGTAACTACTTGTGTAATGATTTCATTACAAATTGATCCAATTACCTTTAAGATTCTTGTTTTATTTAACATTATTATATATCTAAACAATGGGTTTGTGCCTAAATGTATGTGCCAGTAATCATAGACCATAAAATGAAAAAAGGATGTGTATGAATAATCCAACAATTTTCTTGTTATTTTATTATACCCCTATATTTCTTTAACTATCTTATCATAATTTATGGAGACAAGAAGAAATGACTAGCTCATTGTATGTGGAACCTCTCACATTTGTAGGTGTAACGTGTCTCTCTACACAAATTTGATGTAGTTTCTTATTGATTATAATCTAGAAATGTTCTTGTTCTTCTATAATATGTCTATATTTCTTTACTTGTCTTATTGCAATTTATGGAGACAAGAAGCAATGCTAGGCTTAGTATTTCATGTAATTCAAATGATTAATTTATCTTAAAATTATAAGCCTCATTAATATAATTAATTGGACTTGGATTAGATAGCTAAGATTCCATGTATCTTGTGTATGTCACTTTATCTTCTTTTTTAAAGAGTAATAAATTATTCTTATGTTTTATTTAGGCAGACATGAATGTGAGAGACAAGATCCTAGTACTACTATATTCCTTGCAAGAAGCTTTTGTTGTTTCTAGAGGAAAATATCCATAGTACTTATGGGCCTATGGTGAACTGAGGGTAAGAATCAAAAGAAATTTCTACTTCCATATGCAATATTTTTTTGTTTAATGATTTATAATAGCGTTGTTATGAATGCACTCCATTATAATAATTCTTTCCGGTGCAATCTTACTAATTGCTTTGCTTGATTTCCTTCTTTCGTAAATGATATAATGTATCATGTTGTTAAATTTTTTAATTTTTGGGGCTAGCTTTTAGATTTTCTAGATATATACACTATAGTAATATCAATCAAAATTAATCAGCTTACATTTCAATTGATTAAATTTATAGATACTGGTTTTAACTTTTTACTCAACTTATCCTACTATATTTTCTTCTATGCACTTGATGTAATTTATTGAACACATTTTTAGTGATCTTTTAATGTTCACACATGTTTGTTTAAGTTGACAAATAAAGTATATCCTTTTCATTTTATAACTCATTATAATCCTTGTTTGATACATAGAACATTTTCTCTCCTTTCTTCTACTAGACATTGATTTGTAACACTCTTTTTCAAACTATTGCTTTGAGGAAATAAATATTAGTATTATTGCAAATGAAAAAGGTTCCTAATTCCTATCTCATCCTTATGCAATCATTTTTTATCACACGCGTGTCTCACACTCTATGAATTTAAAGACTAGAAATAATTATGACTTAAGATTTGATGGATCCTTTCTTCCAAAGTTTTGAACACTTGCCTCATTATATCCAATAATGGTGAATAGTGCCATTAATTTCATTATTGTTCACTATAGACTATTTGCAATCTCAAAAGGTGATTCTATCACTCAAATCCACTTTTGTGAGCTCGTTATCACAAACATTCTACCAATTGGAAGTACCCTGCAAACTTGGAATCTAGTCAAAAGAACCATAGGGACATCTAGGGGTATTCAAATTAGCATCAATCCTTTAATTTGAAGCTTTGATTCAATGACCATCCAAAGTTATGGAGGACTATTGCTTCTTTCCTAATTAATTGTGCTAGTCACATTGAGATGCCTAGATAGGGTTTCATGTATATCTCACATGAGCTATAACCAATTGATTTGAAGCCAATTGAAAACTAGAATAAACTCCCTTACCTCTCATTTGAACTAGGTTTAGAACCTTTTTGGAATGGTTGCATTTGGACATAAGGGGTTTTGAACTTGGGTAACCTAGTTTATGTGCCAATAACAACCTCTTGCAGATTGTGATAAGATTTCTCCCTCAATTCTCCACCTTAGAGTCTTAGACTTATTGAAAATAAAATATAAGAAGATCTCCCAACTTCCTATCAAGTTGGATTTCTCATTTGAATCCATTATTCTTGTCCCCAGCCATATAGAAGGGGAAAAAATCAGTTGTAAAGAGACTTTTTGTACTCCTCTAGATAGAATTCATCTCATTAACTAAGCTAGGATTTACTCAAGACTTCAACAGTGCTTCATGCTACCAAGGCTGTACAGAAGTTGTAGTGAACCTAGTCATGTTTCAATATTATTTCTACCATTAGTATGGAAGGAGAGTCCATCAGTTTAATTGTTTCTGCCAGGAATGCAACAACTGTAGCCTAATACTAATATTGAACATATCATGGAAGGAGACACATATTGATGATGCAATCCTACAAATGATACTAACCAGGTGTATTACAAGTATAGTGGATATTTTACATTCTCAATGATTTATCTTATTCATTCAATTATGAATTCTTTAGATATTTTATAATAATAAAAGTTACTTTCAGAATCATTACCTTGTAGATAACTTAATGACACTCTTAGAAAAATTGATTCTAACTAAGAATAATTATGATTCCTAAAGTGGTAGTATATATGTTATTATAGCTTGTTCTCTTTGAAGAAATAAAATAAATTAATTTTTTTTTTGATAAACCATAAATTATTTTGATATCCATTGGAGTTACAAAACTTAATGTTTTTTATAAAGCAGAAGTACAAATTAATATTGTGATAAGATAGGAGTTTTATTTATTTTCATCTCTTTTTACTTTTCCTTGTCCTCAATCATCCATATGATATGCTTCTAAATATGTACTTGAAAAGGGCTATATAACATATTCTTTCTTGGATTAGCCTCTTATATGTTCTAGTGTTCTCTATAAAAACTCTGTTTTATTGAAATCTATAGTTGTGGGATCCCACATGCAAGATCTTGGCCTCTGTCATGATTGTGATAATGGTGATGGTCTTAATATGTTAGATGTTAATCTCACATTTGAAAACTATGAAGATGTATTTCATAGTTCACATGATCAATCTAATTCACTGTTCGAGGACAAGTGCAGCTTACTCCAACATGGAGAGGGATATTTCTCTTATTGAGATGAGTGGTCACATTGGCAATACTCCTAAGGTTTGTTTGCTAAGAATGTACCTCTGGCTAGCATATTTTCTCTTGCAATTACATTTGGTGTGTTCTCCCTTCTAAAATTTACACACATAGGAAAAAATCTTATTCTATGATTATGAATATGGAGACCACATTGTTTGGCCAAATATGAAGAGGAGACTTTCTTGTAACCTATTAATATTCTTTTGATAAATGAATTACCACTACTAGTGTTTGACACTCACAGGAAATCCTAGTGACTAATTTTCTCCCCTCCTATTTATTGATTCTTTATCTTCAAGTGACCACGTGCTTGAGATTTTTAGAACACTTAATAGTGGGTTTTACTAGGATACTAACTAAATTGGCCTTTCTCTCTTTAGCATCCAATAGCTTCTCATGCACTAGTCTCTCAAGAAACTCAAAATCACTCACATTATCTTCAATAGAAATGTTAGTTTTATCATTCTTAGACTCCTTAATAGTATCATTTACCAATAATTTGCCACATTTTACACCCGTTTGAGTTACTACTTGTTTGAGGCTCTCCAAAGAATTCATAGTCAGCTCAGTATTAGCTTTCAACAACTCTCCCTTCTTGTGCTCACCCTTACAACCCTTCTAATTAACCATTTGTTTGGTAAATTCAGAAACATTGATAGTGACCTTAATAGGAACATCAGTTTCAATTTTTTTTTGATCTCTTGAGAACCTTTAGTAATAATAGACTCTTTCTTCTTCCAACCACTTCATCCTCTTTGATTAATAGTAGGTATGTCAAAAATATCCTTGAAGCTAGCATTGACCACATTCTCCTTGTTGTGACTACTCTTATGTCCCCTTCGAGTGACAACTTGTTTTAGGTATTGCAAATAAGTTGACATGGGTTCATTTGAGACATAAAAGGCATTAAATTTATCCTCTTTGTTGCTAGTTTTCAATCCTCCTTATGCTCACCCTTATGGCCCTTGTGAGTGACCAATCCTTTGGGATATTTAGAAACATTCACAGTGGCTTCAACAAAAACATTAGTTATAGTGTTCTTGGCCTCCTCAATACTATTAGTTACAAATATCTCCCCCTTCTTGCCACCCTTTCATCCTCTTTGATTAACAATAGGTTCATTTGGAACATTAATCACATCAATCTTGTATTCTTCAAAGCTGGCATTCATTAGCTTCTCCTCCTTGAGGCTACATTTTTGTCCCCTTCAAGAAATGACTTGTTTTAGGGACTCAACAGAAGTTGAAGTGGGTTCAACTAGGACATAGACTACATTAAACTTATCCTCTTCATTACCAATTGTCAGCACCTCCTTATGCTCACCCTTACAACCCTTGTGAGTGACCACTCCTTTGGAAGATTAAGAAGCATGCATAGTGGGTTCAATAGGAACATCGTGTACAATGTTCTTGTCCTTCACAACACTATTGGATACCACTAGCTCTCCCTTCCTCCCACCCTTTCAGCCTCTTTGATTAAGAGAATATTCATTTGAAACATTTACCACATCAATCTTGTCTTGTTTAGAGCTAGCATTTGTCTCCATCTCCTCCTTGTGGCTTGACTTTTGTCCCCTTTGAGTCACAATTTTTCTTGGGGACTTTAAATAACTTGTAGTAGGATCAACTGAGACAAAAGCTACATCAACCTTATCCTCTTCACTACTATTTTGCAACATCTCCTTCTTGTGCTCAGGCTACTCAAGCTTATAACCCTTTCAAGTGATCACTCATTTGGGAGATCCAAAATCATTCATGATGGCTTCAATAGGAACACCAGTTACTGTGTTCTTGGCCTCCTCAATATTGTTTATTACAATTAAGTTTTCCCTCCTTCTACCCTTTTGTTCTTTTTATTTCACTGTTGGCTCATCTGAAACATGAACAATATTAATCTTTCTTTCTTCAAAACTAGCAGTCACTTCCTTCTCCTCCTTTTTTTCCTTAAGTGTCACAACTTTTTTCAAGCACACAAAGGAATTTGAAGTGGGTTCAATTGAAATACAAACTACATTGACCTTAACCTCCTCACTACTTTTTTTCAACACTTTCTCCTTTTTTCCCTCCTTTTTGTGAATTAAGTGTACTATCAATAAATATATGAGGTGGGTAATTTGAAATATTCTGGTTCCTTTTCTGATTCTTAAGGCTTGTATGGTACTGGTAATCTTTATAAAGTCTTTCACAAGTAACAAATTACATGGAGCTTTCACAATGAAGGTAAACATTGTGTTTTCAATTGCAAATATTTCCTGTAGTGGGTGCTTATTTTTTATATAGTTATCAAATGTAAAATAAATTTTAGCCTTATGCAAATGTATTGTTTGAGGGATGCAATCAACTTCTATTTATCTTGTCACCTAAAACATTTTACATCAATATATTTTTTGAAATGTTAGTGTATTCCCAACTTATTTTAGGTGTTAATTTTTTTGTTATATTATCTAGAAATGGCCCTATGTTTGGAGGACCAAGATCTTTTGTTGAATAATAGAGGCCAGTTGGATCTAGGTGAGCCATTAGTAATTTAATGTGTTTGAGTTGGAGGCTTTGAATAATGCATTTAGTAGAATCATTTGTGTTGCTCATGTAGCCTATTATGAGTGGTGGAGGCCACATAAGAGGATGGGTGCACTCAAAAACTAGTTACCCATAGGTGTAGAAAATATGAGAATACCATCTCCACAAATTGCATAACATCCATATGGTAGACCATCATCTCCTAGTGGAAGATCATGATTTGGAGGAGGAAATTCACCATTGGTAAGGCCATTCGAGTATCACTTTATAGACTATATTATTTATATATATTGTAAACATGTGGAAGTTTCCACTAATCTTTTTAAGGAGAGTTGTATCATTGTTTAATATAGACATCAAGTGTGATGTATAGGTTAGATCCATTGGTGGCCCCAAAATTTCAGTAAATGGCCCTATTGAAGGGACTCTTCATGTGTCTACTCTAGTAGGAGGGTCAAATATTTGTTTCAAGTAAGGTTTAGGTGAGACAGTTGAGATTCGATGTTCCATCTCTGATTCAATTGAATTTTATTAGTTTGCTAATTTGCAATATACACTCTAGTGGTAGCAAGATGTTTATTTATATATATATAGCTAAATTTTATTTTGATAATTGGAAGACATTACTCTATCTAGGCTTGAGGCTAAAAATTATGGCGCTAAGTGACTTGAACTAGTGTCACAAAATCCTTTAAGGAGCTTGAAATTTTCTTATTCCAAGGATTATGACATTTTTGTGTTTTTCTTGGATTTTTGATACTCATAATTTGTAACTTGTTATTGAAGTAGTAAAGTTGTTTGTTAGAAAGTGACACTCTATGTTTTATAGTGACATTTTTAATGTTTTGTCTTTATTGAGTTTTTAATATATTTGAGTACATCTATGCGGTCACGTACTTGGATACAAATCTAGTATAATTAGAATTTTTTGTAGTGTCTAGAATATCACTGGTCTCTAATGAGAACCTTTTTCTTCTAGTTTATTTGAAAGAAATCATAGTTGACAAGCCAATTTTTACAGTGTTTTTGGTGATGTTTTCCTTAGCATATGCTAATCTACATCATTTCCTTCTAAAGTTCATAGTTTCATCTTGTTATTGTAATATTTTCATTGCCCTTGCAGGGAGAGTGATATAAATACCTTTGTTCTCTTTTTTCTCATTTTTTAGCCAAAAGTTAAGATTATTTATTGTGCCTTAGAAGTAATGGATTCCTCTCATTATTCTTCCAGCTTATCTACAAGTTCTCTTTACTGAGGAGGATGTACATTCAAGGTTTGAACTATGAATAATTTTTTCATTTCTTTCTTCCTAATACTCAACAAACACTTACACTTATAATTATGATAGATGGGAGATATTCTTCTTTCTCATCAATTTAGCTCCATTTTGACATTCCTAAAATCATTGTCTTTAGTATCATCCATTATTTCTCTATTTGTGTAGTAGATTTAATGGAGAAACTCTAGTACACTCTTCATGGAGAATTATGTTAATTTGAGATCTTTGAGCTTTATAAGAAATAGTTACTAATTTGACCATTGCTAGGTCAATGCCAAGCTAATGCTTTGTATGATGATGCACAAGATGTCTACTTTGCACTTTCCTTTTACTAGCTTATACTAGTATCAAAGGAGGAGGCGAGTCAATCCTTTAATCTTGGTCTTTTTTTAGTTTTCAATTTTTTCTATGCGATCTTGTTGTCATGTCTTGGAATGTGTTACATGGGATATCTATTGACTTCACATTGAATTTTTTCTTTACCATCATCAAATCTTTGCATGGATTCTGTTATGGATTCAATTTGAATCTTGTTGATTTTTTCTCCAACCACATTCAATAACTAGAATGTATCCTACCAATTCATTGTCATCAAGTGAAAATTATTTCTTTAATTTTTTGCCTGAGTTGAAGGCTCCTTGCCTTATAGTTAAGGTTCACTTTTTGAAATGAAGAGAGTAGTATTGTTTTTATAAATTAGATTTCGATATCTCATTATGAATGCTAGAGAGTGTAACTATAAGGAAAATGTAATGTATTTCATTTTTATGTCAAGATAGTTGTAGTACTAGTGTACTTATATTTTAAGTAATGTTTAAATGCTCTTTTGAGATTTAGTGAAGCACAAGTAAAATAGCATTAAGTTGATTTTTCTAGGCTACAAATGTTCTTTTTAGTTTGCATATTATTACAATTATGACCCTACCTTAGGAGTTGTCAATACCTGAATTTGAACAAAAGAGGACAAATTTTTCTTATAGTACATAAAATTTGGTCATTTCTTTATTGATTCTTTTCTACATAGCTAGCAATAATCATTAAAAACTTTGGATGACTTTAAATTGAAGGTACTTTGAAGTTTGTTACTGTACAAACACTAGCAGGTATAAAATGAGTTGGGAAAATACATGAGGCAAGAGAAAAAGGAAATGACAAGGAAATGTTGAGGGTACCCACTACCAAATATTAAGGTGTGTCATCCTTTTGTCTGATGTCTCAAGTAACTTTTGGCTTTTTGTGTGAGATTTGATGTGTTCCCTTGTTATTATGTATTTCAAGTTACCACTTTGATATGATATAAGTATGTTATACTAGATGTCAAACTCCTTGCAAAAACTCTAGTTGGGTATTGTATGTAATATGTAGTATCTTTGAAATTTGTTTTCTTTTTTAAATTCCATATTTTGTGTAGTTAATTTTTCTTGTCAAGCTTTTGATTCTTATCTTATAAAAGTTGAGAAATGGTCATTTCTACAAAATTCAATATAATTGAATGTTGATCTTAATAGAGTTGGTTGTGTAGGAAAATTAATTTGACTGGTCAGATAACTAGAGATGATATGATATAATTATATCATGTTGGGAAACCTATCTGCCAAGGTTTCCAAGTCAACTCCAAATATTTACCAAATTTCTTTTGTAGATTGATCCCACTACACAATGGAGCATGAAAATAAGGGCTATGGAAAAAAGTGGTAGAAACCATAACAATAGTTGGTCTAGACCCACATGAATCATTACATTCTAGTTTGGATTTTCCTTTAGGTTTAACAAACCTAGGTGCAACATGTTATGCTAATAACATAATTCAATGCCTTTGCATGAATACAACATTTAGAAATGGTTTCTTTTCCTGTCGAGCTTGAACTTTTGCAAGAATAGCCAGTTTTATGCCAACTTTCATGACTTTTTTCATAGCTACATTCGAGAAAAAAGGTTATAGTAGACTTAGTTGTATTTACAAGAACATTGGAACTAGATAATGGATTCCAAAAGGATTTTCATGAATTTTTTACATTACTTCTCTCTTTATTGGAACAATTTCTTAGTCACTCGAATATTCCTTAAGAAAAAACTATGGTGCAAGATTTGTTTCATGGAAGTCTCTCATGTAACTTAGTAAGTTGTCTTGGAAAATTATTTTGGTATACCTTATAGATGGAGTACACTTACTTTAGCATATATTTAAAAAAAAATTAATTTAAGATTCTATTTTTACTTCCAACAATTATCAATACAAGGGAGATGTACCATAGATAGTAGCTCTTACCTTTGAGAAAGAACTGTACTGAAGATATACCACGCTGCAATACACCTTCATTATATATTTAAAATGTTTTTTTATTAAGGATTATTAATAGGTGCAACAATACTCACAACCACATGCCCAATAACCCACACAATTTCATTCATAATTGTATGCCAAACAATCTTTGCAATACTATCGTCAACATTTACAATATTCATAGAAACATGTTCAACAAACCTCATTTGGCAATGCACTAACTTCATAAAAAATATCTACATATAGGTATTTACCTATTTATCAGTCTCTAATCTAGCCAAATGTTGTTTCCTCTCTCTAGAAGATTCATCCTAGCATGTCATTATCGAACATACATGCCCAAGCTCAACAACTATCACAATAGCAACCAGTGCAACAACTATCACAATAGTAGCCAGTGCATCAAAAAAATGGCCCTCTAGTTAGCTATTACAATAGTAGGCACCTATTGTATAGAATGATATTCAACCCCAAAAACACCTTTCATTTCAAAAGAAGATCCAGTTACCTAAGGTACTAGCACCTTTAGTGTAGGCCTCAACTCAATCCCAGCAGCAACCACTATTGATGTGCCCTCAGCAAAAGAAAGTGTAGGATAAATATAGTTAATAAATGTAATGACTCAAACTACTTGAGTGAATGTGAAATATCTTGAGAATACTTTTTTATGATTTTCATTTTTTATGGTTCTTCTCAAGTGGCTCCAACACAATAAGATAGATTGTAACAAGTCAACAATGTATCTATGACTTAGTTGTTGATTTATTTAGGACTATTAATGTGGTATAATATTAACATTGTTATATGTTGTTGATAAAGCCATGGACATTCTTAGCACAGCTGCAAGGAATTATGATAACTAGCTTCACCAACCCAATTTTTATGTTTGCTAAAACCAAGACTATTGTAGTTGTTGCACTAGTTAGTGCCCTTAGTTCTATATTGCTAACTTGTGTCTAGATAGGACATACATCTCCATAGGGATACAAGTATTTCTATAATAATGTGATAGGAAAAAGTAAGGTTTAAAGAAACATTCTTGTATTCAATCTTGTTAGCTTCACTTGAAACTTTGTGATTAATGGTAGACATTTAGATTATGCAACTTTCTTAGTAGAGGCCACTCTTTTAAGCTAAAATTCTATCATTTGAAAAAAATATGATACAGTTTCTTATGTTTTCCAATTTATGTTATCTTGCAACTAGTAGTCATGCTAAAAAAAAATTTAGCAACAAAAGCAACTATAACATCCTTGGCTAGAACTACAACAACCTCATCAACAAAAAAATTCTCAAATGTTGAAACCCCAACAACAAAAATAGCCTTAGATGTAGTATTCCAATGTACAATAGCAACCATAACTTCAACAGACCCATCAACAATATCAGCCTCAACTACATCAACCTCAGTAACTTGTTCAACCTTAATTATCAACTATGAGTTTCCTTTCATATGATGTTCCATGTGGACCATAGTAGTTAAAATATAATAGTGATTTGGTACTTAAAATTTTGATATGAATTTTTACTCAAACCTTTGTGTTAACCAACAAAATAGAGTAACTAAGTTTTCAATAATGAATAAAACCCCTTTAGCCTTTCTAACATGGAATCTTACAAGTTGTCCCCTCCAAAGAATTTGGGTGGAATTAGTTGTCCAATTTTTAAAGATAATTTATTTAATAATAGAAATATTATACATACCCATGGAACACTTCTCATTCATATTTGTGCTCATTGATGTGGCTTCAACAAAAATTTTGAATTTTTCTATATAGGTAATTATTATTTTAGTGTTCTTGATACATTTTCACTTACTTCCTTTTGGCTACTATTACTCCTAAAAATAAACTCTTTTGTGCCTTATATGTGTGCAATGTCATGTGGGCTTAGTAGTCACCAGTTTATTTTGAAATGAAAAATAATTTATAATCAATTTTTTCATCCATTATTTCCTTAAAAAATAAGCATTTATTTTGTGTAACTGCATGGTCAAAGGGTGGATGCAAAATCTATAGTACCAACTACATGTTTGATGCATGATGTTACATCAAAATTTAAGGAAATACTTAAAATCATAAGTTGAAAAGCAATGCTAGTACGTAAATGCAAACACTTGAGTATGAAAATATTGCAAGCTAAACGATCTGAGAAAGGCACAAATTCTAGTGTACTCCTTGCAATACTTGATATAATGAAAGATAGGATTGAAAACAACTTCAAGTCATCTAGCTCTAGAACTCCTAATGGTATACATAACCTATTATAGCTAAATATACTACTAAATATGTTACAAAATGTACTCATACAATGCTATACACATTGTATGATTATTCTTCAAAGGTTATTAGCTCAATGGAAGAGCACTTGCTTTTAAAGTAGGAGGATGGTGGTTTGATTCTATCATTTCCCTATTATAATTAAATATACTACTAAATATGCTACTAAATATACTAATTATGTGACTAAATAGATCACTATATATAAAACTAAATATATGACTAAATAGTGATTAAAAATACTATTAAATATATGACTAAATATGTGACTAAATCAAGGATAAAAAATAGTGACTTAAATCTGTCAAGTGACTAATAGTAGTTAAAATCCAGTCATTTATAATACTACTAAATATACTACTAAGCAATTTTAGTCACTGATTTTGATCCGTGACTAAAATATACTACTAAACATCAGTCCAATCATTTATAACACTAATAAATATACTACTAAGTGATTTTAGTCATTGATTTTGATCTGTGACTAAAATATACTACTAAATGTAGTAGTATATTTAGTAGTGATTTTAGTCTTTGATTTTGATCTATGACTAAAATATAATTTAGTAGTATATTTTAGTCACAGATCAAAATCAATGACTAAAATCACTTAGTAGTATATTTAGTAGTGTTTTAAATTATTGGATATTAACTACTATTAGTTACTTGATTGATTTTAGTCACACATATATAATTTTTAGTGGTTTTTTAAGTGACATATAGTTGTTTTTGTACTAGTAATTCAAAGTCTCTTAATATGGACTCATTGTACTAAATGTTGTAATAGACTCCTAATAGGGTCCATCCTCTAACAAGAAATATTCATATTAGTACATCATCTTGTGGACATTAGTCCCACTAGGATTTTCCCTCTGATCAAGGGTTTCCCTAGTCAACATATATGGTGTAACTGTTCATGTGCATCTTTGTATGGTTTCTGTTTACTTTGGTTGAATGGTTAAGTTTGATTATAAAAAGTAATTGTTTAAATTATTGAATAATTGATTCACACCCCCCTCCCTTCTTAGTTATCTTGGTAGACTATTGTTTCTAACAGTACATGTTCATAGGAAACCATAGAAATAAAGATACTTAGTGTTTGGTAATCAAAAAATTGTCTAAGTATAGAGTTTGGTTTATTGTAGTGTATTGTTTTTTTTATAACTTGGTGCTGACATCATGTTATGATTAGAGAAGTTACATGGAGATAGTATACATGTTGGTGATGATGTGTATAACCTCAAAAGTTAGTAGGGACTATACAAAACATAGATAATAATGTTTGTAGTGAAACAAGATAGTGGAATTGAAGGAAAGAATTGTTTTGTTTACAAAATAATTACTTGTCCAATTAGGTCTGACATCCTAGATTTTACTTTAACCTTGAAAAGTGGTTTGTGGTCTTAGTTGACCCAGTAGAAATTTGTGTAAAGGCATGATATTTATGAAAAGGAAATTTAGCGGTAAGAAGTGTGCTATCTTGAATTGAAGTACAAGTTTAAAATGTGAGTTGTGACTATATGCAAACTTCTACGAAAGTGATATATGCAAAGTATTATATGAGATATTTGGTGATCCAAGATGGAGTTGAAGAATAGAGATTAGTCAAGGAAGAAAGATAATAGTAAATTACTTGTTTGAGTAGTGAACTCTTCTTGTAGTTGAAATTTCATGTTTGAGCAATGGGATCTTCTTACATACATTGTACCACAACTCGTAACAAGGTTGGAATCTCCTAATGGGGATTCAAAGTCTCCTAATAGGAAAATTTATACTAAATTTTCTTATTGACTCCTAATAGGGTCCATCATCTAAAAAGGAGCTTATATATCAGTATAATATCTAGTGGACATCATCCCCACTGAGGTTTTTCCCTGGCTAGTGTTTCCCTAGTTAACAAAATATGGTGTTATGAGTTATCTTTGTGCATAATTACTATTACTATTCAACATTAGTTTATTGCATTTTTATGCATGGTTTAAAGTAATTAATAATATCTAGTTGGCAACTAAAGTTTGTAGATTATTGATTCATCCACCCCTCAGTAATCCCTATTTCTAACAGTAAGACCCTGTCGAGAAAGGTCGAGAGATACTAAGATCATTGTGTGGTCATTGCATCATGGATGACTCTACTGACTACTTAGTGCAATTAAAGTGGAAGATAGTCTATCATTTAAGTGAACAATTGTACCAAGCATTTATGGCGATCGAAAGGCAAAAATTGATAAAAAGGGCAAAATTGAAGTCATTTCTCACTATGAATCTTCAAGAGCTATTTGTGCAAGAATATTTTTAGTGCATTTGAGCAATCTATGCAAATTTTTGTTAAATATTTTCATGTTCTCTAAAACCCTACCCAAAAAAATGGCATCCACCAACAATAAATCAAAGAAAGTATTTGATATGTTAGTTCTATTGCACTAACTGCCAACCTTCCCCTTTAGGATTCATGACATGGCTTAACTACCTCCTGTGTTCTATAAGTCTAGTGGTTATATCTGGCATTGATAGGTCAATTTTTTTATGCAACGACAACTCTAGCTTGTAACAAGTGGTATCAAAGCAAGGTTCCCTATATCAAGTTTAACAACTTTGGGTAAATTTTGGTTGAGTGGAATACTTATCTTTTATGGCTCAAGATAGTTCTTCAAAGGTTCCTATATTTGATGGATCGGATTATGCTTTTTGGGAAGTAATGATGCAAACATATTTGTTATCTATTAATGTTGATGTTTGGACTTCAATTGTTAATGGTTATAAAATTCCTAATACTTTGCCTAAAGATCTTGATGAAAAGAGGAAGTTTGAAACTAATATGAAAGCTAAGTTTTCTATACTTAACAGTTTATCTAAAGATGTTTTTGTTAAGGTAATGCATTGTAGTTCTTCTAAAGAAGTATGGGACAAATTGAAAAAACACATATCATGGTAATGATAGAGTTAAAGAAGCCAAGATACAACATTTGAAATCAATATTTGAAGACCTTAAGATGGGTGATGATGAAAAGGTAGAAGATTATCTCCTTAAGATAGATGAAACTATAAATGGCATAAGAGAAATTGGTGAAACACTTGATGATATTGATTTTGTAAAGAAAGTTTTGAGATATATTCCTAATAAATTTGATTCTAATAAATTTTCTATAGAAGAAACTAGAGATATTAACAAGTATACAATGGAAGATATTCGTAGAGCACTTGTAGCTTGTGAAATGAGAAAGTTTTGCAAACAAGAATCCACAAGCAAAGAAGCAGCATTCAAGGTGGAAAGGAAAGTGAAGAAAATCTCTTCATAATTAGAAGATCTTGATTTTCTTGAAGCACATTTATTAAGGAAATTAAATAAAGGAATGGGTAAATACAAAGATAAAATTCCTTTCAAATTCTTTAATTATAGTAAAATAGAGCACTTTGCATCTAAATGTCTTTATAATAGTCATTATGAAGTAGATGATGAGAAAGAGAAATCAAGTAAAAAGAAATTCTATAACAAAAATAAGTTATTCAAGAAGAAGAAGAGTTGTATTGTTGATGTATCAAATAGTGACTCTAGTAGTTTTGAGTGTGATGAAAATGAATTTTCATTCATGGCTATAGAAACTACTTGTCAAGAATCAGATAGTGATGATGATGTTGAACTTGTTGAGGCTGATTTAGAATGTGAATTTCTTTATGCATTTAGAAATATCAAGGAATTAACAAGGAATTTAAGTGTTCAAGAAAATAAATTCTTAAAAGAAAAAGAGAACTTTGAAAAAGAAACTAAGGACTTAAACCAACAAGTTATAGAATTGAAATTACAAGTTGAGGAACAAAAGAGAATTGTCTTTATCACTAAGGAAGAGTTAAGTACTAAAGATTAGGAATATACAAGGTTAATGAATGAAGTGGTATCATATAGAAGAAAGTTAGAAAAATATTAGAACACTTATTTGGATGATATGTTAAAACAAAGAAGAATTGATGATCTAATAGGAATTGGTTGTGAACTTGGACAATGTTCTAGTGACAAGAAAGATAAATCTTTATTTGAGATATTTAAATATGAAAGTAAGGATACAAATAAAAATTTTGCCACTTCAAATGTAGGTAAAAATGAATATTTTAATCAAATTTCTAATGATAAAAACTATTTTATATCAAGCATTTCATTCATGGGTAAAATATACTCAAATATGTTCACTTCTTTCTTTGATGGGTATTGCTTTATGCATCATCAATATCGACATAGAATAAGTAATTGCAGATACATGTCAAGGAGGTATTCAAATTTTCATTTTGGTTATTACTTTCCTAAAATGAATGGTATAAGATGTTACAATTGCAATGTCTTTGGTCATGTTATGAGTAATTGCAAAACTAAGTCAATTTAGAATGATCAATCTTATGCTAGTCTATAAGTTGATAAAGAATTTGTTACTAAAGTAACTAAGATATGGAGGCCTAAGATTAATAAGTCTATGTTTGTTCAAATGGCTCCACATTTTTAAGAAAAGGACTTTTGGATAATTCATAATGGTATTAGAGCTTGGTCACAAGTTTGAATCTCCTTGGGTAATGCTGAGGTGGGAATTGTTGGACTAACCGCTAGCCTTCCCCTTTAGGATTCATGCTATAAGTCTAGTGGTTCTATTAGGCATTGAAAGGTTAATATTTTGGTGCAATGGTAACTCTATCTTGTAACAAGTGTAAGGCATAAAATGGAAGGCACCAGACTTTAAGCTAAGTTTGGTTGTCACAGAAACCATAAATTTGAGCAGAGTGCAATCTCAAATTTTATCAAAGGTATTGTTGATTAATGGAATTTACTCACATTTTCATTGTGCTATTCTAGATATTGAAACACTAGAAATGGATGAAACCTTGGAGAAGATATGTGTGAATGGTGCATTAAAATTAGAGTGTCAACACCTTGAAGTAAAGGGTTTGACTCACATTATGCACATGCCATGAGATTTTTAGATCAAATGGATAAGATTTATCCTTAGCCATGTGCATAATGGTCAACTGTGGTTAAAGAAATCTATTTTGATAAAAAAGAAGATGATCCATATGATCACTGATCTTCCTATGCTGGTGAAAGAAAAAATGACTTAAATCCCAAGTTGGGTCAAGCTTGTAAAGAAAACCCTTGCCAAGTGAGATGGAAGGGGAATGAAGATTAGATGTGTTGCAGATATGAAACTAAAGTTCAAAATACATGTCATTGTGCATAAAATATATAGCTCAAGAAGTCTCAATAGTGTATCATGTGAAGCAATATATCTCACATACAAAGTGGACAAGAATAACATGTCACTTGCCCTTACTGAGTTGATGCTAAACTAGTTCAACAAAAATATGGAGAGTATAAGAACTTCAAAGAACAATCCTTGTAATTTTGGTTCATGCTTAATTTGTCTATTTTTCTATGTACAAAAGTTCTTCCCATCTAAGATTACAATTGTATGGAGGAAGTATGTACCTGTTCTTTATTAGATCAGTGAATATATAGCTGAAATGGGAGAAAAATATGTGAGTATTATGGATAATTACTTTGATTTATCTAAGGACAAGATGAATAATAGATTTAGGATACCAAAAAAACTTTTTTAATACTACAAAGATGATATTTGTTTCATGATTAATAGTGAAAAAGCATATATACAAGTAGTTAGACCAAGAATTGTATGGATCAAGCCTCTAGGTTATGAGGTTAACATTGATGAAATCAAGGATATTACTGAAACTTTGTTAAATGAGCTAGTTGACCAAAAGCTACATAAGAGCTATCAGATTTCCACAATCTATCAATGTTGTAATTTGTTATCTAGATTTGATTTTATGAACAATTTTTTGCATCAACATTTCGGATCACACTCCATGATCCATCATCAAGATGGATACAAGAGAAGAGAAGGAGAAGAAAATGAAAGAATAGAACTAGACATAAAACTCCCTTAGGTAGTCAATGAAGGAAAGAAGAGAATTGCAAAATTAAAAACTAGATCCACTCTTGTATTGACTAAGGAAAAGGTGATGACATTGAGGAATATGAAGAAGAAGACGAAGAGAAGTTAGAGAAAGAAGAGCCAGTGAAAGAGAAAGGGAAGGTCATTATAACCAAACCTGCCAAGCCATCTATTGATGTGTTCATAAGGAGGACAACTAAGAAGAAATAAAAGATGGGTTAAGAAGCAAAGTACATAATTTTCAAGAAGCCTCCACCCACATTTTAGGAAAGGTTGAAAGAAATAGATTTAGGTTCCAACATAACAAACTTCAAATATTCAAGGTATAAAACTAGGACTACAGAGGAGATCAAGAAGCAAGTTGAAGACATGGTCATGTCTAAATTGGGAAAATGGAAATATTCTCCAGATCAACTTACTCTGTAGATTCCAAATGAGTTATTAGAAAAGATAAAGCCAATATGGGAGCATGCAAGGCAAATTGCTAAAGACATATATGAGAAAACTATAAGGCAACTCATGCTGAGCTTGAATGACAAGGAAGTGAAAGAATCATTAAAGAAGAATCAAGAAAAGCTTACCTCGAAGTTCAACACTTGCTTGATATTGATCAATAACATTGAACATGTGGTAAGGAATGCCACCAATACATGGAAGAACATTTACAATATTCACAAGAAAAGTGATTTTTTTGTCAATGTTAGTGAAAAAGATGATGATGAACATGAAAAAGATAAAGAAATTGATGATAAAGAAGTAACACATTATGACAATATAGATGATAAGGAACAAGAAGAGGAATAGGAAGATTTACCTAAAATTCAAAACACTAAGGAGATTGACCCAAAGAAAATTGTAGCAATGGTCATAGTCTTACTTCCTCATTCTCTGAGTGAAGCATTGAATACATCAAGCCCAAAAAAAGCTACTACAACATTAATTGTGTCAAATATTGAAAGTAAAAGAACTCAATCAATTTTTGCACATATTTAGCTTCATACTTCATTGACAGAAGTGATAAGGACTTCATCTACCGAGAAATCAGCACTTCATTCTTCATTAGTTTTGGTTACACAAGGTATTTCTTCAATAAGTGTAGTATCTACTTTTTCAGCTAGTCCTACTATTTCTACATTTGTTTCCATTCCTAGAATGCAAATAATAAGTAATAGGATAGTTGAGAGCAAGCCTCAATTGAGTATTAATTTTTTGAGTAAAGGTAAAGAGAAAGAAGAGGAAATTAATCTTGATGAGGAGATTTTTATTTTGAATTAGGACATCTCAAATCTTAGCCCTAATCAAATACATATATTTGGAGAACTTTTTCAGAAGGAAGCTAAGCAACATAGGCTTAGAAAAGAAAGAAATAAGGAATTTCAAGTGCTTGAAGGTGTTAAGAAAATTTTAGCAAAGGCATTTAGCATAGAGGTTGACTTTTCTTAGCCAATTTAGGTTCAGTTATCAAAGGTAGTCTAGAAATTCAATGAAGATATGATTCGATAGGAGAAATTTTTGTAGAGAGTGTAGAAAAAATTTGAGAATAAAGTTTTGGAGCTAATTGCACAAAATATTATGATTCATTAAGTAGATCTATCTACTATTCTAAGCTCATTAGAGACCTCCTACAGTAATGTGACTTCATTATTTGGTAAACTCTATGGTACTTCAATTTTCACCAAGGAAATAAGAGATAAACTTTCAAAGATTGATGAGGACTTGTAGGAAAGTGCACAATAGTTATAACTTGGCTTGAGTTATAGCTCTACCCACTATACATAAAATAGATTTTTGACTAATATGCAGGCATAATTTATAAAAGAAGATGCTAGAATAAGGTCTACACTGGTAGATATACAGGGCATGATTCTCCCAAATATGGATGCATTGCAAAAACATATTGCACATGCTAAAACACTCATCCATGATAACAATTTATCAATTGCAGATCAAATGATAGAACTTTCAGTAGAAGTTTAAGTTACATTGCACACATGCAAGGTGTGCAACAAAATTGGGACAAGACAATGGCATTGATTCTAAAGGTAAATTTAGATTTCTTGTCACATTTTGGTGTTACTATATAGTAATTAACATACATCTTTGGCATTAATGTCAAAAAGAGGTAGAAGATGTAATGCAAAGAGGAGAAGATATATTATAAGATGTAGTATACATAGAAGGGGAGAAAATGTATATATTAGATGAGAAAATACATAAAGTATATTGTATATATGTGTATGGGGGAGCATTATCATATTATGCAGATACAAATACTCAAAGAAACATCTCTTACAAAAAGAAATTTTGAAAAATCTCAAAAATAGAGTACTCTACCAACTTGGAGACACAAGGTGATGAATAAAAGGTGTTCTTTTTTAATTCAATTTTGATTGATAAATATTTTTGTCACTAATGCCAAAGGGAGAGATTGTTGAAATTACAGTCATGTTTGTTATTAGTGAAACACACTTATTTAGACAGATAGTATCTATTGAACTTATTGTATAGTTAATAGCTTTAACCAAGCATTTCAAGATTTACTAAGTTCTATAGCCTCTACCAAATTCAAGGAATAGTATTTAGTTTCTACCAAGTTGGTGATCAGTAGTGTAAATTGAGCATCTCAATGTATCTCGAGTTTCTTAGTGCAAACTAAGTTGTATAGAGCTCACTAAGCTCACACTTAAAGTAATGTAAATCCAGTGTTGGCTAAGCCACTCAGTGTTAACCAAGTGATTCAATATATACTGAGCTTTTTGTGATAGCATTGATTGAGCTATGTAGTTCAAATCAAGTGATTTAGTTTATATGCTGAATTTCATATTATTCATTGAGTCACCAATGTAGACTAAGTTCAGACTACCTAGAATTTATTAGTATGGACTGAGCTTCTATGTCAACTAAATGCATGATAATGTCGAGCATTGATAGTGGATGTCAAGTATCAAAACCTCACTGAGATAGTCTTCAGAAGTTGAGTTCCTACACTTGGGCCAACTTTGTGTATTTTGTGTAAACTTGTATTGTAGTTGACTTTGTTGATATGTAAATTGGATTGTTATATATTTAATAAATTTTATCACATCCAATCAGAAGAAATAAATTGCATGAAAGAAGAAGAAAAGAGTAGAAGAGAAAAATACAAAGGCCACAACAGTATAAGGAGGGTATGTGTAGGATCATGGTCAACCAAACTATGCTCTTAAATGACAATAAAAAAATAGAAAATCAGGGTTATGTCAACTTGATGTGCAACTTTCTACTTACTATTAAGTTTATATCAAAAATTTGAGAGAAAATAATCTCTATAAAATTGAATCTAGTTTCTAACTACTAGCACTTATCTCAAAAAAATAAAATTGATTGGTCAAAATTTTGAATTTTAATGGAATATTACAAAAATTTTAGAACAAAAATAAGAAGTAAACATATGTCTAACCACCTTAATCAAAATCAAATGATAATATTTTTTAATAATATTCTAGATATAAGTAGTAGACTCATGCCTAGATGTGCAACATATTTGTGGGTATTTTTATTCTAAATAAATAATAATTAATTAATTTTTGACTTTAGTATTTTGGAATAAAAAACTCTCATGTCTGACCACCTTAACTAATTCAAAACTCTACAAAATACATTTTTCTATTTTTTTTCCTTATAGTAGAAGAAACATAGAATGTGATGCATCTTTTAGATTTAAAAAATGTTGTACCATTTGAAAGTTATAGTTATTTTTCAAGTAGTGTGTTAGCCAACACTTTATACATGAATCCATTAGAAAATAAGTAATAATTACTTACTAAACTCATAATTTGACAAACCTTGCATTTATGAAAAGATAAGAACATTCTTAAGAAATTCTTTTCATTTCATCAAATTTTGGTGAAAAAAAAGTTTTCAGCTACATGTTTTAAGTAAAAATCACATAAAAAAGGCCAAAAGCACATTTTTAGGATGTTTTTAAAGTTGACCATATAGGTTTGGTATCAAAAGATATAGTAGACCTTATAAAGATATTAATTGTTTTCATTTAGTATCAGGGTGGGTGGGAAAAAAGTTGGAATATATTTTGAAATGGTTTGAGATATTTGAGAACTACAACTTTTTCAATTTGCCACTTCTTGGCACACCATGATCCTACACATACCTAGGAGCAACAAAGATTTGTTTATAATAAAAAGGTGATCATTACACTCAAAGGAATCTCACTTAGAAAACCTAGTTATAGATCAAAGATCAACTACTATTTCATCCTAATATGTGAATTAGTTAAATCCTTTCACAAGATAGACTTAAAAATCTTTTGTAAACCTCTTTTACTAAGTGCATACTTCATTGTATGTTTGTAAATCCTTTTTCAAGGTTTACCTAGCAGTCCTTATTACTCCTAATAGGGTATATCATCAAAAGTGATCATTGTAAGCCTTAATAGGCCAACTTTATAGTACAGTACTAAAGCTTGTCAGTATCAACCCCACCCTAATCTTACTTTCTATTAGGTTTTTGGGTCACCATATTGTGTGTCAAAATGTTATGAATGTTTTGATGCTTTCAATTATTCATGCATGCAATTAGATTAGAATACACATAAAAGATTAAGTTTTATTGGTTACTGATTCACCCTCCCCTCTTAGTAACTTTGCATATCAAATATATTTCTAACACATCCCTGGAAGATGAACTAAAAGATGAAACAATCCTTATATTTCCTACCATCAATGGTGATGCAAGTAGAAGAAAACCCAAAAAGAATCTCCATAGGTTGGAGGAAAACTAGTCAAAATCCTAGAAGCTTTAAGTATACAAAGAATGAAAGGCCATTCCTTATGATCATAAGAATTGGAAAAAGCAATTTTAAGACATTGATGCAGGAGCATCCAGAGGTATAAGGGCAATCCTGTGTCACCCAAAAAAAAAAGTACCTAGAATTAGTGTCTGTTTCATGTCTTTACATTTTTGGATACCCATTTGGCTCAAATAAAGGTTCCAACTCTCATAGTTCAACTATCAGTGCATTTGAAAATCCCAAAAAAATAGGAGCATGCAATTTGGCCATCATTTTGGTGACCTAGAAGGTGTGACTTGGCCAGATGAATGTAATTGAGATTTAGAGCATTCCAGAAAAAGAATCAGGTCAAAAGGCCCCACGGTTTGAAAGTTATTGCAGTTTTTCAGGTTTTGGAGACCTCCTAAGAATGCTTCAAAGTTAGGTTTGGGGCATTAAATGACTTTGAAAAAGGTTGAAAAATGGGGGACAAGAAAAGCTTGTCCATAGGGCTACAGAGCGCTTCAAGAGCTTTCCGAAAATGTAAACGGTTCGTCAATCGGAGCTACGGTTCAAAAGTTATGCCTCCTGGAAGTTCGACTACCGTTTCTGGATTCTTCTAGAATTGCACCAACTTCTAACACAGCTTTTGGAACCTTCTATTTTGTTGGTGGATGCCTACTAGCACTTTCTAGAATGTACTCCTAGTCCTTAACCCTCTAGGGTCTATTTAAGGAGATTTTTGGCATTGTAAAAGGCAGTTCAGGGTGGAGTTTGAGAGGAGGTGCTATAAGGAGAAATATTCTCCAGATTTATGCTATTGTAAGCCCGTAGGGCATGTTTTGAAGTTTATTTTCTCTGCACTATTTGTACTAGCTTATTTTCTCAGTTAATATAATTCCCCTTTTCTATTGTGTCCATTTTGTTGTTGGGTTGTGTTCCCATCAAGTGGTATCAGAGCGGGTTTTCCTGAGTGTGTAGACAGAGCGCCGACTATGAGGCAGTTTGCACCAGGACTGTGTGGTTGTGGGTTCGAGTTAGAAGATGCCTCCATGAAGAGAGCATGGTGGAAGGGCCAGAGCTATTGATCCTAAGGAGGTTAGAGCCCTCCAGAGATAGGTACAAGCATTGCAAGAGGAGCTTCGTAGAGGAGCAAATATTGCTGCAGATGACAATAGTGATGATGACAATGAAGAGGAAGTAATGGAAGTTGACGGGGAAGTTCTGAATCCTGTAGAGGAAAGGCTTTTTAGGGCCATTACTAGGTTTGGGAAAAGACCTACAATTTAAGTGGGTATATTCTTGGGAAATTTGAAACCAGATGAGTTGATCGATTGGATCAATGAACTGGAAGAATACTTTGAGTATGAGGATATAAGGGACCCAGACAGGGTTAAGTTTGCAAAGGCCAAACTGAAGGCCATGCCAAAATCTGGTGGCAAGAGATTCAACTGGAAAGACTTAGAAGATTAAAGGAGAAGATCACAAGATGGGATCGCATGGTGGACAAATTGAAGAAGCAGTTCATTCCTGTGGACTACGAGCTTGATCTGTTTAAGAAGATGCATGGGTTAAAACAAGCTGGAAGATCAGTCCAAGAATATACAGAGGAGTTTTACCGACTCCTGATTAGAGCGAGGCATGCAAAAGAAAATAAGGAGAAGGTTGCTCGTTATATCAGTGGGTTACGACCTAGCATCCAGGAGGAATTAAGTCTGGTAAGAATGACCAGCGTTGAAGAAGCATACCAGTTTGCCCTACGAGTTGAAGAGAAGCTGAGTAAAAGGTTTGAAGGAAGACAAAGAGGGCATGGTCAAGGAGGAAGGGGAAGCGGTAGATCATCTGGAGGCCGCAATGAAACTCAAAAGAAAAATGAAGATGAGGGTACTAGCAGGAACCAGAGGAATGAGGGTTTCAACCGCTCCCATGATCAAGACTTTGGAAACCAAAGAGGAAGAGGTAGAGGATGTGGGAAAGGAAGAGGAGGCTTCCGTGGTACCTGTTTCCATTGCAATGAAGAAGGTCATCGTGCCTTTGAATGCCCTCAATGACAAGGAAGGACAGATAGGAGAGCTGAGGGCCAAGCTAGGGTTGCTCATGTGGATGAGGATGCACAATCATCACATTCAGAGGATGCAGAAAGAGGAGAGACCTTGGTAAATGAAAGAGTCCTACTAAGTGGTGAGAATGAACCAGGACAACAGAGGAGTTTGTTCCATACCAGATGCAAGTGTGAGGATAAATGTTGTGATGTGATCATTGATGGTGGTAGCACTGATAACTTGGTATCAGAAGAGATGGTCTCTAAGTTGAAGCTCAAGAGGGAGAAACATCCCCAGCCCTATCAGATTTCTTGTGTAAAAGATAATCATAAGGTCCTGGTAAGTGAACAATGTTTAGTAAAATTCAAAATTGGGAGTTACCATGATGAAGTTCTCTGTGATGTTATTTCGATGGATGTTTGGCATCTATTGTTGGGTAGACCATGGCAGTTTGATAGACATGCAATACATGATGGACATGCAAACACATACTCTCTGACAAAGGATAGAGTTCACCACAAATTGAAGCCCATGAAAAAGGAAGGTGAAAAGGTATGTAGCAATGCTAGGATTTGTCTTGTTGATGGAAGGAAGTTTTTAGATGGCATGAAACATCAGCGTATGTGCTATGCTTTGATTCCTAGGAAAGATAAAGAAGGTAGTAGTGAAATACCATTTGAAGTTTCAGATTTACTAGGGGAATTTGGAGATATTATCTCTGATAATGTTCCAGATGGATTGCCACCAGTAAGGCAAATCAGTCATCAGATAGATCTGATTCCAGGAGCTAGTTTTCCTAACAAGGCTGCTCACAGGATGACTCCTACTGAAATAGAGGAGCTAAATAGACAGGTTCAGGAGCTGTTAAGGAAGGGCTTGATTTGAGAGAGCCTAAGTCCATGTGCAGTACCTGCAGTACTTGCACCAAAGAATGATGGAGAGTGGAGGATGTGTATAGATTCTCGAGCTATAAATAGGATAACCATCAAGTACTGGTTTCCTTTACCAAGAATGGATGATCTTATGGACTGCTTGAGTGGAGCTCAGTACTTCACAAAGATAGATCTGAAGAGTGGCTATCATCAGATATGAATTTGAGAAGGAGATGAGTGGAAAACAGCCTTCAAGACCAAGGAGGGTCTTTATGAGTGGTTAGTCATGCCCTTTGGATTGACGAACGCCCCAAGCACCTTCATGTGGCTCATGAATGAGGTACTTAAGAAGTTCTTGGGAAAATTTGTTATTGTCTATTTGGATGATATTTTAATTTTCAGCAAGACTTTGGAAGAACATTTACTACATATTTGTAGTGTCCTTGAAAGGCTAAGGGAAGAGAAATTGTTAATTAATCTAAAGAAGTGTGTCTTTGCAAAAAGGGAGTTAGTCTATTTGGGATTTGTTATATCACCTGAAGGTCTCAAAATGGATCCAGAGAAGGTAAAAGCCATCTTGGAATGGCCTACTCCAAGGTCTGCTACTGAGGTAAGATCATTTCATGGTCTGGTTAGTTTTTACAGGAAGTTTACTAAGAATTTCAGTGGCATATGTGCACCCCTAACTGATACAATAAGAGGGGATAGAAAAGAGTTCAAATGGACTGCAGCAGCTACAAGAAGTTTTGAATTGCTGAAGAAGAAGGTGACTGAACAGCCTGTGTTGGCACTTCCAGATTTTAGAAAAGTATTACAGGTGGATTGTGATGCTAGTGGTAGCACTATTGGGGCTGTATTAAGCCAAGAAGGTAAGCCTATTGCATATTTTAGTGAAAAATTGAATGATGCAAAGAAGAAGTATTCTGTTTATGATCAAGAGTTCTATGCAATAGTTCAGGCCTTAAAGAAATGGAGGCATTATTTATTGCCAAAGGAATTTGTTTTTTATACTAATCATCAGGCATTACAGTACCTAAATAGCCAAGGTAAATTGAATCAGAGGCATATGAAGTGGGTAGAATTCTTGCAGAGTTATACATTTGTGTTAAAGCATAGAAGTGGAAAATCTAACAGGGTTGCAGATGCATTAAGTAGGAGACAGTTGTTACTTACAATAATGTAGGTTGAAGTAGTTGGGTTTGATGAACTCAAGAATTTGTACCCTGAGGATCCTGATTTTGCTGAAGCATGGAAAGCTTGTAAAGAACCTGTTGCTATAGATAGAACCAAGTGGTTAGACTATTTGATTCAGGATGGCATGTTGTTCAAAGGAAGTCAATTGTGCATTCCAAGGAGTTCCATGAGGGAAAATCTGATTAAGGAGAAACACAGTGGAGGGATGGCAGGACATTTTGGTCGGGATAAGACCATTGCCATTCTTAGAGAACATTATTTTTGGCCTCAAATTACACAAGATGTGAAGAAGTTTGTACAGAGTTGCCAGGTTTGTCAAGTTGCCAAGGGGTTTAGTCACAATACTGGCCTATATCAGCCATTGCCTATTCCATCAAGGCCATGGGAGGACATAAGTATGGATTTTGTTCTTGGATTGCCAAGGACACAAAGGGGTAATGACTCAGTATTCGTGGTGGTTGATAGGTTCTCCAAAATGGCACATTTCATTCCATGCCACAAAACTCATGATGCTATCCATATTGCAGACTTGTTTTTCAAAGAGGTGGTAAGACTACATGGTCTTCCAAGGAGTATAGTTTCTGACCGAGATACTAAATTTGTGGGGTATTTCTGGAGGACATTGTGGAAGAAGTTGAGAATAGACTTGAAATTTAGTTCCACGAATCACCCACAGACTGATGGCCAAACAGAAGTGGTAAATAGAAGTCTGGGCAATTTGCTGAGATGTTTAGTTGGAGATAAGCCCAAGGGATGGGATTTGATTCTACCACAAGCAGAGTTTGCTTATAATAACTCTGTAAATAGGAGTACTGGAAAATCACCATTTCAAATTGTATATGGAAATAGCTCAAGGACTGCACCAGAATTGAGGAAGATAGAACAAGGGGAGAGAACAAGTGCTGAAGCTGAGGAATTTGCTGAACACATCAAGTGTCTACATGAGGAGGTTCAAGCACACATTATCAAGATGAATCAAGAGTATAAAGCTAGGGCTGATGCAAGGAGAAGACATAAGGAGTTCCAAGTAGGGGATCTAGTCATGGTGCACTTACGAAAAGAAAGATTTCCAGTTGGTACTTACAACAAGCTGAAAATGAAGAAATTTGGCCCCTGCAAAATTTTGAAGAAACATAACTCAAGAAATGCATATGAGGTGGAGCTGCCAGATGGTATTCACATTTCTCCCATTTTCAACATTGCAAATTTAACAGAGTATCATGATGATGGTGCAAAAGAGGAGCTAGTTTTAGAGCCATGTCCAATTCCTGCTTCTAAGAAGGAGGAGATAGAAGACATTCTAGATCATCGTGTGGGTAGGAGTACCAGAAACAGGCAGTATGAAGAGTATTTGGTCAAATGGAAAGGATGGCCGATCGAGGACTCAACTTGGATTTCAGCAGCTGAGGTTTCCCATTTGGGATTTCCTCTACCATCCATAAAGTGACAGGGTCACTTTAAAATCTAGCCTGGGTGTTTGATGCAGGAGCATCCAGAGGTATAAGGGCAATCCTGTGTCACCCAAAAAAAAATGTACCTAGACTTAGTGTCTGTTTCATGTCTTTACATTTTTGGATACCCATTTGGCTCAAATAAAGGTTCCAACTCTCACAGTTCAACTATCAGTGCATTTGAAAATCCCAAAAAAATAGGAGCATGCAATTTGGCCATCATTTTGGTGACCTAGAAGGTGTGACTTGGCCAGATGAATGTAATTAAGATTTAGAGCATTCCAGAAAAAGAATCAGGTCAAAAGGCCCCACGGTTTGAAAGTTATTGCAGTTTTTGGGGTTTTGGAGACCTCTTAAGAATGCTTCAAAGTCAGGTTTGGGGCATTAAATGACCTCAAAAGGGGTCAAAAAATGGGGGACAAGAAAAGCTTGTCCATAGGGCTATAGAGCGCTTCGAGAGCTTTCTGAAAATGTAAACGGTTCGTCAATCGGAGCTACGGTTCAAAAGTTATGCCTCCCGAAAGTTCGGCTACCGTTTCTGGATTCTTCTAGAATTGCACTGACTTCTAACACAGCTTCCGGAACCTTCTATTTTGTCGGTGGATGCCTACTAGCACTTTCTAGAATGTACTCCTAGTCCTTAACTCTCCGGGGTCTATTTAAGGAGATTTCTAGCATTGTAAAAGGCAGTTCAGGGTGGAGTTTGAGAGGAGGTGCTATAAGGAGAAATATTCTCCAGATTTATGCTATTGTAAGCCCGTAGGGCATGTTTTGAAGTTTATTTTCTCTGCACTATTTGTACTAGCTTATTTTCTCAGTTAATATAATTCCCCTTTTCTATTGTGTTCATTCTGTTGTTGGGTTGTGTTCCCATCAGACATAGAACTTGCATCTCAGACCTACAAGTCCATTCTATACTTTCCTAGACAATAATGATGTTTTGTAGGATATAGAGATATTTTATTAAAATAGTTTGATCTAGATGAACAATAATTTCTAGGAAATGAAAATATTAAGTTCCAGGGCTTTGGCTATGATCTTGTAGGCAACATTTAGTAAGAAAATGGGTCTTTAATTATAGATATCTTCGGGATCACATGTTTTAGGTATGAAGTGGATATTTGGTTTATTGATAATGTTATCTAAATATTTAGAATGATAGGTTTTTAGGAAGACCTTTTATTTTTTATTGAAAGATAAAATAATATATAAAATATATAACTGATTTGATAGAAGTCATGTGTGAGAAGGATGATTTTGTTAATCTAGACCATTGTTTAATAGGTTCCATAGAAAAAATGTCTCTTTTAAAATTTTGTACAAGTTCTACATATAGTCTTTAATTAAGTCTTTTGCAAAAATTAAATTAGGTCATTCTTCTAACTTCTATCTCTATTTGAATTTGGTACAAACTGACATGTTTTCTATTCCTAAAATACCCCAACCTTTATCTACACATAACTTTAATTAACCCATATAAAACCCAAAAGTACAACTTTTACATTGTTCTACATTTCTAAATTCTTATCCAGTTAGATAGAATAATTCATTTTAAATAAAAAACTATAATCTAGCTTGTTATAGTTTGTATTCTTCTCCTCACCTCATCACCTTCAAAAAATATAATCTCTCTCTCTCTCTCTCTCTCTCTCTCTCTCTCTCTCTCTCTAAAACCTCTACCTTCAAGTGATAGAATTAGCAAATTAGTTGTACTATTATGATATCCCAAGAATCTAAAGAGGGCCATACAACCATTAATTATAAGTGTTCAATTTCACCAAAGACAAGAATTTAAGACCATAGTTGATGTGTATATACCTTCTTGTAGACCTATACATGCCACCTCAAAAGTGATACACAATTAAAAAATCTAAAGAAATTGTTTTAGCTATGGTGAGATACACAAAGCTATTAATATTAATTATAATGATGATCAAAATTTTTGGAGAGATTAAATTTGTGCCAACACAAAATTTTGGTTATCCCAAATAAATTTTTTGCAGCCAATCTGTCTACTGTGGATCCACTAATGATTTATGCAGAAAGGGTTATCAACAAGGCCTATGTAAAGCTAAATCTACATCAAATGAATACATTATCACAAAGGACTTCCTCGACCATATTTAATCTCAAAACACTTCCTCTTACATGTTTGAAACAAATTCTACACATGCGATGGCTTTATTGAGGTAGCACTAGCAATTTCCCTACCTTTGGCACCATTGAAAGTGTTGATTTCCATAATAGAGAGTTCTCCCCTTTACTCACCCACGTCACCTATGAGACTAGAAGTATGTAAAAAGATGGTTCGCTTTGGTTGTTACTAAATATAATATAAAAAAATCTTGGGTAATTATGAGAATATTTGTGTTCTTTTGTACATATGTGCCATATAGAATAATTTTAAAATGACCCATATTGTGAGGATTCCTATTCATATCCTTGCACAACTAGAAATAAATACTATCGATGAGGGCCTCTATAGCCTCACTTGTAATTAATTTTTTCTATGAATTAATCATTTTTTTATAACTTATTTTTTCTCTGAAATTCCAATGAATATTGAAGGTGTGGCAATGTTATTGCAAGAATTAAAACTAAAAATTTGTTAAAAATAATTAATTAATTATGTATTATCTTTGATGTTACACAAAATGTCATATCATTTTTAGTCAATGTACATCGAGCTCGATCAAGCAACAAAGACAATTTCCTGTGTCTACCGAGCATTCCAAAATTTTCCAAATTTCAGAAGATAATGTCTACCTAGTTCACTCGGGCATCAAAATAAAGTTTGTAGAAGTTGATGTTAATGGAGCTCACTTGATTAATGAAGGAAATTTTGGATGGAACCAGTGTTAACTGAGCTTACTTGGTTATGAAAGATACTTTTTGAATATGCAGTGTTAATCAAGTTCACTTGGTTAAGACATGAAAATCAGTTTTGAGTTAGTGTCTAATGAGTAGGGTCAAGTAATGAAGGATTATCTTGTTTTGGCATATTGAGTTCAATCGATGTAATTATTGGTTCCAGCTAATTGAGGAGATGAATATTAAGTATTCTAAGTTTTATTCAAGTTGACTATGTGTAAGATATAAATATAAGGTTGAGTTGAGGATTGAATGTGTGGAACAATAAAAAAAGACTAGAAGATGCTTAGAGGAAGCAGATTAGAAGGATAAGCATAATATCCTTGTTGAGTTACAAAGATACATTCGATCAGGAAGGATAAAGTATACAAGCCAGAATTGAGATATGTAATCAGCAATTTAGTTGCGTCAAAAATCACCTCATCTCATTGTTACTCTTTAACCATTGTAATAGTGATCTAAATCTCTTAATAGATTTGGATTAACAACTATTTGTATATCCTCTACGAAGGTGGAGTTGTTATTTGAAGTGTCTTAAATACCTCTAACAAGGCTACTCCTGATAGGGTGATAAAATTCTTTAATAGGGTTACACTTAATAGTGTGTTTGTAACCTTTAATAGTGGTGGCTCCTAACAAGACTCACTTGAGAAGAGTGAAAACCAATAACTAGTTGCAATTGTGGTTTTTCCCAAATTGGGTTTCCACGTTAAATCTTGGTGTCACTTGTGTTCATTCTATTTATTTTATGTATTTTAAACCAAGTTAAATAAGGATAATCACAAATAACATCTTAATATTTTCATCTTAATTAGTTATCGAGTTATTTCAGTATTTAACAAGTTACAACATTTTCTAGTGTAAATCAAGTGCATGTGTGTTTGTTAGGTTATTGAAGAATATAGTTTAATGGCAATTTTGGTTTGTATTGATATCTAAGGGATCTAGGATTTATTTTTGTGGTAACTGATTCACCCCTCCCCTCTTAGCTACTTCTCTTATATTTCCAACAATTGGTATTAGAGAATTTGGTGCTTGCAGAGAAGGTTTCAAGGACCTAAGCTAAAGGTGGGGATGTCTTATAGAAGAGAGATTTCCAAGTTGAAAAGAGACAACTTTGAAGTAGGGCAAGAACTTATGAAGTTGCATCTCGCAACCACCAGTCATTAAGGTTTGAAATACTTAAATACTTCTTAAAAATTTCCTAATGGTACAATGATTGTAGAAGATCATCTAAAAGCAAGTCTGGTAAAAAGAACATCTAAGTTTGAAACATTAAAAGAGGGTCATGATGAACTCCATAAGTACAATACTATTGTGAAAGGTAAATTGACATAGTGCAAATAGTTTTTTGAGAGCTTTATTCTGGCAGAGAAAATCTTGATGATTAAATGTCATTACACAGACCTAGTTATGATAAGACTAGTCTTGGTTATCTAATTAATATGTCTACAAAGAAACCTGAGACTAGATTAGATTTGAAAGAAAAAGAAAATTTTGATGATAAGATTGAATCAAGTCAAACTTCTAAGGAATCTAAAGAAGTTGAAATCTTGGATGAACCAAAGCAAGTAGAGAACCCTAACACAACTAGGTATGGATTTAGAGGTAAGTTTTTTTATGTAATGAAATAGGTCATATGAAAAGAGATTGTATTAATAAGTCATTTAATCATGTTAAGGAATTTTATTTTCATAATTGTCATGGTATGGTTCATAATGCAATTGATTGTAGGAAACCTAAGTATGATAATGATAGAAGAAATAGTAGAATGTCTAGAAATACTAACCCTATAGATAGAAGAAGATCTAATGAAAGGACATTGAGAGAAAGAAGATATAATGAAGATAGAAAATAGATTATGTGTTAGAAGTGTAACAAGTTAGGACAAATTTCTCATAATTTTCGTGCATGTAATGATCATCAGAATCCTAGAAGTAGAGCACCTGTATGTCATTTATGCAATAACTTTAGATACACACTGAAGTATTGTAGAATTGGCAAAAACTTTGGAGATAGAAGAAATAATGGAAGAAACTTCAAGAACAAAAGGAATAATGGAAATGATAAAAGGAACCATGAAAGGAACTCCAAAACTAACAGCGAATAACAAAAAAACATTGTGAGTGAACTTCGAGAAGAATTTAATGAAGCATTTGTGAAAGGAGTAGATATCTCAAAAGAAAAGTTATATGATGATGAGATAGGAAGATTGAAGTTAGTTGTTGAGTTTGATTCAACTAAGTTGAATTAAGCTTGTTCATAGCATTAGAATTTGAGAACCTTAGTTAGAAGCCAAAGTAGAGGTAGTGAAGTTAGGAAAAGGTGTATCTAGCTATGTTTAGATGGTACCTAAGCTCACTTGTGGTTTGGAGCTCATGTAAAAAAGTTATGAAGCAATTTAGAGTTACTGGTATTATAATAAAGGTTGATTCTATAATAAAAGATGAACAGTAAGTTTTTATAGAGAACTTTTGATGCAAAGTCTCAAGGATTTTTTTCATGGTGGAATGAGGCTATAGTAAAACTTGGGTGACATCTAAAGATTAGATAGATGATTCTGAATAGTTATTTAATTAAAAACTACAATTGACATCTTTTATTTATTTGTGAAGTATACAAATAATGCAAGTTTAAGTTGATGGATAAATGGAATACAAAATTGAATTTTACTTCATTCAAACATGTTCAAAGTGAAGATCATTCATAAGTGACTTGTTAGACCAATTTCAAAGAAAACTCTATTTTTGGAAAGAGGTATTTTATCATTTTTCTACTAATTTGTTTGATAAAGGATCATAATTGATAGAATCATGTATTTTTCAGTAGTACATAGTGTTGAGAATGAAGATAGAGCCAAGTTTAAGATTGTTTCCATAAAACCTAATAAAGGAAACCCTAACTCAACATTATCTATTACTCTGAAGAACATAGTTTATCTATAATTGTTTAAGTATCATTTCTACTGTGAGTTAGACACAGATAAATGGACTCAAATCATATTAATTAGAATACATGATGGTAAACTTTGGATGCAAGATAATTTTGTTTACATTTTTACCAACCTTATTCATGAGGTAATTGGTCTTAGAAAATAAGGTAGTTTACCTATAGTTGAGAAAATGGTCAAGAAGAAAGTTAAAAGTTACACTAAGGTAGCAAACAATGGTAAGGCTATAGTGATCATCACCATCAAGCAAGATGATGTGAGGTTTCTAAGTAGAATTATTGCTTATTCAATTTTTCCAAGTTCTAAGATTGATGATCTTTCAACAAGATTCATATATGCAGCATATAAGATATGTGTAGGGAAAGAGAAAGTAAATCTAAGTGAATTACTAAGAATGCAACTCCTAGAAAACCTTCAAAAGATTAAGAGAATAAAGAATGGTGTTTTTAGATTCCATTCGTTGATCAATCACCTATTATTTCATGTATTTAGAGATTTCTCTACTTGTCTGGCACAAATATCATGAGTAACTAAAGATGCACAATGGAGAAGATTAAAGAGGTATGTAGAAGACACCCTGCAAACAAGATATTGGATAGTGAAAATCTAATAATGAGGACATTTCAAAATGAGATGAAATAGAGATTTAGAATTGCACTAGAAATTATGGATAGATTCAAGGAAGATATTTGCAATTTAGTTGGCATAGATCACACTTATATTCATGCAGTAGAACCTCAGGAGACATTTCTAGATCTCTTAAGCTATGAATTTAATGATGATGTTGCAGTTGGTTACATTGATTTTTTATTGAATTTAGAGAGAGATAAAGAAGAGTACAAATTTGGTACATATGATGAGATCACATGGTATACTCATCCAACAAACTTGGAGAGAGATAGAAAAAAAGAGAGTCAAACAACTGGCCACCAGACCAGGAAAGAGATAGAAAGCATTGTTGACAATTGTGTCAAGTGATGAAGAGGATGAGGAATATGAAACTAAGTAAGAAGAAAAGGTGACTCCACCTAAGAAAGTAGTAGAAAAATATCACCAACCTTGGAAGTTGAAGATTGAGAAGATCCATACAATGATTGCAAATGAAGGTAATTTTTTTTAGATGAACAAATTCTATGATTTTTACAACAATTTTGAGAAAAATTAGATAGATATATCTACTATGAGATATATTGTATCAAATAATCTAAAATTGAAGGACCTTGAGAGAATTATAAACAAGAAATTCTATGAGAGACTCATTGAGAAGAAGGTTCCTGCAAGGAAAGAAGACCTTGAACTTTGGAAGTTTATGCTAAGAACCATTTACAAGACTGATGATGAAGATGAAATTAAGAGAATATTTAATAACCTCGATCCATACTTGAGGAATAAACTGAGGCCATTCCTTTTTATGATTAGAGAGAAGGATAAGTTAAAAAGTGAGAGTGTAGTAGCTATCAATAAAATGTTGATACAAGCAAATGAACTAGACACCCAAGATATTGAAGATAAGTTGAGGCAAATTGAGGAAGAAAAGAGGCTATTGGAAGAAGAAAAGAAGAAGATAGAGGAAGCCAAGCAAAAACTACTTGAGGAAGATAAGAAAAGAAAGGAAGATAAGGAAAAGGAAAAGAAAGAAGAAGAAGATTAAAGAAAAAGCACAAGAAGTAGAAAAGAAATAAAGATAGGACGAGACTAAACCATCTAGTTCATCACTCTTCTCTCTCTTGCTAGTTTGGCCATTGATGATGATGATTGAAAACAGATATGATCTCATCCTTATCCAAACTTATACAAAATAATAAAATAGTGAAAATTTTGTAAAAAATATTAATGGAAGTAACTGATAGATTGCACAGTACATTGGAAGTTCAATACATAGAACTAGATCCCAAATAGAGAGCACAAACAATGCTAAAATCATGTGATGTAGAATTAATAATTTGTTGAATGTTGCAAAGGTGATGGCTCAAATTTCCCATGATGCTAACTTGTTTAGCACCATCTACCAAAATATCAAGAATGAGTTATTTGATCTTGATACATGTATAAAAGAACTTCAGAAATGCCAGTAGGAAGGGAAAACTTTCTATGTTAAGTGCACATTATCATACAAATTGACTAAAGATATTGATAGTCAGATAGAGACAAAGATGAGTGAGCTAGAGGCTTTTTCTAGCCATATCTAGCATCCATCTTGTAAATTAGATGATTTTGAAGGTTGAGTTTCTAGTATTCATAGTGACATCAGGAAACTAGAACTTTGAAAAGAACATATTTTGAAGAGCACAACTAATTTTAAAGAATATATTGCTTTGAAGTTATCTTTTGTTGAGAAATAGCTAGACAAATGTGTCAAGGACAAGGAAACATATTCAAACTTTTTGTATTTAGATATTAATGTAGTTGAGATTGCATCATATGCTTTATGTGAAATTCTCACATTAGGTGAGTGTACCAAGGAAACATGGACCAAAAGTATGAATAGCATGAAGACTATTTTTAATGATTGTATGAAGATAATATTAGCATAAGGAAGGGCAATAGTTTTGACAATTTTTGGATAGAACCTTGACATCTTTGACCTTCATCATTGATGTCAAAGGAGGAGAGATACATGTGAAAATTGTATACATGTCAAACAGGGAGATTTTTGGGAGAGATACAATGGGGAGAAATACATGTGAAGATTTCAAAAGTGTAAAGTATATTTTAAGGGGGAGCATATATGTAAAGTTGAACAAGTTGTAATATATATAGTTTTTATATGTTTTTATGTTTGTTTTTGTCACTTAGCCAATTTTCCCTTTTTTTTGCCATCAATGGCAAAGGGGGAGATTGTTGACAATTAGCTAATAGTGATATGTAATTATTGGCATTTATGGAAACACATGATGTAAATGTTCATAGGAAATCTTAGAAATAAAGATACTTAACATTTAGTAATCAGAAAATTATCTAAGTATAGAATTTTATTTACAACATTGTATTTTTTTGTTTATAACATTTTACTAACATCATATTATGACAAATGAAGTTACAGGGAGATAGTATACATTTTTTGATGATGTGTATAACCTTGGATGATGTGTATAACCTTGAAAGTTTGTACAATATTTATGGAATAGAGGTAATCATGTTTTGATGAAGTGGGAAAAAGGAATTGAAGGAATGAATTATTTTGTTTACAAAATATTACTTGTCCAATTAGGGCTTGCTTGAAATAATGAAGACTAGATAGGTCACTAAGAGGGGAGGGGTGAATCAGTAACCTCAAAACTTTAAAAAAATTCAGCACTTAATAACATAATCCATTTATCATCAATAGATCTAATCTAATGTATGCATGAGAAATTAAAAGAACATAACACTTTGAACACAATATTAGGTAACCCAAAAACCTTCCAATAAGAAAGTAAAATTAGGGTGGGGATGATACCCACAAAACTTTAGTACTATAGTATAAATTTGACATGTTAAAGCTTATAATGACCACTTTTGATGATCTTCCCTCTTAGGAGCAATTAGGACTACTAGGTCCACCTTGTTAGAGGTTTTATAAACATACAATGAAGTATGCACTCAGTAAAGAGATTTAAAGAAAAGACTATTAAGTCTACCCTGTTAAAGGATTTGAAGTTGATTCACCTATTAGGATGAAATAGTAGATCTAACTTTACAACTAAATTTTTGATTAAGATCCTTGAAGTACTAATCACCTCTTTTTGATAGATGTAACTTGACTACTCCTAATTTGACCTTGCTATACACTTTTCTCTGCCACTGATTCATATTCACATTCTCATGCATCAAAACATTACTTTTGCTACATATTGATTGAATATGATACAATGCATTACATATCTATCAACCCAATTCTCATTATTACAAGGTTGGCCAAAACATAAGTTAACACCAATATTACTAAGTTGGCCCAAATGTAGAAAATCAAGTTTTCAAAGTTGACTTGGTGACTTTTTGATATGTGGCATCCACTGCATTACTCAACATCATCATGCACTCAGTAGAAGTATAGGTTCAGTCCATACTAATCACTTAATGTAGTTTCAAACTTGGTATACACTGGAGACTTGATAGATATAGTGTCACTCAATAGAAATTGAATTCCATGTTTACCATGCCTACACTCAGTAAATACTAATCATTTCATCACTTGGTTAACACTAGCTTCACATCACAAGAACTAATGACTCGGTAGACACTATGAAGCTTGGTAACCACTGATTGCTTGGCAAGAACTAATCTACTCAACTTGAACTGTTGGACTTCACACTACCTGAATTCACTTGGTAACCATTGAAATGCTTGGTATGAACTATGAAACTTGGTAACCATTGAATTGGTCAACAAATATTGAAGAATGATTGAAGAGCTCAATAACCATACAAAATTTGAATAATTTTTGTCTCTAATAACAAACATGACTTAATGCCAACAATCTCCCCCTTTGGCATTAGTGACAAAAACACTTATTACCCAAAACTTATGTATAGTGTCATGTTGATTTTGATTTTTTTATTTTTCAAAATTTGTCTTTGTAACTCTGTTGTATATACATTTTGCATATATCTTGCCCATACAATGTATATATCATAATAGGCATAATAACATATAGAGTGTATATACAAATATCTTTCCTCCTTAATCTCTAACTCTTTTTATATTATGCACATATCTCTCCCCCTTTTTGACAATAATGCCAAAGATTTATACACAATCTACTTATATAGAGACACCAAAATGTGAGAGAAACTTAGAATGTACCTTAAGAATAAGAGTTAAGGTCTTGTCCCATTTATCTTACAAAAGTTTGCAGGTTTGGAGTGCAACTTGGACTTCTGCAAATAGTTCAATCATATGATCTACAATAGAAAAATTATTTTCATGGATCAATGTTTTTGAATAAGAAATGTTCTTTTGCATTGTATCCATGATAGGAAGGATCATGTTCTAGATGTCTATAAGTGTAGATTAGATCCTTGCTTCCTCTCTTAATAACTCTGTTTGCATATCTGATAGGAATCTGATCTTCATATGGTCTACAAAGCTTGAACTAGAGTCAAGTTGCAACTTTTCTACACTAACCTTTGGATCCTCATCAATCTTATCCAATTTTCCCTTAATTTCCTTTCTAAACTCGAAAACATCACATAATTTAGCAAAAAGAGATGTTACATTTGTGTAGGAGGATTCAAGATTTAACAAAATTGAAGAGAGCTCTACCTGATTATAGCTATTTGCTAAGCAATGTGCTCAAGCATTTTATTGTTAAACTTCTTCTCTACTTTCTCCATTAACTTATCCTAGCCAGTGTAATCCTTATTGAATTTATTAACTACCTCTTCTACTTGCAACAAAATGTGTTGAGAAGAATCAACATCAACACCTATAGCCTCTGTTAAAATATTTTTAGCACTCTCTATAATTCTGAATTCTCTATCTCTTTCTTCTCTTAGTTGCTTCTTCTTGGCTTTTTGTTCAAGAAGCTGACTGACTAATCTCAACTCCTCTATAGTAGCTTTATCAAAATTCAACTTGGGAATTTTGATCTCCTTATCTAGATCTATGTCTTCCTCAATTTATTTTCCACTAATCAAAATTTTTAGTTGTGTCTTTGCTTCAACTTCTGACATTAATGCTTTAGATTTTGAAATAGAAACAATAGTGGAAATAGTAAGGTTTACAGTAAAAACTTGTATAGTGCCTACTGATGGAGTACTTATTGGAGCACTAAAAGAATCCAAAACTGATATTCTTGCAAAACTTCCCAAAATTGAAGTATTTATAGGTGGAATACCAATAGAAGTATGCACAATTGAAGAACTTACTAGAATATGTACGCTTGAAGTAGACAAAACTAAGGAATCCAAAACTGTAGAACTAGAAGCTGCACTTACTGCTGATGAACCAGACTTGGGCACTGAAGAAGTAGAAGGTTGCAACTTAGTAGATGAAGTGGTAGACACTTACATTAGAGATACTTGGAGCTAAGAGGGAGCGAAGAGTGATTGGAAAATTGATGCATCTATTGTAGTCACAATCAAATTCACTGAAGCTATCTCCATGCTTGATGATTTTGTAGTTTTTACTAGAGAGTGAGGAAGGAAGGCTATGAATTCCAAAACTATCCTAACTGGATCACTTTCTTCTTCTTCTTCTTGCTTAGCTTACTCTTCAGCTTCATCCTCTTTCTCTTCTTCATCATCCTTCATCAAATCTTGATAATCATTAGCATCAACATTGACACAAGGAATATTGTCTTCTTCATTATCTTCATCCTTGTCACTATCATCATCATCATCATTAATCTCAACTAGATCTTCACTGGGTTTGTGCAGATGATAGATATTCTTCCACATATTTATAGCATCCTTGACTACATGCTCTATGTCTTTTATCAAAATTAAACAAGTATGAAATCTAATAGTCATTTTGTCTTCATTTTTCTTCATTGCTTCCTTTACCTCAGCATTGGTAATGCTCAGTAATAACTTCATATATGTCCTTTATTGTTTGCATGGTTGATTCCCATATTGGCTTTAACCTTGTTAATAGCTCATCAAAAATTTAAGGTGCAATTTGATCAGGGGAATATTTCCATTTTCCCATCTTTTCCAATACCAACTCCTCAATTTGCATCTTTTCAGCATCTATTCTAGTATCATACTTTAATGCTTTGAAATTTGCAATACTAGTAGCTACTTCCAATTGCTTCAATATTTCCTAGAAGGTGGGAGAGGGCTTGCTAAACATAACTTCATTGTCTCCTTTCTTCTTGGATCTTCTAGTGAATATAGCTATGGAGGGCTTGGGTGGCTTGGTGATAATCACCTTGCCTTTCTTTCTTACAGGCTGTTCCTCCTTCTCAAATTCTTCTTCCTCAAATTCTTCTCCATCTTTTCCTTTTCCCTTGGTAATCATTAGAGGGGAATTTATTGTTTTTAGTTTTGATATCCTTCTCTTACCTTTGTTGATCGCCTGTGGAATTTTGATTTGAAGTTCAATTATGGTTTTGGCTTCATCATAGGTTCCAAAGATAGGTGCCTTTGGATCTACAAGATCATTTACTAGTGCTTCAATGATTTCCTTTCACTCATCAATATTAACCTCATAAGGAAGAGGTTTTACCCACACTATTCTAGGCCTTACTGCCTCGATGTATACTATGTCACTATCAACCATAAAATAGACATCATCCTTGTAATCTTCAACCAATTTTTGTGGAATCTAGAACTTGTTATTCATATTTTCTTTGAAAACTTCAAAATAATTGTCCATGATGTTGTCAAAATTTTGACCAATTTTAGCTATGAACTCATTTATCTGATACAAGATTGGTGTGTCTTTTCTCCATACCACTAATCCTTTAGAAGGGAAAAAATTTTGAACATAAAAGAAAAAACATGTCAACATAGAACCAAATTTTCATGGATTATTCTTTGAGGTTCTAATGCTTTCCATATTCTTGTTCAGCTATTTCAACATTAAATCTACTAGGTCATGTTCCAAATTCTTCTTAACAACCTTATAAGCTAGGTCAATTGCCTCACATGGCACACTATTAAGTTGACTTGAGCTATAAATCTTATGAGCTATAATATGAATGCCAAATTTGAGCTCTACATTAGATACATTGTTGATTTTGATTCCTATGCCATCCCACTTGGCTAGGGTTTTCTTTTGTAGCTCATCTCGATGTACGATTTTTGTGACTTTAGCCTTGGTAAGCATAGGGAGACTAGTAATGTGATGAATCATTTTCTTTGTAATCAAAATTGGTTTCTTTAACCACAATTTACTAGTATGGACTTGGATTAAGATATATCTAATCCATTTAATCTGAATGTTTCACGGTAGGTGAGGAATATGGGTTAAGCCTTTCTCCTCTAGGTGTTTATGCTTAGTCTTAAGAGTTCCATCCACACAAAGTTCACCTAGGGCACTATTGATTTTTAAGGTTCCTATTTCTTGAACTCCACATTTGAAATGATTTTGAAAATCATTGATAAGAAGTACCTTTGGTGGAGTCTATGATTGACCTCCATTTGGGTCAAGGGATTTTGCAATCGCAGGTACCAATTTAAAATTTGAAGCTTTCTACTCAACACCTCACATCAACATTTCCAATCTTTTCTTTGCCTTACTGTTGCTATTGTTAGATGCCATGATCACTTAGTAAAATAAGAAATTCTTTGGAAAATTTTGACTACAAATACTGCTCAAGATTGCTGGAATGCTCTACAAATCATTCTATTCTCAATATGCTAAATTAATGGTAGAAACAAAATTGAATTCCTGCCTTTTTGATTAAAATTTCCAATTAATGCTCAGTACAATGAGAGCCATAATGAGATAATGTGTGATAGATTGTCATCCACTATCTGCACAGATTTCTTGGTAGAAGCTTGTAACTCGACAACCAAACAAAACTTTGTTACTCCTAACTTCACTCGGTATAACTTTACTTTACTTGGTGATTACTGATGTTGAAATTTTGTGATCCCTTTGTATCTAGAATATTGATTTGGATCTTTTCTTCCTTTCAATTTGAACTTTTTAAGATTTGTCCTTGAAAATACAATTCTAGTTCTTTCTTAAGAACTTAATTGGAAATGATGGAGTCACCCTTTTCTTTAGTGACTTGACTACCATCACTTGATCAAATTTTCTCAGTAGATTTAGGAATCCACTATTGTCTCATTTGCTTTCTAATGTTATATATTTTTTCTTTCTTTTCATCTTCAACTTTACTTATATTCATGCAATTCTTATCTATATGATCAAGTTCAGTACATGTGTAACATCTTATGGTAGTATCCTTTCTTCTCAAGTGATGCCTTGTACAGTTTATGCCAATGTGTCCATATTCTCCATATTAGTGACATCTACACCAAGTATTGTAGTCCCAACCAAATATTTCCTTTAAAAATTGTTCAGTTGGATTGAATGATTTAGATCTACATTCAGATGCCTTGTGACCTTGTTTCTTGCATTTGTGACATTTTCCTTCAAATTTTGGTTTCTCCTTGCATTCATTAGCTTTATGACCATGCTGACTACAATTGTAGCATTTTCCATTGAATTTTTCCTTTATATTGCTCCAACATTTGTTTGATGTGTGACCTATCTTGCCACAGTGATTGCAAGTGGGTTTCTAATTCTTTTGAGCACCTTGTTTGGGGGATTCACCTTCATCTTTGTATCCAAGTCATGCTTTACCTTTTTGTCTATAGAGATTCTGCTCATTTAGTTGATTCAATTGATTCATTTCTACTTGGGATTTCATCATTCTCTCATGGCTTATTTTTTAGTGTTTAGGTTATTTTTCAATCTTTCACTAATTTTCTTTTCAGATCTTAGCTCATTTCTTGTTCTTTCATTGATTTGTCTTTCAAAATTTAGATAATTTCTTATTCTTTCATTTTCTATTCTCAAACTCATGTCTTCATTTGCATTGGAGATTTGATCAATAAGGTCTTCATGCTAATGGGATTGATTTTGAATTTCATTGTTCCTTCCATTCAAGTATTCTTTGGCCTTATTTCTCTGTTACAAAATTTCACATAATCTTATTGACTAAATTTCTTATTCTCTTTTCAATTTTCTTACTTCTTCTTGTAGAGATCCATTCTTTTCTAGGAGTTCTTTGATTGCATTGTTTTCTTCATCTAAGTTGCTTGAAGATAAAATGTTTTCAATGTACTGGTGATCATTCATCTGATTTGCAGTTCCTTTCGTCTTTTTAGGGATTGGGAAAGATTCTCTTTTTCTTTCTTGAGTTGAGAAATGGCCATTTCTAGATCTAGCTTTTCATTTTTAGATGCTTTCTCAAGTCCAAATATCTCCATTTTCCTTGATCTTTTCTCAAGCTATCAAACTTTATCTTGAGAACCAGAAAGCTCTAATACCAATTGTTGGAAACAATCAAGACTAGCTAGGTTTCTGAGAGGAAAGGGGTGAATCAGTAACCTCAAAACTTTGAACAAATTTAGCACTTAATAACATAATTGATTTATCATCAATAGATCTAATCTACTGTATGCATGAGAAATTGAAAGCACAAAACATTTTGAACACAATATTTGGTAACCCAAAAACCTTCCAATAAGAAAGTAAAATTGCGGCAGGGATGATACCCACAAAACTTTAGTACTATAGTATAAAATTTTCCTATTAAAGCTTATAATGATCACTTCTAATGATCTTCCCTATTAGGAGCAATTAGGACTACTAGGTCCACCTTATTAGAGGTTTTACAAACATACAATGAAGTATACACTCGGTAAAGAGATTTAAAGAAAAGATTGTTAAGTCTACCCTACTAAAGGATTTGAAGCTAATTCACCTGTTAGGATAAAATAGTAGATAACTTTATAGCTGAATTTCTAATTAAGATCCTTGAAGTACTGATCACCTCTTTGTGATAGATGTAACTTGATTGTTCCTGATTTGACTTTGCTATACACTTTTCTCTACTACTAATTTACATTCACATTCTCATGCATCAAAATATTACTTTTGCTACATCTTTCTTGGGTATGATACAATACATTACATATATATCAACCAAATTATCATAATTACAAGGTCAACCAAAACACAAGTTAACACCAATATTACTAAGTTGGCTCAAATGTAGAAACTTAGGTTTTGAAAGCTAACTTGGTGACTTTCTAATACATAGTGTCCACTGCATTACTCGGCATCATCATGCACTCAGTAGAAGTAGAGGCTCAGCCCATACTAATCACTCAACATAGTTTTGAACTTGGTATACACTGGAGGCTTGGTAGAAACTAAATTCCATGTTTTCCATGCCTACACTCAGTAAACACTAATCATCTGATCACTCAGTTAACACTAGCTTCACATCACTAGAACTGATGACTCGATAGACACTGCGAAGCTCGATAACCACTAACTTCTCAGCAAGAATTGATTTGTTCAGCCTGAATTGTTGAACTATGCACTACCTAAATTCACTTGGTAACCACTAAAATGCTTGGTATGAACTGTGAAACTTGGTAACCACTGAATTGCTTAGAAAATACTAAAGACTGGTTGAAGAACTCAATAACCATACAAAATATGAATAAGTGTTTTCACTAATAACAAACATGACTTAATGCCAATAGGGTCAACATATGAGATGTTTACTCTAACTTGGAAAATATAATTGTGGTCTTAGCTGATCCAGTAGTGGTTTATGTAAAGGCATGGTATTTATGCAAAGGATTTATTGCGATAAGAAGTGTTGTGTTGTAAGATTGTTAGAATTGTGAATTGCAAATTATTATGAGTGAACTTTTTTTAAAGTGATATATGTGAAGTTTTATATTAGCTATTTTGTGATCTGAGATTGAGCCAAAGATCAAAGATTAGTCAAGTAAGGAAAAACACAGTAAATTACTTGTTTGAGTAGTGAGCTCTTCTTGAAGTTGAAATTGCATGTTTGGGTAGTGGGTTCTTCTTGCATACATTATACCACAACTCCTAATAGGGTTGGAATATACTAACATGGATTCAAAGTCTCCTAATAGTGACTGCTCAAACTAAAATTTCTCATTAACTCCTAATGGGGTTCATCCTCTAACAAGGAACATATATATTAGTATATTATCTAGTGGGTATCATCCCCACTGATATTTTCTCTTGGCTAGGCTTTCCCTAGTTAACAAAATATGGTGTTATGAGTTATCTTTGTGAATTGTTACTATTATTTTTCAACATTAATTTATTTCTTTGTTATGCATGGTTTAAAGTAAGTAATAACATCTAGTTGGTGAATAAAGTTTGTAGATTATTGATTCACCCCCTTCTCTCAGTAATCCCTATTTCTAACAAAAATAACTTGTAGAGAATAGGCAAGAGACAAGAAGAACTAAGAAAACATCATGTAAGTTTGGCTCCCTATTAGTTTGTATATTTTCCTATGTAAAAATTTATTTTCCTATTGTTGGAAAGGTAACATGGGATAGAAACAAAACTGATGTAGATTAGTTGAATGACCTATCAAAGAGGTCAGGAGATAATTTTGAAGGTGTCATGGACAAATATTTTGAAGAATTCAAAACTAAAGGAGGGATCAATTGAGAAAGGGAAGAAAATATAGCTATCACTGCCAAGTGACACATCCTCAATATCTCAAGCTATGACTCATGTAGAAGAGGAAGATGATGAGTCAGTAGACCTTAATGAGGTAATTACATTACCTACATATGATTTGAATGATATTATATTAGAGAAAATGCATGAACTACAAATCTTGTTGAGTCAAAAAGGCCAAAAAGAACAACTAAAGAGACAACATAAGAGAAGATAGGTATCGCATATTGTCAAATTAAATTTTATAGATTCTTTTGACATTAAAGGTGGAAATCATTAGCATACAATTTTGGATCAACTAGTATATGTAATTTATAGAGTTCAGAGAGAGGATATAGAAACAAATTAGAAGTTATTAGAATAGTCTGAAAGGAGAATGGAGCATAAAGTACTTTAGAAAGTCTTGCATGAACTTGTAAAGACCCAAGCCAAGATTTTTATAGCCATTACCCAATTGGGAACAATTTTGAAAATAATACATTCTTTATACTTAAAATTGTGTGATACAAATTTCCTTACAATAGATACACAAAGATCATTAGAGTTATTACATGCAAGCATGATTAATATTCACTCATTGAGCAAGAATGCAAGTTCAAGTTGTTAGAAATATAAGAGGACTAACTAGGAGGGGAGTAGTGAATCAGTTACCAAAGAGATAAATTCTAGAAGCCTAATATGTCAATACAAATCAAAACCAAACTCTAGTGAAACTAAAATACTATCATAGCTTGGTTAGCACTAAATCACTTGACAAAAAATAAGAATTACTATTACTCAAAAATCAATAAAATAAATAATTCTTAATTTTTTAAAAGTGATTTACCTTAAATAACTTAGTTGTAGAACCATACAAAAAAAACCATGAACACATATGACACTAGGATTTAATGTGGAGATCCAATTTGGGAAAAACTACCAATTGCAACTAGTTATTGTTTTTCACTCTTCTAAATGGAGCCCTACTAGGAGCTAACCCTACTAAAGGTTAAAAAACACACTATTAGGTTTGACCTTGTTAAAGGATTTAAATCACCCTATTAGGAGTGCCATTTTTAGAGGTCTTTAGACACTTCAATCTTAAAAAGTCACCTTATTAGAGAATTTGGAAAATAGTTGTTAAGCTAACTTTGTTAAGAGATTTTATACACTACTAAATTATTAAATAGTAAAAATGATACAACTTGATTTCTATGCAATTGTATTGTTGATTTTAGATCTCTATTCTAGCATAAATACTTGATACTCCTAGATTGGTTAAAAATTTGCAACTTGGTCAACTCAAAATACTCTAGTATCCTTCCAATTCACTTCTTTGATTTATCTTTTCAACATCCTGCTTCACTTCTTTCAACCTCACAACTTGACCCTGTACTAATATCTTTTACCTTATTAGGTAAGCTTGAATAAACTTTCAAATATTCAATATTCATCCTTTAAGTAGGCTAGACTTAAAAAAATAAATTCATCAAACTAAATATGTTGACTCAAGAAAATCCTTTGTTATCCAACTAAGCTCAGTCAATTCTAACTTAGAAAATACTTTCTTCAAAATTCCTTTGTTATCTATGAGAACTTGGTTAACACTTCATCTTGAACTGAATTCCCTTTTTTAACCAAGTGAGCTTGATTAACATTGGTTCCTTGCCAACTTCTCTTTGGTTTTTGAGTAAACTTAGTAGACAATGTCTTCTTGCAAACTTCCTTTGGTGCTAGAGAGAATTTGGTAGACACTAACTCTAAAATGGATTATCTTTGGAACACTTGGTAGATACTACAATCTATCTTCATTTCCTGAGTGATCTTGGAAGACACTAACTAGTGAAGATTTGACATTTTGTGTAACATCAAAGACAATATGCAATTGAATAATTATTTTCAACAATCTCCCTCTTTGGTATGGATGACAACACAACATGTCATAATACAACAAAATTTTACAGAAAAATGAAAGTAAGGATAATATTCTCAATTTCATTCTTATTCTGATCCATGAGAACTCCCTCTATCAATGTGAACTTCCTCAATCATCAATCTCTGATTACAATGACTAAAATATGAGACTCTCCCTCTTTGATATCAACTCAAGTTTATTCCCACTCTTTGAAATCTCCAACATATATAAAAATATTTGTAATATATCACAACAATAATATATCACAACAAACTCTCCCTATCAGACATAAAATTTATCTGATCTATGTAAGAAAAATCTCCCTCTTTGACATCTCATGAGAAAGATAGCATTCAGTGAATGTCCATGTACCTGATATATTGATTCATATGCAATCTTCCCTTTATAATATTACATCAAATTGATTGATCTTCAACATGTTTGGTTGACACATCACTAAAATTTGATTAATGTGCTTCAGATAGAGGAATGACCCCTAGCTTACCTCTTAGATACAAAAATGCATCCTTAGGTAATGGCTTGGTGAATATGTATACAATCTATTCTTTTGTGCTAACATATTACAATCTTACTTTATTATCTTGCACCACTTCTCTCAAGAAATGATACTTTATTGCAATGTGTTTGGTTTTGCTATGCATTACAAGATTTTTTAAAATGTTAATTACATTAGTGTTATCATAGAAGACAACAAGTAGATCCTTGACTTCTTCCTTCATACCTATCAATAGTTGTTTGAACCAAACAAAATTTAAACAATTGACTACTACAACAACATATTTTGCTTCTTCTATTGACTAAGAGATATAGTTTTGACTCTTTGTTATCCAAGATACTAGTTTTTATCCAAGAAATAATGCTAAACTACTAGTTCTCTTTCTATCAGCAATTCAAAGTTGCCTCCTTTCTTATACACAAACCATAATCTTCAATACCCTTTAGATACCTCATAATTCCTTTTATTTCCATCATATAATTTACTTTTTGATTAGTAGAGAATCTTGCCACCATTCCAACTGCTAATGCTATTTAAGGTCTTGTATGCACCACATACTAAAGTTTTCCAATCATTGATTTTTATGTGGTATGGTCTACCTCCTTTGTGTCATCTTCTTTAGAAAGCTTATGTCCTCTAGACATAGATGATCCAACTAGTCTAGAATCCTACATTCCAGACTTCTTCAGCATCTTGTTGATGTACTTAGATTGAGTAATGTAGATACCATATTTCTTCTATTGAATTTGCAAGCCAAAAACGAATTTGATCTCTCTAAATATTGAAATTTCAAATTCCTTACTCATTTCATTAGAAAAAGATGTACAAAAACCATTATTTCTAGTAAATAATGTATCATTCACAAAGATTTTTGTGAACACAATCTTCTTATTATCATTGATGTATAGGCCCTTATTATCATTAGTTCTTTGAAAACCAATCTTAGTGAGATAATTGTGTAACCTTTGTAACTAGGCTCTGGGGGCTTGTTCAACACCATACAAAGCTTTGTGTAATCTACAAACCGTGGCCCTTTTGCTAGGTGAATAGAAAGAAATAATGATAGATGGTAAATATGTAGGAGTATGATAAAAGATGGCAAATATAGGACCTATCCTTAAACCAAATTCCCCAAAGGAAAGATTGAAAATGATTAATGACAAAGAAGTGATCAATACATAAATCAATCAAATGATGGAGAATATGAAGAAAAGAGGAAATCCTATAATTTATTATAGAAAGTATGTACTTGAAATGTTGAATGAATAAAGGATAAATACTAGTCTCAAAGTAGAGAACATATGGAAGATGATGATTTCTTATGTATTTATATAGTTTATAGAGATTCTACAACTTGATCTAGATTGTAAATATTGAGATAGAGAAAAACCAAATTTTTTAAAGCTTTTGGAGGGTAGATTGACCTTGACCTAGATTACAGGGCACAATCTTACCCTAAGGAATAGTATTACCCCAAAATGTTGACCTTGACCTACACTACTCTAATGAAAATTATGTTCCCTGATCTCAAAAGTTCACCGAAAAATGTATCCAATTATGCACTTAAATTCACTATCTTGTACCTGTACCTACAAGAAAAATAGGTTTTTTAGATGAGGGGTTTTCCTTTCTCAAACCTTGGTTTGGGATCAACCTTAATAATGGAAATGAAATAGAGAATGCTAGTAAGTAGTAAATGTAAGGAAACTCAGGTGCGAAAAAAACTTCCTACACTAATCTCTTAAGGAAAGTATGGTGCAAATACTTTTAAAATATTTTACACTTACAGATTCAATATCATATAAACAAAAAAATTGCAGCCAACCCTGCATACAGAAAATAGATAGAGAAAGAAACATATAACACAAAGATTTTCCAATGGGAAAAAACCTTTTAGTAAAACAACCCCACCCCTTCAAAACCTCCACAATGTATTATCTTCAACACAAGGTTACAATACACTTGCAATGCAAGTTTAACAGCAAGAATAGAAGACTCCAGTAGCACCTCAGTACCTACACACTCTCCTCTTCTTCTCTCTTGCATTTACAACATGCAATACTACTTTTATGAACATCTTAACACCCAACAAAATGCCCACAAAGGAGTTGGGCATTTTTCATGGCTCAACCACCAAGAACCATGCATAATGCCACATGTACATTCAATACCAAGAAAAGGGCATCCATACTTGAATAGGCAATGATAGCTTGTCATAGAATCTGCCAAAAATAGCAGTCACAAGAGAAGTGTAAGGGAATCCATCATACCAACCTATTTTTGGCATATTCTCTTACATACACCAACCACTCATTCTTGGGCACCCAAATAGGCCCCATGTCATAAGATGCTCTTACACCTATCATAGCTCATTCCTCAAATAGCTCTTACATGTCATAGGAATCCATCATAACCATTTGAGAAATGATCTCCTTCACACACTTCAAGATGCTAACACATGTAAGTGATCAACGTGCCAACTAGACATGTACACTCACATTTACATATTATTTACAAAAATAGATTTTACAAAACAAATAATAAGAATAGGAATTATCCAAGGTTGAGACACCTTATTCCTAATAGTAGAAGTAAATCTAACAATGAAGCTATGATATTCAATATATATGCAATTTTATTTGAAATGTAAACAAGTATGTTGATGTGAAAGCTTAACCATAACATTAGAAAATGTATATCTAAACCACCATTATTGTATTCTTGGAATCCACCTTGAGAGAAAAATAGATAGATCTAGAAGATGAATAAAGGATCTTGAAGGAAGATCACACCACCATGATAGTTAGATCTATGGTTTTGAACGATGAATCTTGAATGATTGAACCAAATCCTTTCAAAGGCTTGAATTCTTGAATCATTTCTCTTCAATAGAAAAATTGAATGGAGAAAATGACTTGGATTCTTAATGGAATTTTTTCTTGATTGTGGAAATAATGGATCATCCAATATCTTTGTGTTCATTCTCCTTCTAATAGCTTAGGTTAGAGAAAATGAGAGGAGTAGGCTTCCTTATATAGTGATCTAGGGAACAAACTTCTAGAGAGGCTAACATTGGAGAATTAAATCTCAATCAACCTTAATCACTAGAAATGGACCTAGATTAAATGCAATTTAAGAGTTTAACATTCTAAAACCCAAAAAGGTTGACCTAGAAGTGGGAAAATGAAACTTTTCAAGGCCCAATATCTTGAAACCTCTAGAAATTGAAATTTGGACCTAGGTTAAAGGTTGAGATCAACTTTTCCCTAGGTCATGGTCAAAGTTGTGCTTGACGTAGGTCAGGATTATGGTCAACATTGACCTAGAAAGTCAAAGCCTTTAGTTTCCCAAAGAAAGTTGTTAGAAAGAGGATGGAAACAGGGGGAAAAGAAGAAGAAGGAGAAAAAAAATAGATCCATGCAAAGACCTATTCAAGGAACTTGACATGACCCCAGACCAATTACTCGAAGGGTTAAACACTCTTATTGTGGAAGTGCTTCCATTTTAATACAATACACTAGGATCAAGGAAACCTTTTTCTTGCTCTATGTAGACATCCTTTTCTAGGATTCCATTCAAAAATGTTGATTTCATGTCCATATAATATACTTTGAATCCTTTGTGAGCTACATATGAAAGGATTATTCTAACACCTAGTCTAGCAATAGGAGCAACAATTTCTCCATAGTAAATACATTCCTCTTGAGCATAACTATTGCAAACTAGCCTTGTCTTGTTTCTTGAAACTTCTCCATTCTCATTCAACTTATTTCTAAATACCCATTTTTTGCCAATTACATTCTTATCCTTGGGTCTAGGAACAAGAGTTGAAGTCTTATGTGTTTCTATTTGATCAATTTCTTCATTCATTTCTTCAATCCAACTTTCATTCTCTAATGCATCTTATATAGATATAGGTTCAAAATCATTAAGAAAACATGTACCATTCAATTTATTCCTTGTCATTATACCAGCTAACTGATCTCCAATAATTTTCTTGGTTGTATGATGTCTTTTCTGACATATCTAGCTAGTTTAGGATCCTTCTTTCTGAAATTACTAGATTTACCATGATCTTCTGAATCATGCTCAAGTCCCCCTATCTGTAACTTGGGTTCATCAGACTGTGACTCAATTATCCCTTACTAAATCTTGGGTCCTTTTGATGATTTGGGTTACACTAGCTACAACTCAGGTTGAACTAGAGATTTTGGGGACTTGGGTGGTGAAGACTGTTGATTCCCTATTACATTAGATAATGTGTCAAGCTCATAGTAAATAAAGTTTTTGTAGTTTACAAGTTCCAAATTTCTTTTTTCTATTTTATGAGTAGATAGATTTAGACATTTGTCTATTTTTCTCTAATTGGAGTATCCCTAAAATATGCTTTCATCTTTTTTCACATAAAATTTAACTTTTTTAGACTCCTTCAGAATATAAAATTTACTTCTAAATACTTTGAAGTAACATACGTTAGGTTTATAGTCATACCATAGATAAAAAGGTGTTTCCTTGAAATATTTCTTCAATTGCACTTGGTTAAGGGTATGAATTGTAGTGTTGATTGGTTCCTTCTAGTATTTTATAGAAACATTCTTCTCTATCATCAGGGTCCTTGCACAATCCATGATTAATCTATTCCTTCTTTTAGCTATTTCACTTTGTTGAGTTGCACCAAGTTCAAGAACTTTTCTTTTGATTCTTCTCTCATTTTAAAATTCATTAAATTCATTACAAATAAATTCTCCTCCTCTATTAGATCTTGAACATTTTAGTTTCTTTCTTGTTTTCTTCTTAACTCTAGCCAAATACCACTTGAAATTTTGAAAAGATTATGATTTATCCTTTAAGTACATTACTATCATAATTCTAGAACAATAATTGACACATCAAATAAAGTACTTATCTCCACAGTAGCTTTCTATGCCAATAGGTCCACAAAGGTGTGTATGAACCAACTCCAACACTTATTTAGAATGATACTTTTTGCTTTTGATACTTGTCTTTTCCCATCTTACCAATTTGACAATTCTTGCACATGCTGATGTTAGGTTTCTTGAGGCTTGGAATGCCTTTAACCCCTTTTCTCTTGCTTATGTTTACTAGGTTGTCAAAATTCACATGACATAACCTCTTATGCCATAACCAACTTTCTTCTACTTGAAGAATGAAACATAAGTTTTCATTTAGATCTAAGTATAATAGATTACATTTAGTTTTCTTACTAGTCCTAACCATATTTCCTTTCCCATCAAGAAGATTGGCATTTTTGTTCATGAATTCTACCTTAAATCCAATGTTATTAAATTAAGCCACACTAAATAGATCATGATTTAGTCCTTCATCCCAATAAAAATTATCACATCTAAGATCATTGGTTAGTAAATTACAACCTTTACCTGTCACATAACATGTTTCAATATTGCCAAATCTAACACTTGCACCATCATAGTGTACCAAATTTTCAAATTTAAATTTATCAATAGTCATATGGTAAGAACAACCACTATCAATAATCCATGTATCATTCTTACTAATATGTGAGATAAGTGCCATCTTATCATTATCATCATCTAATTCATCCTTAAGAGCATTTAGACCATTTCATCATCATCTTCACTACCATTAGAATCTTTAGCAATGTAACATGATTTCTTTCCTTTGTCTTTGTAGTCCTCATAGCTTTTGAAGTCCTTCTTTCCCTTGCTTTTATCATGCTTCTTTTCTTCTTTGTCTTCTCTATTTGGAAAAATTGCAACAATATGACCAAATTCTTAGAAAACTAGATCAAAGTAATTTTTCCTTTGTACTTCTCTTTGCCCTTGGAAAATCTTCTTGCAAGTAATGCTTCAATGAATTCAAGATCATCATCAAAACCATCTTCATCTTCACTATTAGATTGGTTTTTAGATTTTGCATCTTTCTTCTTGAGTGATAGCTTGGATTGAAATTTAGACTCAAGGTTGCAAGAGTTAGGAACATAATTATCATATTTATCTAACTCAAATCTTGTCAACCTTCCCACTAGTGCATCCAATGATATATCCACTAGTACAAAAATAGCAATACGTGACTAAAAAAACCACTAAAATTTGTATATATGTGACTAAACTTAGTCACATGACTAATAGTAGTTAATATCCAATCATTTATAACACTACTGAATTTACTACTAAGCAATTTTAGTCATCTATTTGATCACTAATTTTGATCATTGATTTAGTGGTATATTTAGTAGTATATATAGTGGTATATTTAGTAATTGATTTCATAGTATATTTAATCATGTTGTTAGTCACATATTTAGTATTATATTTAGTAGCATATTTAATCTTATATTTAATATTTAGTCACATGTTTAGTGGTATATTTAGTAGCATATCTAGTAGTATATTTGATCAAATATTTAATAGTATATTTGGTCATAATAAGGCATGATGGAATCGAACCACCATCCATCTGCTTGTAAAGCAGGTGCTCTTCCATTGAGCTAGCACCCTTTAAATAATCATCACCCCATTCTTCAATCACATTGAAGATTTGTAGTCACAAGTTTGGTTTCTAGTTCCCATGCCTACATTGGTAATTTAGTTTTTATTTTTTATTGGTGACTTCCATGGTGTTCTTCTGAATGTGATTCTTCTATAATATTTGTGCTCCTTGCACATAGTTTCTGTGCTTTGAAAACATTGTATCAATATTTTAAAAAACCCACATAACTACAAAAGAAAATATCACAAATCGTGCTAACAACAATGATTACAGTACTATAAATTTTAGAGCTATTACTATGTTGAACAAAGTCAATAAGCACCTTAAAACGTATTAGTGGGATCTTATTTTGTTCATTGCCAGATATGGAACACTTTTTTAGAGGGGATATTTCCTTAATTCCCTTAATAGAATTACTTGGCATATCACCCTTATTTCCCATATCAACACTAAACGTTGATGAAGCAGGCAATAATTGGTTTTACATGGAGCTTTCTTTTGACAGATTGGCACCACCCACTGAGAATGTTGTTGCTGGGCACATGCACTGCAAATAATTATCAAAGTCATTTTCTAATCAGAGGGGAATTAAAAACTTAATTATATATTTTTTCAAATCCATAGTATCGAAGTCAATTTATCCACATTTTAAAGCTAGATAGACAATACTACCTATGTTGTCCCTTCATTGGGAGGATTTTGCATACTAAAGTTCTGCACAATGACAAACATTATGGGTTGTAGCAAAAATGATGGTGATCAGTCGGCAAAAATGAGCCATAGCCTCCATATTTTGTCCCTAATAGACAAAACCCTTTTAGCAATTCTGGTTAACTAAACAGACTAAAACTATACACAATGCAATAGTTCTAGGTAAGGATAAATTGATATGCTATAGCACTAAAATCTTTGAGATTATTTATCATAATATTTAATTTCATTACTTCCAGAAAAAGTAGTCAAAGAAAGGTAGGCATCATCTTTTGCCTAATTATTATGTTACTGTTACGAGGCATAAACCTTGTTATGCTTTTACAAAAACATGATCCTTATTATCCAATTCAGCTATCTATGGACCTTATATGACTAGTTCAAACTCAATTGAAAAATTGGATTTATAGTTTCCCATCTAAGATGATCTCAAGAACACCAGAATTTGACTTAGAATATTTAGAATAAAAAGAAATATGTATTGAAAATATATTCTTTATGTCAAAAGATAGATTTTAAGTCCAATTCTTAATAGGGAAATTATGAAATGCTAGAACACCAAAAAATCATTCAAGGCAGCAGCCAAATATCAAAATGCGTTCAAAACCATCAAATTCAGAGCCAATGTGGAAAGTTGTCCCTTATATAACAAAACAAAATTTAAGGAGGCTACTAAATGGCTTTAACACATATAGAACAAAAGAGAAGGGCGTGTGACAACTAAACAAGCACATTCTTTCTTATTCTTTGAATTAGAACACCATAAAGGAGTAAAAGAAGGTCAAATACATTTAAAAAGAATAATTCAATGATGGCTCCCCATTAAATGGGTGCTGAATTCATTTGTGTGTTCTTAAATTGATGAAATAAAAGTAACTTGTTGTCCCTCTCTGGCAAGGAACTAGTGGTTGCAAAAGACAAATTTAAAAAAATGAAAATGCATATTGCCATTTTAAACTAGAACTTAATTATTTAGAACATGTAATATAGGAGATTTGAAGTTAAACCACATTTTATTCTTTATAAATAATTCTAACATGCCATGAAATTTCCATATTATATAGGCCACTTGCATATAGCAAATGGTCAAATAAGATTATTAATGTAATGAAGAACTCTTATCGCTTCCTGCACATAACTATTATAAATTAAATCAATTGTTTTATACTACTTTCAAAATGATTTTCTCATTATCCCCAACTCAAATACAACAACAGTGCCGCAAAAAACCAAACAACCAAAGAAATTGTTAACTAATTATGATATTTTAATTCATGAATTTTCATACTAACCAAGATTTTCAGCAGAAACACCTCCCTCAAATTCCTTCCGAAAGTGACCCAAAACATCATGTATTTTATCATCTTGTCACAATAAATGAAAATACTTATTTCAACCTTTCTAAAAATGTTCATACTTCAAGATATAAGAACAAGAAAAATGACTACAAATGTGGCAGAATGAGGATTTTGCATACTTTCATTGGAGTAAATGTATGCTTAAAAAGACAACATGCAAAGATTGTTGCAACCTTAAACATATAGATTGAAATCACAACCACATGCAGGTTCGACATGTAGGAAAATCCAATCGGATACATAATCACCAAGCATCTTAAATAGGGTTAGGAAAGTGTACAAATATAACAACAAATTAGTGAATGCTAAAGAAGAAATATGTGTCTAAAGCTTGATAAAATTTAAAGTAGGTACCATGGCACAATAGTAACAACAAGGTGGAATTACCTATTCAAGAGCTCCAAAATCATCATTATGGGGCACAGTTCTTCTAGACTTAAGTGTTTCTAAAGCATCCAATTCAGTTTGTGTTGTGGCAAATGGTGCAGATGAGGCAATAGAATCTAGGAAAGATGGACATGAGCGGCAGTTGTTAGTAGTTGAGAACAAACCCGTGTGGTTTTTAGTGTCAAAATATAATTGTGCACCAAGTGAATCTTTATTCTGCAACTGCCTATTGTTGCTCCTATTAGAGGATGAGAATTTGCCCCCTTCTCCTGAGATTATAGTCTCTTCTTTCCTATATTTCCCGTTTCCAAAATGCCTCAGCTCATCTAGTTTTAACAAATTACTATTTATGTGATTAGAACCTGAATTTCAAAAATAATTATAAGCTTTTAGTGACCAATATTTATTAGTTATATGATCATGAACTTGAGGGTCGACTCTAAGAAGAATAGCTTATCTCAAGACACATCATACAAGTATCTAAAAATCAATGACTACATACAATTTTACCAGTATGTCTATCCAACTGATTTGTGCCAAGATCATCAGCCAAATGCAATAAACTTGGGTGTGCCATGCGTTGCATTTTCTCCCTATTGTGGACATTCTCCTCTACATTTGTGGACAAAATACTAGAAGAAACTTATTCACCTGGCATGCTTTCTTTGAACTCATGTTCCCTTCCACTCCTTTCACCCAATTGAATATGTTTAAAGTTTTCCTCTTGGGATCAAAAAAAAAATCATCCTTCATAGATTCTTGTTCCACTCTATTTGAATAGCTATTAGCTGACTGAAGAAAAACATTAGGCAACGCATCACTTAAAGTTTTAGCTTCTTGGTGTCTTGGTAATTCTAAAGAATTCTCCAAAGATGATTTCTCCAGATGTTCATATAGCCTCATGAATCAAACTAATTTGAAGAAAGACTATTCCATCCATCAACTTCATCATTATCTTTAAGGGATGGTCTACACAAGTTGCCATTGTAAGTTGGATTTGGTGCACTTCTCAAAGTTGTAATTCCAGTGTAAATGTCTTTTATTGCTAAAGACATTGCATTGACATGGTTGCCTACAAATACTTCAGGTACATGTCCTTCATTAGAAGGGACTACTGAATAAGGCACAACAAAAATTGTAGTTTGTGAGGATTGGAAAACATAATTTTTTGGATCTTTATTGGGATTCTTCTCAATAGAAGTTCCATTTAATTCTTCTGTGTTTGTAGGTACGTTTCCTGCAGATTGTTGCACTGTGTGACTGTTCTGAATTCTAGATGACTAGGAATCTTTAGTGGAAGCAACAGAAGCCTCTTTGGCTCTCTCTTTAGCTTTCTGCTTATGAAATTCTAGTAGCTGTAGAGAACAAAAATGTTCCCTTCCATTCCAACTGGCATTCTTTCTTTGAACTCATGTTCCCTTCCATTCCTTTCACCAATTGAATATGTTTAAAGTTTTTCTCTTGGGATTAAAAAAAATCATCCTTCATAGATGCTCGTTCCACTCTATTTGAATAGCTATTAGCTTACTGAAGAAAAACATTAGGCAACGCATCACTTAAAGTTTTAGCTTCTTGGTGTCTTGGCAATTCTGAAGAATTTTCCAAAGATGATTTCTCTAGATGTTCATATAGCCTCATGAATCAAACTCATTTAAAGAAAGACTATTTCATCCATCAACTTCATCATTATCTTTAAGGGATGGTCTCCACAAGTTGCCACTGTAAGTTGGATTTGGCACACTGCTCAAAGTTGTAATTCTAGTATGAATGTCTTCTACTACAGAGGACATTGATTTGACATGGTTGCCTAAAAATACTTCAAGTGCATGTCCTTCATTAGAGGGGACTACTGAATAAGGCACAACAAAAATTGTACTGTGTGAGGATTGGAAAACATAATTTTTTGGATCTTTATTGGGATTCTTCTCAAAAGAAGTTCCATTTAATTCTTCTATGTTTGTAGGCACATTTCCTACAGACTATTGCATTGTATGACTATTCTTAATTAGATAGATGACTGAGAATCTTTAGTGGAAGCAACGGAAGCCTTTTTGGCTCTCTCTTTAGCTTTCTGCTTACAAAATTCTAGTAGCTATGAAGAACAAAAAATAAATAAAAAATCTAAAGTGGTAGTAGTTGAATGCATGGAACCAAAGCAACATTAATTATTATCATTATACTAGCAAACATAATAACAAAAGTGAACGGAATACAAAAACTTCTTGCAATCTGACTTTAATAGCCTACACCTAAACACTGATGTATCATTGCTGATGAGTTTATCTTTGTAATGTACAGAAATAAATATCATGATTATATAGAAAGCTTTCCATTGCAGTTTTAAACTAATTCACATGTCTTAAATTGAGAATTAATCATAAAATTATAATTTATAATTTGATCCTTCAATCCTAACTCCTAAGCTTGATTAATAATAAGCTATTAGCTTCCCATAGAAGTTAGTTAGGTGGTGTCCATGTACTTAAATGTCATCACATTCTATCATTGTATATCATGTCTCCATTCAATAAAATAATTCCTGCATTTAAACCTAATAGTGGTGTTAGAAAACCAGCTCAAACGGGAGGAGGGTGACAGAAAGGAAACGTGGTAATTGGAGAGGTTTGATGCCTCGTCCAGCTCACATATGCATCAAAAGTAGTTAGCAATATTTTTTTGCATGCATCAATCATAAAGTTTTCTAATTTTCCATAAATTTCATGTGTCTTTTGAAAGATAGAACAACCTACTCTTATTTTCTTATTGGTTGGTTAATTAAAACCATAGATGATTAAAACATTTGGAAGAAGATGAATGGGTTTGGGTAAAAATGTTAAATTAGTAGTTTTAAGTTTTTAACTTTTTGTAGGTCAAGTCTAGGCAAGTTAATTCTAATTGGTTAGCATAACAATAAAAGGCACATATAATTAATGAATATTAATTATTATTGTTTCCTAAAGATATTTGTTTCTTATTTTTGCTGGTTTCCTAAGGCTTCGGTTGTGATATGCTGTGAGGCTTGTCAATAATGCTAATAATGACACACAGCCTTATTATCCAAATCAGGTCTCTATTTCTTGATTGATGCCCCTTCAAAAGATGCTTGTCCTCCTTAAATACCCTCCATCCTCAAGGGGCAAACAATCACAGCCTTTTCAAATAATTGCTACCTTTGGTAAAATAAAAACAATTCACAACCTTACGGTTGCTGCCCAAAAACTCTTAATTTAATTTAATTAAATTCTTCTATTTTAAGAATTGTTGCCATCTTTATTAATCCCGAACTAGTATCAAAATAACATTTTTTTAATTGCTTCATCACTATAGATTACATTCACTTCATAGTGTAACGTCCAAACTAGTCCAACCTGAATTCCCTTAAGTTTCTAAATAAAATAAATAATTATTGATTTTCTTCCTACTGCAGCCTGGACATGCTACATAATGATACAAAAATTAATAATGATACAAAAATTAGCTATTAATCAATGATTTTCTTCTTGGCTGTTTAGCTTTGTTTTGAAGCATTTCTTGTCAAAATTACTTCTTAAACAACGATTAGATGCAATAACCTTATAATTTTCACATAGTATTACAGTGGAAAATGTCATTCATGAAGAACAGAATGTCAAATTTCAGTTTCACCAACAAAAAAATGGTAAATGATCAGATTTGATAATCTTATACTTTTGAAACAGCATTAGAGTGACAAATGTCAATTATGAAGAATGAAATGTCATTTTTCACCAACAAAGAAATGGTAAAGACAAGATATTTGTTATGTCTAACAAATATTGTTCATAGTTAAAATTAGTTTCTATTGACTACTGATCATTGTGTAAAGACCATGTGAGAGAACAACTGGAATATATATGTTCAGACACATCACCTTATTTATCTTTAGTATTCTCTCTTGTTTATCTATCAAAGTTAGGCTAGCTAGAATAGATTAAAAGGTAGTGACAGAAATGCCTTTAAAATTCAAAACAAGTAGCTTTTGTTACTTTTTCTACATATTTTTATGTTTTTAAAATCCCATTTTCCTCCATTTAAAAAAAACACTTATATATTTGATTTTCCATTTTTTTCCCCAAAAGCTTTTGCTTCTATGGTACTTATCACTACTGAGTGTTTTGATACCCTTAATAATGGATTAGAGGCATATCCTAGTCCATTAAGTAAATTAACAATTAAGTGGTGTCCATGTAGTTAGAGGTAATAACATTTTCTCATTGTATTCTATCCAATAATGTACTTGCAACATTTGGACATGTCATATCCCATTTTTCAATAAATCTATTATAATTGCCTTCTTGATTAAGCATGATTAGTGGCATTTGAGGATTAGCGGCATTTGTGGTTGTCTGTACTGAGTCAAACTCATGATATTGAAATGTTATTGTGGGTTCTAGTATAAAGCCAAACTTATATAAAACTGGTTGCTTTGAAAGAGCCAATTATCTGTAGCAGCCATTTGTATAGAGCCATGGGAATTTGGCAAATAATATTGTTTGACTATGCAATTAATTTTGATCTAGTCTAGTAGTGCAAAAGAGATTTATTGAGGGATTTGTTCTATGGCTACGTTCATGTGGGCCGATTGCACATTCCAATCTCATATTCTCACCACTCCTTTATGGGCCTGATCCACCAGGAATTGAAGATGTATTTCAGCATTAATACATATTATGGGGTATTGAGGGCCACTCCTGTAGGTTGAGTACTGGCATTATTACTGCATGTTTTAGATCTTATGGATGTTGTATATATAATAGATAGTGAAAGTTGCACTGTCAGTAATTTCTAGCACCTAGACTAAATATTGAAAGATGATGTGTTCATTACCTGGAAGTGACTATGATCTAGTGGATTCATCTACAGGGGCATGTAACGAGACATTAATTAAGATTAGTGTTTAGATCTAGTTTAGATCTAATAGAGCTTCGTTTACTACTATATCATATAAATTAGAACCATGAATTAATAATAAAAATAATGATGCATATTTTATACTAGAGTAAAATGTATTTTTATTTGCACATGGAGATATTATGGAAGAAGACTAGAGATGATCAAAGTTGTGAAGGCCAAAATGAAATCAAAGATATTGGAACAAAATATATATCTAATTTTAAAAATTGTCATTTAAAGGTGCACTAAAAATGTTACTCTTTGTTTCTCCTAACATGCCATAGCCACCAATAATCTTCTTATTGTTTCAAAGATTTTTTTCTATACATAGGGTTTAATATTGATAAGGATAGTAAAATTAAACTATTCAAAAAAAATCACCTTCTATATGATCGCGATGATAATGTGTCACGAAAACCACAAGTTTTTGTGGCAGTGAAAGAACAATCTTTGTCAACTGTTATGCAAGAAATGAAAACAAGAAACAAATGAGAACCAATTTTAAAAAGTGAAAATTATCAATACAATCTTTTAAAGTATTTTTGGATGCTCTAATGTATTGAACATATATTCATAACCAACCAAGTCTTATCAACTTTAACATATTACTTCTAAAAAATCCTATGTCTTAAATTTTTCTCACAAGAAAAAACCCATGGGATGTATATAGAAAAATAAGAATAGTTTCTAGAGACTATGTTTAATGATGCAAAGTTGACCTATCAATTGTTAAACAATATGGAAAGTTCTAAACAAGTATAAAAACGTTAGTGGCAAAAGATATGTCAAAAAAATTATTAAACAAAAGAACAAGCAAAAGCAGTAAGCTAAAAATTCGTACAATGTCCCTTCTCTCTTATCAAGTATTGTCTTCTATTTTACAATAAGTCCCTTCTCTCTTGTCAAGTATTGTCTTCTATTTTACAATAAGCCTTGATTTATGAACCTGCACATGAGTTAGGAAATTTTGTACAATCATATATAAGATCATAAAAATAAATATAAGAGTATTTAGAGTGTCTCTCACAAATAAGGGTGATTCTTTGGAAAAACCCTTTTCCTATTGACTTTGACTGGCTCATCTGATTTTTTTGATTGATTAAGCCCTAAGTTCTCAATCTTTCCACTCGTACCATCTTCAAACAATGAACCAAGTTGAGTCTTCAAATCATAATTGTTAGGTGATCTTTTTACATATAGCCCACCTTGGCAACCAGGTCTAAAGGAACTTTGAACGCTTTTGATGTTTGCATTATTTTTACAATAAGAGAGGTCTACATCCTTAGATTGCTCAGAACCATTCAATGATCTTGTAAAACAAGAACTGGCCTTAACTGAGGCACTATCTGTGGGAGCACATTTTGAGAAAGAAATCTTGGAGGATGTATTGTCATCTGCATTGTAGTTGACATAGGAAAATATCTTAGCCACTGCTGCATCTAAAAAATGTTCAGATTTTCTCTCGCAAATTAAACCTTTCTCCAGCCGCCTATCTATGGATGCATTAAAATTTGGTGAACTGTCAGCTTCAGATGGGCATGTTGAACCAATAGATGCCCCAAATGAGTGTGATATGAGATTTTCATTACTTGCATGACTCCTTGGAAAGGATATGTCATCCCATAAAGCCTGCTCTTGTGTTGGTTTTGAAATAGAACCCAAAACATCCAAGAGTTCATCAGTGTCAGGAAGGGTAGTTGAATTTATAGAACTTCCCTATCCACTTGTTAAAGCTTTAGGATCATCAAAAGCATAAGAAATGCACCCAACTGTAGTAGGAAGCCCTTCTGCAATGGCAGCCTCTGAACTGTTGGAACTTTCTTTTGCTGAACAAAAGTTATCAATCATAACATCCTGGAAAAAAGACAATCCACCTTTTGTTGTCGTTTCTTTGTGCCAAAGCTGAGATTCCAATTCAAGGGTTGTAGGTATTAAAAAGTCATCCCCTAAAGAAGGTCTAAGATAATTGCTGACTGGAGTGTGTATAGCAATTTCACACTGCCCAGATGTCATGCCCCAAGAATCACAGTGAGGATGTTGAGCCAGAGTAGTCCCTGAAGAAAACACAGAATCCTTCAGTGTAGAGCAGCTGATATCTAACTCAACCAATGGAATGTTGTCCAATTCTTCAACCCCATTAGTATGTAGTAGAGGAACCAACAAAGCTTTAGAAGGTGCAGATTGCCTACAAAAATCTTGGAGTGCTGGAAAAAAAGATAGAATCTCTTTATGTTTCAAGCTACTTCTATGAGATGGACCTGTCTCAAACAAAGCTCTCTTATGCATACCTTCATCCCTGGAAGATTCACTCAAATTTTAGTAAATAATTGTATCAGAATTAGTCAAATTAACTGCATCAAATGTTGGATTCAAAAATGATGCTTCTTCAAAAGTAGATTGTGTACTATTCTGAATAATTGATTGGCCCATTCTCTACAAATTTATTGGAAGAAGGGGAGTCAATTGCCCTTGCATCCTCATTTCCTTTTCTGTTTGCAGCTCTATAAGTTCTGAACTATTATTCCCTTTTCCTAAAGCAACAAATAATGACTGGTGATTACGATCCTTAAATGAACTTTCTCAAAACAAACCCTGAAGAGGGTATATTACCTTAGCACCGAGCATAACCTTGGATTCTTTTAACAAAGTTTCCTACTCATGGGCAAGTGAAGGTGTGGGGCAACTTAATTGAATTTTATTTTTCTGTAACTGAGAGAATTTGCATAATGTTTTAGCTAAATTACTAGAACTGCATACAAAAGGCAATGCATGAACCTCTGCTTGGGATCCTTTAGATATACCCAAAAGAGAAAATTAAACACAACCTTGTTCAAATACTTTTGAACTTGAATCTTTTACTATCGTCTGATTAGATATCCCATCAAGCAATGATGTGTATTTCATTCCTGTAATGGGTTTTGTTTCACGTATCCCTTCACTAAATAATTCTCTAAAATGGTCATGAGTAAATGCTCTTGATACATTGTGTACGCTTCCAAATAATGTCTTTACATGTCTTACAAAATCCAAATCCTCCATAATCTGCGCACAAATACAAACCAAACTTACCCTGAATAAAATTCAGAACAATTCATTTGAATTTGGCTATGCATCTAACGTACATTACAATTTACATGTAAAGAAGATTTTCAACTCTCCCTCATTTCCAATGTCTAAAAATATTTACGTTCATCATTTTATATATCAATTAAAAACATTAAGATGACTATATTGCAATGTGTTTTTAATTCAGACTTGGCATAGCAATAATAAACTGCACAGCACTTCATTTGATGCAGTAAGTGAAAACTGCATGTTATGCATGCCTGGTGACCTTGACCATTTGTGTTGTGGGCTGAGCAACTAGAAAACCCTCATGGATAGATTAAAAGAAGTAAAAATGTGTATATGGTTCTAATTTCAGCACTTCATTCCTCAGTTACTTCTAGGTAAGAATCAACTCCTACTTGAGTGGAGCTTCTAAGTTATCTCTACCTTTATTGTCTACATCTTTTAAAATTTTGTAGACCACAATGTCTTATTTATCTTAGAATAACATATAATATTGTACGTAGGGGAATAGAAACATTCAACTAACTTCTAGGTAATGGTCATCTACTCACTGCTTACAAATCTATTTTCCGCATGCCTCAAATATAACTCTTAACTAAAAGAATTATCTAATGACCCCTCTTGCCCAAGGGAGGCTTCCATAAAGCTCCAATGAATAATTTTCAAGAATCTAGGAATTTAATATAAATGGGATCATTTATTCTATGATCTAGAAGACTAGGTTACCTATTGGCAATCTGATGAGACTCTGTCCTTAGCCATAGGTATATAGCACCAATAAACAAGAAATCATTCCTGAAATAACTTTTCAAGATTGAGGAGGGTTCTTAATTTAAGTTCGATAAGTTACAATGAATACCAAAATATTCACCATGCAGTTGTTTGAAATCTATACTTTCAATTACTGGCGCAATATGTCAATAGTTTTGATCAATAGAAATAAACTCTGGGTATCAAGTCAAGGAAAATTCAACACTCCAAAAGAACATTCTACAAAGAGATCAAAACAGACCACCCTTGGTAGCTGAGATGAAAGTCTCCAAGTAAAGCATTAGAAAGACTCCACGTATTTGTTCTCATGTTATCAAAGTATCTCACTGATCCCATTGAACAAATCATCAAATAAGCTTCACACAAGAGCTCAAAAAGGATACAAAATGGTACTTTCGAAAGACAAAAATCCAATCTCTAAATAAATGAAATGTGCCTTTCTTCAAGACCACGACATGGTCTCAAGCATAGTATACATATTTGCTGAGTACTTGATGAGTCAGCAATTTTGGCAAGTACTCACAAGTAAAAAATCATAAAAAAGTAAATCTAATTTAACTCACCACTCATGAAAAAATGAGTTTTAGCAATTCCACAAACCAAATGTGAATACTCAACAAATCTGACACATGGACTTTCCAGATGCAGCATCAATACATCAAGCAGATTTGAGGAGCAAATTTTGATCAATTTTAGGTTTTGATGTCCAATTTTTTACCCCTCTTTTCCCAACATTGCACAAATGTGGTATACTGTGTTTCATGGCAATTTTGTTCAGCATATGCATATGCATGATATCTGATATTTTAAACTAATTCATGTTCTTAGTCTGAAAATATGATATTTACATTTTTTATATTCTATACAAATGTACCTGTTGGTCTGATTTTTCACACTTGCAAAATTTTTTGAAAATTATGGTGAGAAATCATTTGAGTTTTTAGGATTGCCCTAGTCTATCCTTGTTTCATGTGTTATCACAGTCTATTGATTTCTCTAGATTGATCTCCTAAAATAGGCATGAAATTGTCCCAGGTCTGAAATTGGTGGCATCCCTTTTGAATTTCTCATGAGGAGTTGTAAAGTGTTTTAAGTTAGTCCTTTACGTTCTTATGATGTGAGGTTTCACCTAACATCGCAATGCCTTTTGGTTTTGGTTTCTGTGGCCACGCTTTATAATTCAGCGAAGAGGCATAAAGGATTTATCGCGCTTTGAAAAAGTTCTTGATATGGGCTTACGAGTAAACACCTTGAGTGAAGGAGCGGGGAAAGCCTACAGTGTGATCTACACATATACATTTCAATGGGTAGCGTAGAAGCGTAAAGCATGATCTAAAGGGCGCGTGAGGGTATTACGGTGTTACGAGTAAAGGTTTTTCCGTAAGCACGGAGGCAAGGTTTCATGGTGTTTACGTGTCTACGATTCTTGGGTTTGCGGACAACCGTAAAGCTTTGTTTTTAGCAGTAAAGGAATCATGTGGGACTTGTTGAAGTGTCAGAAGGGCGCAGTTGCAGAAAATCAGATGGAGACACGACATTTATGTCAGATGGGCCCATCCCTCGTGGCATATGACTTAAGCTTTTGATATTAAGCCCTTACGCTTGTAAGTTAAGTGTATGAACAAAGAGCTATTTTTTCTTTTTTCCGTGGTTACAGATCCAGTCTCAGCGTGTAAGCGTAAAGAGGTGAGAAGGAAGATTAGTAAAAGGGGTTTACACTCATATGATAAAAGGAAGACGTGAGACCACAATAGCAGTTGAGAGGGCTCTCCGGTGATACGAATAAAGCTAACTCGTAAGAGTGGAAGATAAGTTTTGGAGCCTTACATTGCCCCGAGAAATGAAGTAAGCAAAACAACGTAGAGGGAATTTCCAAGGTCTCCGCAGATACGTGCATGTAGGAGCGTAAAGGATACAAGGACGGCTTGACTGAGAGTTTTACGCTCACACGAGGAATGTTGAATCGTAAGAACGAAGATGTTAGTAAAGAGTTTTTCGATGTTTCGATGCAAAGGGTTACGTATAAGCATAAAAGGTAATAAGACAGAGTTAAGGATCTTTATGCTTATATGGAAGAAGCTTAAATCGTAAAGGCGAAAACACACAGTAAAAGGGCTTGAGATCCTACAGGGTAAAAGGTTTCGTAGGAACGTAAAAGGGATTTGCAAAACAGTGTAAGAGCATCATTACGTTCCTACAATTAGGGCATTTTGAAGCTTCTCCGAGTGAGTGTAGAGATCCATCGAGAGCATTTTCGGCATCACGAAGATTGAAGGTTTGACTCATCGTAAGAACGGAAGATAGTCATATAAGAAAGAACCTTTGATGTGTCACGAAAGATAAGCAAAAAAGGACAAAATTACTATAGCCAAGCAAAGTAAGGCCTTAAAAAGTACAATCAGAATCCAGTTTTGCAGCTGATATACCCTGATGGCGACCTGGGATCATAATTTTTAAAGCTCATCCATGCTAAATTTATTAAAAAGGTTGGTAGATATATAATTAAAACATCAAGGATTTAATTGAATTACCAGCCTCAAGAAGCTTGTTTATGTGCTGTTCTGAAGTTTTTAAAGCTATAGAGCTATATGTATCCTATGAAGTTGCAGAAGAATTCAAAGTATAGTAAAAAAGACATGGCTGACCAAGAAGTTGAAAAGGTACATGCAGAAGAATTCAAAGTCAAAGATGAGGGTGATGATGTGGTAGAAGTCACACCAGAAGGGAAAAGGAAAAAATCTGCTATCAAAACAGAAAAGAAGACAAGGGTTAGAAAATCGAACAAGCATGCAGAAGACCCTTATGCTTTTGTTCGAGATGCTGAATGCCCTAGAATTACTGGTTATGATCTTTTCATGTACTTTTATCATAATAGAATAGAGAATGTGCCAGTATGTAACCCATGGAATAGAAATATGGAAAAATTAATTTTTCCAAAAGTGTTCATTGATGTTGACCTATTGAAGGCCCTAATAAATTCATACAATCCAGTAACCAGGACCTTTCACAGGCATAATGGGAGTGTATTATGTACATTGGACATAACTTCTTTTATTGAGGCTTTTGGATTGATGGGACAAATGGATGTACCTATTGACATTGCAGACTTACAAGGAAAATTCGCTAGGAATAAAACCTACTTTGTAAACAATGTCATGCTGCCACACATTCCTTACAAAGATAAGAAGGCAGGTTTAATCCCAAAAAAGGTGGGAGATTTTTTACCTTTGAGTAGGTTCAAAAATTATTTCAAAAACACAGTGTATGGGCTGCACAAAGTATTGGGAAGTGATGGTGCAGAGGATTGTGTATATGGTTCTCTTTTTCTGATGGCATGTGACATACAGAATCCTTTTCATCATAAGGAGTATCATTATGTGGCCTTTATCATTGATAGTATGCACATGCAGATTTGTGATGCTAAGAAAGGAGAACTGAAAGACTTCAAGTTCCACCATTATTCATTATTGATGCACCTTATCCTGTATAGCAACATTGGGTACATCAGTGGAGACTTCATTGATCAAACTTTTGATGAATTTGGTGAGTTACCTATGCAACTCTGGACTCGTATTTGGCATAAAGATTTCTTCTATTCAAATGCCCTAGTTTTTTTCAATTTGTTTAACTCTGTTATTATGAGGCAGCTAGATCATACTTTCTTTAGGGCACCCAATGTTTTGAAGACTCTTCTTAGGCCCTCTTTCTTATATGAAAAAACAAAATTAGATCATAACTGGGGAAGCATATTTTTGTTTAAAGAATGTACTTTAATCAGAGTTTTTGCATGCCCACAGCCTCCTCATCTATTGCCTAAATATCTACCCCCTAGATTGGCCATTATTGAATTCTTTGGCAATTCTTATTGATGAATAAAGAAATGATCCCTTCTCTGCATAAGCTTACTTTTGTATGTAGAACTTTTAAGGTAGGAGACTTTGAAATAGGCAAGAATGCTTTTGAGGAATTGAGTGACTATTTAGGTTAGTATAAATTTGCTACTGGGCCCTATAGGATGTATGATCCTGACAATTATATTGCAAACGAGGTTAAGACCATTAGGGGTTTTGTTTTGCCTCCAAGTAAGCCTATCCCTGTAGAGGACCTAATTGCCAACATAGTAGCAATAGGGGAGGCAGATGAGTTATTGAGGAAGTATGAAGAAATAAGGAAAGTGGAAAATGCTTTGAAGAGGACGAACCCTGATTTTAAGGGTTTTTATACAGAAGTCCCATATCCTAATAATCTGAGGAAAATGATTGAGAATTTGGATCATATTATGTTACAAATGCCTCATGAGCCGGAGGGAGAAGAAGCCATTGTAAATAGAGAATCCCCTGAACCAGATACACAATTAGAAATTGATTTGGAAGAAGAGCAGCCATCAACTTCAGCCTGGGTGCCACAAGGAAATAAAAGACAAAAGATAATGCACATCCCTAAAAAGGTGGTAAGCAGAGCTATACAAGTCATGTTTGGAAGTAGTGAGTATTTTGCTGATATTAGGCAGAATTATTTTCATCAAAGGGCTATTGAAGCAGGAAAATCTTCTACTGACATGCAAATTGCAGCATCAAGGTTGGATGACAGGCTCATTCAATCTAAGAAATTCATGGAAGATGATGATTTTATTAAATCATCAGAATTTAAAAGTTTTCTCTATAAAATCAAACAAAATGAACTCACATTGAGTCTCATGCCAGGAGAAGATCCAGAGAAAAATAAAGAGTTAGTTGAAAAACTATTGGCTTATGACCCTGAAAGTGAAACAATGACTGCCGCAGAAGCTAGGGAATTAGTACATAGGAGTGGCACGATTCTAATACCACATTGGGACATTGAGAAAGCTTTTGTGTTGTACCATATGAGAAGACAAGATAAGGCCATCAGTTATGAAGCCACTAGCAGTGAAGGTTTTAAAAGAGGGTCAGGTTTTAATGTGGACACTAAAACCCTAGCAATATGGAGTGTGGCCCCTGACACCAAGAAGCCTAAGATGATGGATATAGAAGAAACTTCTCAGGGCAATATGATTATGTGGACATTAGAGACCACTACTAGAAAGGAAATCTCTAGTTTGGTAAAACATTTTTCTCTTATGAATGAGGAAAAGGTTGATGAAATTGAGGATAAGTTAGCTGCAATGTTTAATGAATGCCTTGATATCAGGAGAACATATGAAGAAGAGCTCGAAATGACCCATGTACAGAAACAAAGAATAGAGGAGTTGGAGGAAAAAATTAAGATTTTGGAAACAGAAATAAAATCCCTCAAAGAAAAGCTCAAGATAGCAGCAGAGGCAGAGCATGCACCAAGGCAAGAGGAAGAAAGAAGGCACGTAGTAGAAGCAGAGGCCCAAATAGAAGAAATGCTTATGGGAACAATAGTGTCAGTGCCTGTGATTAGTGTGGAAATAGAAGTTTCCCAGGTTGACAATAATACCAAGAAAAATGTTTTGATGAATGTATTAAATCATAGAATCAGCATTCTGAAAAGAATATCTCAAGATACTTATGATACATTCATCAGTCTACAATCTGCAGAACAGGTATGCATGGGTGCAATTAGATGGCTTGAGCCTATTTTTCAACAGTGGGGACCCTATATGCAATTTTTTGACAAGTTGATACCCTTGTTAGCCAAGAAGCCAGATCTCCCAGATAAAGTTATTACTGTGAAGGAAGGTATGGACAAAGTGAAAGAATTATTGCAAATCTTCACAGGGAAGCTGGTAGTAATTCAAAGTAAATTAAAAATGCCAACAAATGGTTTCTATTCTTTGATTCCTACTGTTATCCATTCTAATGATAAGGTAAAATATTTTGATGAGTGGTCTAATTCTTTTGATCACATTATAGACTTGCCACAAGTGGTTTCCATTCCTCAAGATGGTATTGATGAATGTCTTTTCAATGAACTAATTGATACCCTTTTCAAGATTGAAACTGAAGTGAGTAGGTTTATCATAGAAGGAAGGGTGATTACTAATGCCAGGTGGCAGAAAACAGTGGATGAATTAACAACAGTTAAGGAATGTGATTGGCCCACTAAAAGATAAATATTTGTCTGGGAAGAAATCACAAAAATCAAAGCACTACCAACTGGAAGCAATTAGAGAAAAGGAAAAAATTGAAGATTTTATGCTCCAGCTGTCATTTGCCTTCTATTTTATTTGTTTTGTTTTGTTTGTTCGATTTTCTTTTGAAAGGGAGCAATTTACCCAATTTTTGTAATAAGGACACATGTCACTTTCTTTAGTCTGAAGCTTGTTGCATCTCACACTATTTAAGTGAGATCCCAAGGATAAAGAATGGTCCGAATTCTATTTCTTCTAAGTATTGTGCTTAGTCCGGTTTTTGGTCCAAATTTTGAAAGCAAGTTTGTAATGTATTTTTCTGTCAAATTCTCTGAGAATACATGAATATAGAATGAGCTGTGTTTCTTTCTGAAGGCCATTCTGAGTCTATTGTAAAGGATATACTATTTTCAAAGGAAATGAATACAAACTATGAACTATCCTCATATTAGTTCTTTCTGAATTTTGTCTCCTTTTAAATACTTAGCTACCTTGATGTTGTATGAGTAAAAGCTTGTGCAATTGAATGCAATCTAGTTAGGTTGTATATCCATTTATCATTGCCGTTAATTCAATGGATTAAATAAAGGCTTTGATGAATGTGATAAGATTCCTTAAGTATTGAAAAGGATTTTTGAATGATAAGTTCTAATAAGAATTGCTGATAGAATTTTTTGTAAGGCAACAAATTAGATCTAAGAATTTGTTATAGACTCTGAACCCCAATGGATTAGGCACTGATCAAGTTATTTCAGCTGAAGGAGAAATATATAATAAATAGGTTATGCAAATGCATCATCAAATCAAATTTTACTTTTATTTCTTATAGATCCTCAAAGTTGGCCAGCACTTGTCTGTAAGGAATGTTTTAGCTTCAGTTAGTCATTGTTGTTAAAACCATCTGCAAATCTATAGAAGAATTCTTGGCCATATCAGTTTTATGGGATGTGTTTACCAAGTTAGTGAAAATTATGTATATGTTTGAGGATTTTGAAATGATAATCAAAATGAAACTAAGAATAATCCTCATACAGTTGTTCCAGTCTTGAACCATCCCTGGGTACACCCACCCTAGTTTTGTAGAGCCAAAAGAGTAGAAAACCATCTGTGGTTTTGTTGAAGTTGGGTCTAAATACCTTACATATGCAATTATTAATAAGAATAGGCTAGTCTTTAGATTGTGTATGTACTGTCATTCTGGTATTAAGCATTTTTTTTCGCTTAGTAGTTTTAGTATTTTTAAAACACCAACAAAATGGCGACTTTGCTGGGGAGTTGTCCAACACATCTGTGAAAAGTACTGCAATTTTCTTTGGTCCTGTTGTGTACGTGTGTGTCATATGATCTATGTTTTTCCCTTGGTTATAAGGGAATATTTTAGTGTCAAACCTTGAGAATTTAAATAAGATAGAGCCCAAGTACCATTGCTACACACTGACGTACCCAGCCTATCCAAGTGACTTATCTAACAAGCAAGAGTTGCAGTCTTACTACATCAGTGATTGGTCTGTCTGTGCCATATATTTTTGTTCCTACTTGTGTATTATTTTCCTTTGGTCAGCTAAAGTGTCATTATATATTTTCCTGAAATAGGGTGGCGACTCAGTCAAGGTTTTGAAGCTAGTGCTTATTGTAACAAAAGGTGAATATGGCCGACAAGAGAAAAAACACAAGAGCTTACATGAGAGCCAATCTCGATGTATCAATGTATACTGATTTACCCCAAGGTGGTAGGAAGAACCAAAATAAGAAAAAGACAGATCCAAATCCTACTTGGAAACCCAAAGGTAATGCATCTATCAATTCCCATTATCAACCAATAATAGGAAGAGAGTCTTCTTCGCTTAGCTCTGAATCCGAAACTACAAGACTCTTAGGAGGCATTTTCAGCACCCCATTACCAGATGAGAGAGTTTTTTAAGACAAGGACATATCTACTATGGGAATTGCTACATTAAGACTAGATCCTGTAGCAGATATAAATTATAGGCTAGGATTTAGGAGTTCATCTGACAATCCTTTTAATCCCAGAATAGCCCCATATGTAGAACCAAACCTTATAGATCTGGATGACCCTGCTGATTCCGAGGCAACTTCTGTAGACCCTAAAGAAGTGCACTCTGAAATAGAATTTTTGAAGAAATGGATTGCTGAGGAAGAAGCTAAATGCATTCGTCTTGAAAAAGAGAAGGAGCAAGCCACCTTAGATGCCATAATAGAAAGAGATGCTCTGCTAAGAATGATGGCTTCTTTGAAAGAGAAAAATAAAAAATTAGAAGAGAATACCACAACTCTCCATAAGGATTTTTTTGGAGTTGTTGATGATCTGAGAGCTAAAGTTCAAGAATGGGAGAAACACCTAGATCAAAGGCAAGAACCAGTTATTGCTCAAGTTCAAGCCTATAAACTTGTTCAATTTGATCCTGTAGAGCCCACTGCAAAAGCTCTAGATAAAGGGAAAGGAAAGGCTATAGGAATCCAAATAAATGAGCCTGAAGCTATACCAAGCAAACCTATACAACCCTCTATGTCGAAGTTAGATCTAGATCTTGAGAAGGGTCGAAAAGAGGGGGAAGACCTTGCAAAAGAACTTGAAAAGGTTGAGAATGAAGCTCAAGCTACAGAGACTAGAAAGAAAATCCAATTCATAAAGTCTAATTCTACATTGGCTTCATGGCCCAATTTGTCTATCCCACCTACAAATCCCACACCAGTTAGTGCTCCCACAATTTCATCTCAAGGAATACCCCAATCTGCTCCTACCTCATCTTCCACTATTGGCACCCAAGTCCCATTTGTCCCACCACAACCGTCCCAAGCTGCTCCCCTGAGTCAAGCTAATATAGCTAGTACCTCAAATGTTCTTGGTTTCTAGAAGAAACCTATATACCTGGAAAAGTATAGACAGATATCATTTTCTGGTATTACTGGTGCCCCCCATCTCATATCATTTGATTTAAGGGATAAAGTGGTTAAGTTTTCTAGAAATAATGTTGTTATTGGTGAAGAACATTTGAGGATTTTCATTGACATGTTGAATGATTATGAAGTTGAACATGAAGACATGGTAATGAAATTGTTTGTGCATTCACTAACAGAGGATGCAAGGGATCGGTTTAGGAGGTTGCCTGATGACAGTATTACCTCATGGAGTGAGTTGCAGAAGTTGTTGAAAGAGCAATATGGGGACAATACTAATGCAGGATTCATGTTGAACGAGTTCAACAATATCAAGAAGAATCCAAATGAGTCCACATTTGATTTCAATGTGAGATTCTGAAAGGGTATGTACAAACTTTTTCAATTCATGAGGTTAAATGAAGACGTCTCTCTCACAACCTATTTCAATGCTTTTGATAGCAAAATGGCTTATCAATTGAGGGATAAAGATCCTAAAACTTTAAGAGATGCCTATAAAGTTGCAGTAAGTATATAGAATAGTAGGAAGGCATCTGGAAAACTAGGTAGGAGGGATGATCCCAAGCTTTTTAATCCTAAGAACAATAATAAAAGGGAGGGTGACAAAACTCCTATAGGAAAAAAGCTCGAAGAACCTACTATAGGCCAAGTTTTAGAAATGCTCAAGAAGATTAATATCGCTAGTTTCAATAAGCCAAATGTTGCTGAAAGACCCCCTATGAATAACAAAAACTTCAATAGGCAGCCTAAGATGTAGAATTACCCTTATACCACTTAGTGGAAAGATGGTAAACCAGTTCCCAACCAGACCCAAAATGTGAAGGATAAGGGTACTCCAGACCCCCTGCAAAGGAACACTATAAATATGAATGATGATGTACCATGGTGCATTATATGCCAATCACCTCATTCTGTTGATTATTGTATTGTTGCTCAGTCATTTTCCCAAGCCCAAGGAGTGCAAGCTAAAGAAGAAACTGAAGAGAAAAGTCATGACGATATAAGCTGCAATATGGTGAGTATGTGTGATGATTTGATAGATTCTGATTTAGAAGAGCCTAAAAATAATGTTACTAGCCAGAGAATTTCTTACCAGCTACATCATTAGCAAGTACTCTCAGATGATGAAAGGTATGATATAGACAAGGTATGTAGTACATTTTCTAATGTAGGTCTCACAAGTTTAAGAATGCCCTCCAAGGAGGAAATTGACAGAATTACAACCGAAATGATTTCACAAGTCCATAGTAATTATAATTTGAGAAATAGATCAATAAATAATGATGCAAGAAGGCCATCTAGTGTATTCGTCAAAGACATCACTCATAAGATGAATGATCAAGACAAGAAAGTCAATGTAGATGTGCCTAAAATCAAGGAGAACAAGGGTAAGAAATGGGAACCAAAGAAGAAGGTTCAATTTCAGATAAGTGAAGCAACAAAATTAGTTGTACAACCAAAGAAGTTAGAACCAGATGTTATCAAGTAAAATGTGGTGCCTACTACTCAAAAGACTCTGATTCCGAGTACTATTGTAAAACCTATTGTGGTTGAACCTGTTGATATGATATCCATGTTATCTCAAATTACTGTAAAAGTGCCCTTGTCTGAACTTTTAAGAATTGAAGAGCATAAGAATAAGGCTTTTTCATGGTTGGGTGGAATAGAAAACAATAATATTATTGTAGATCAAACTATGTCCCAACAGACCCCATTAATGATAGAGGATAGTGGTATCATATCCCAGATTCCTCAAATGTTTCTAGATGATTCCTCAGTGGCATTCATAGAAGATATTGATCCTTTTTTCCTCAGTCTAATCATAAAAGGGAAGATCTTAAAAAATTGCATGATAGACTCAGGAGCTTCCAATACTATAATGCCTTTCAAAGTAATGGAAGCCTTAGGATTGAAGGTGGATACCAAGCAAGGCAGATGCAGAAGTCCCAGTCATAGGTACTATAAATGCCTTACCATTCAAATTGGCTACATATCCTGAAGTAGAATTGACCATGTATGTCCTTGTGGTAGATATACCTCCACACTACAGAATGTTACTCTCCAAAAAATGGAGTGCTGCCATGTGGGGAAGCCTACAATGTGATCTTACTTATGCCACTTTTCATATAGGGGACAAAGCTATCAGGGTAAATAGGGAACCAAGTGTTAACCACATTTTAGGTGAAGAAATTGACAAAGATACCACTTGTTTCCTAGATATTGGGATTAATGCTTTCAGGGCTGAATTAATTATTCAAGAAGTTGAAAACTTACCTGCTATCATCAAAAATGAAGTTGAATGTTGCATGAATTCACCAAAATTATGGACAATGTTCTTTGATGGGGCTAGTTCTAAAGAGGGTACAGGGGCAGGTGTAGTCTTTGTGTCCCCTAAAAATAACACTTTTAGGTATTCATTTACCTTGAAGTTTGCTTGCACTAATAATATTGTAGAATATGAAGCATTGCTGCTAGGACTCAAAGTTGCTATACATCATAAAATTAAGAAATTATGTGTCATAGGGAATTCTGAACTAATTATCTCTCAGATCAAAGGAACCTACTTATCCAAGAATAGGAGATTGAAACAATATAGAAATGCAGTCTGGGATCAGATAGAATTCTTTGATGCATTTGGGATCTCATGGAGAGATAGGACCCAAAATAAGATGGCTGATCTGTTGGAAAATGTAGCAATCAATCCAAAAGAAATATCATTTGTAGGAATCTCTCAGATTGAGGTGCAAAACAGACCTTCCATACCTGACAACATTGAAAATTGGCAGGTTTTTGAAGATGACAAGGATATTACAAATTTTTTGTTAAATGAAGACAAGTACCACGGTTAGGATATGGATTGTAGTGGACTGATTGAAACCATAAATGGGAAGGAAACCATTTTTCGTCAAGAAATAATGCAGTTGAAAACAAATAAGATGCCAAAGGGGTTAGTAGTCTTGGAAAATATTTTTGATAACCAAGACAGAGTAAAATCAGGAATAAATGACCCAAAACCCAAGAGTTAGAAGAAATAAACTTGGGTACTAATGAAATTCCTAAAAGGGTCTATATTGGCCAAAATCTGCCTGTTGAAATTAGAAAAACATTGATTGACCTACTTAGAAAATACAGACATGTTTTTGCTTGGTCATATGATGACCTTAAGGCTTACAGGGAGGATCTTTTCCAGCATGTCATACCATTGAAGGAAAATGTAAGACCTTTTAGGCAAAAACAAAGACCAATCAATCCTACCCTTGCCCCAAAAATGCAAGAAGAACTGACAAAACTGAGAGATGGTGGGATAATCAAACCAATCAAGCATTCCACCTGGGTTTCAAACTTGGTTCCTATCAGGAAGAAGAATGGAGATATTAGGCTTTGTGTTGATTTTAGAAATTTAAACATTGCATCTCTGAAAGACAATTATGGCTTACCTAATATGGAAGCCATGTTATAGAAAGTGACTAGCTCTGAATTGATGTCAATGATGGATGGTTTCTCTGGGTATAATCAAGTTCTAGTAAAAGAAAGTGAACAGTTCAAGACAACCTTCACAACCCCCTGGGGAACATATGTGTATGTGAGGATGCCTTTTGGCTTGATTAATGCAGGAGCTACTTTCCAAAGAGCCATGGATGTAGCATTTCATGAGTATATTGATAAATTTATGGTTGTGTAATAGGATGATCTTACAGCGTATTCTAATAAGGCTGAAGATCACTGCAAACATTTGGAATTTTTAGTTATAAAAGCCCTGGAATATGGAGTATCTTTAAACCCAAAGAAATGCACATTCGGGGTCACAAAAGGAAAATTATTAGGACACATAGTGTCTAAGGATGGGGTAAAAATAGATCCTGAAAGGGTAGTAGCTATTGACAAAGTTCCCAAACCAAAAAATGTGAAAGGAATTCAGTCCTTTTTTGGTCAAGTCAATTTTTTGAGGAGATTTGTTACCAATTTTGCTGAAATCAGTAGACCCATCTCAAAGATGTTGAAGAAAGGAGCCATTATAGATTGGAATGGTGAACCTTCACAAGCATTCCAGGATATAAAAACTACAATAAAGAATGCTCCAGTATTGAGGACCCTAGATTATGCAAAGCTCATGCATATTTTCTCTTTTGCATCATTCCATACTGTAGCTGTAGTCTTATTATAGAAAAATCAAGAAGGATATGAGCAGCCTATTGCCTTTTTCAGTAAATCACTACAGCCTGTTGAACTTAAGTATGAGATAAATGAAAAGAAAGCATATGCTTTGGAAAAGGCTATAAAAGCTTTCAGAAGTTACTTGGTAGGTGCTACTATTATCGCTTTTGTACCTAGTGCTGCAGTCAAGGATATATTCTCTCAACAGGAAGTTTTAGGTAGGAGGTGTAGGTGGATCAATAGAATCCAAAAATTTAACATTAATATACAAATAAAAAAATTAGTAAGAGGTCAAGGTTTGGCCAAACTCATGGCTGAAACTAATCTAGAGGCTAATCAGATAAATCTGGTAAATGATGATCTCAGAGCTGACTTATGTGACATGGACCAATGTGATTGGTACACCAATGTCATATATTACTTGAAACATATGGAAGCTCCTCCCCATCTACTTGACAATGAAAAGAGGAATACTAAATTGCAAGCCATCAGGTATATAATTGTCCAAAATAACCTATGGTGGAGAAATTTTGAGGGAGTTTTGTTGAAGTGTGTTGATAAAGAAAAGGCAAAAGAGGTTTTGAAGGAAATGCATGCTGGAGTATGTGGTGGACACTACATGGCCAAAACTAATACACATAAGATAATGAGAGCTACATTTTGGTGGCCTTCCCTTTTTAAAGATGCCCAGGTTATGGTTAGGAAATGTGACTCCTGTCAGAGGTTTGTTGGAAAATTGAAATTCTCAGGAAATACTCCATTAAAGCCAGTGGAGATTCAAGCACCTTTTCAACAATGGGGTCTGCATTTCATAGGAGAGATTTTCCCCAAGTCTAGCACTATCTATTCTTGGATTCTGGTTGCTACTTACTACTTTACAAAATGGGTAAAGACAAGAAATGCAACAAGTAAAGTGGTAGATAATTTCCTGTTGAATAATATTATTTCTAGATTTGGATGTCCACAGAGAATTATCACAGATAATGCTATGTGCTTTAGATCTAAGGAGTTCATCAAGTTTTGTGATAAATATGGAATGACAAGGTCATCATCTGCTCCATATCATTCACAAGGGAATGGACAAGCTGAGTCCACAAATAAGAGCCTGTTGAAGGTCATTAAGAGAACCTTGGATGATAATAAAAAGGCATGGGATTCCAAGTTACAGTTGGCAATATGGGCTGACAGAGTAACTGTAAAGAAAGAAATTGGTGTAGCTCCATTTGATTTAGTGTATGAGATTTAAGCCAGAATGCCTCAAAATAACTTGATGGGACTATACAATTACATCCAGATATATGATGAAGATACTACAAATGAAATGCAAGAAAGAATGGATGAATTGGTAGGATTGACTGAAACCAGAAGAGAAGCATCTTTAAGGAACCAAAAGTTGCAATTGCAACTCAAGACACTCTATGATAAAAGAACTGTAAGCAAAAAATTTGAAAATGGAGATTTAGTCTTAATGTGGAATGCCAGAATTGAAGATAAAGGAAAACATGGCAAATTTGATCCTATTTGGTTAGGTCCATATCTCATTGAAAATACTTTGGGTGAATATTCTTATATACTCAAAGATATATTTGACAATATTCTTGAATTGCCAGTTCATGGACAGTTCTTGAAGAGGTATTTTTCTTGAAAAATACTTATTTTCTTCCATGAACAATAGTTTTAGGGTTTCCTGTTGTTTTGTACTTTTTGTGCTTTCTGTAAATCATTGTAAATATCCTTGTGTAGTCCAGTTCCTTGTTTTTGTGTGTTGCTTTGTGCTCTCTAAAGAAGTTGTCATCTTACTAAATATGTGGTCTGCTCTCCTAGCGATTGTGAATTCTTGCATAGACTCAAGTAGTCTATCATCCCTAGACAAAGCCACTATTGGTTTGATATTTCACACTTGCAAAAAATTTTGAAAATTATGATGAGAAATCATTTGAGTTTTTAGGATTGCCCTAGTCTATCCTTGTTTCATGTGTTATCACAGTCTATTGATTTCTCTATATTGATCTCCTAAAACAGGCATGAAATTGTCCCAAGTCTGAAATTGGTGGCATCCCTTTTGAATTTCTCAGGAGGATTTGTAAAGTGTTTTAAGTTAGTTCTTTACATTCTTATGGTGTGAGGTTTCATGTAACATCGCAATGCCTTTTGCTTTTGGTATCTGTGGCCACGCTTTATAATTCAGTGAAGAGGCATAAAGGATTTATCATGCTTTGAAAAAGCTCTTGATATAGGCTTACAAGTAAACACCTTGAGTGAAGGAGCGGGGAAAGCCTGTAGTGTGATCTACGCATATATGTTTCAATGAGTAGTGTAGAAGCGTAAAGCATGATCTTAAGGGCATTAGAGGGTATTACGGTGTTATGAGTAAAGGTTTTTTTGTAAGCACGGAGGCAAGGTTTCATGGTGTTTATGTGTCTATGATTCTTGGGTTTGCGAACAACCGTAAAGCTTTGTTTTTAGTGGTAAAGGAATCATGTGGGACCTGTTGAAGTGTCAGAAGGGCCCAGTTGCATCAAATCAGATGGAGACACGACATTTATGTCAAATGGGCCCATCCCTCATGGCATATGACTTAAGCTTTTGATATTACGTCCTTACGCTTGTAAGTTAAGCGTATGAACAAAGAGCTATTTTTTCTTTTTTCCATGGTTATGGATCCAGTCTCAGCGCGTAAAGAGGTGAGAAGGAAGATCAGTAAAAGGGGTTTATGCTCATACGATAAAAGGAAGATGTGAGACCGCAATAGCAGTTGAGTGGGCTCTCCGGTGATACGAATAAAGCTAAGTCATAAGAGCGAAAGATAAGTTTTGAAGCCTTACGCTGCCCTGAGAAATGAAGTAAGCAGAACAACGTAGAGGGAATTTCCAAGGTCTCTGCAGATACGTGCATGTAGGAGCATAAAGGCTACAAGGATGGCTTGAGTGAGGGTTTTACGCTCACACGAGGAATGTTGAATCGTAAGAATGGAGATGTTAGTAAAGAGGTTTTCAATGTTCTAGTGTAAAGGGTTATGTATAAGCGTAAAAGGTAATAAGACAGAGTTAAGGATCTTTACGCTTATATGGAAGAAGCTTAAATCGTAAAGGCGGAAACACACAGTAAAAGGGCTTGAGATCCTATGGGGTAAAAGGTTCTGTAGGAACATAAAAGGGATTTGCAAAACAATGTAAGAGCATCATTACGTTCCTACGATTAGGGCATTTTGAAGCTTCTCTGTGTGAGCATAGAGATCCATCGAGAGCATTTTCGGCATCACGAAGATTGAAGGTTTGACTCAGTGTAAGAATGGAAGATAGTCATATAAGAAAGAACCTTTGATGTGTCACAACAGATAAGCAAAAAAGGACAAAACTACTGTAGCCAAGCAAAGTAAGGCCTTGAAAAGTACAATCAGAATCCAATTTTGAGGCTGATATACCCTGATGGTGACCTGCGATCATAAGTTTTAAAGCTCATGCATGCTAAATTTATTAAAAAGTTTGGAAGATATATAATTAAAACATCAAAGATTTAATTGAATTAGCAGCTTCAAGAAGCTTGTTTCTGTGTTGTTCTGAAGTTTTGAAACCTACAGAGCTCTATGTATCCTGTGAAGTTGCAGAAGAATTCAAAGTATAGTAAAAAAGACATGGCTGACCAAGAAGTTGAAGAGGTACACGCAGAAGAATTTTAAGTCAAAGACGAGGGTGATGATGTTGTAGAAGTCACACCAGAAGGAAAAAGGAAGAAATCTGCTGTCAAAACAAAAAAGAAGACAAGGGTCAGAAAATTGAACAAGGATGCACAAGACTGGCTAAAACTCCTTCTAGGGTCATCAAATCCAATTTCTACAAATGATCATATATTCAGAGACCCTTATGCTTTTGTTCGAGATGCTAAATGCCCTAGAATTACTGGTTATGATCTTTTCATGTACTTTTATTAGAATAGAATAGAGAATGTGCCAGTATGTAACCCATGGAATAGAAATATGGCAAAATTAATTTTTCCAAAAGTGTTCGTTGATGTTGACCTATTGAAGGCCCTAATAAATTCATACAATCCAGTAACCAATAGTTTTCACAGGCATAATGGGAGTGTATTATGTACATTGGACAAAACTTCTTTCATTGAGGCTTTTTGATTGATGAGATAAATGGATGTACCTATTGACATTGCAGACTTACAAGGAAAGTTTGCTAGGAATAAAACCTACTTTGTAAAAAATGTCATGCTGCCACACATTCCTTACAAAGTTAAGAAGGCAGGGTTAATCCCAAAAAAGGTGGGAGATTTTTTACCCTTGAGTAGGTTCAAAAATTATTTCAAAAACACAGTGTATGGGTTGCACAAAGTATTGGGAAGTGATGGTGTAGAGGATTGTGTATATGGTTATCTTTTTCTAATGGCATGCGACATACAAGATCCTTTTCATCATAAGGAGTATGATTATGTGGCCTTTATCATTGACAGTATGCACATGCAGATTTGTGATGCTAAGAAAGGAGAACTGAAATACTTCAAGTTCCACCATTATTCATTATTGATGCACCTTATCCTGTATAGAAACATTGGGTACATCAGTGGAGACTTCATTGATCAAACTTCTGATGAATTTGGTGAGTTACCTGTGCAACTCTGGACTCGTATTTGGCATAAATATTTCTTCTATTCAAACAAAGAAACAAAGAATAGAGGAGTTGGAGGAAAAAATTAAGATTCTAGAAATAGAAATAAAATCCCTCAAAGAAAAGCTCAAGATAGCAGCAGAGGCAGAGCATGCACCAAGGCAAGAGGAAGAACGAAGGCATGTAGTAGAAGCAGAGGCCCAAACAAAAGAAATGCTTATGGGAACAATAGTGTCAGTGCCTATGATTAGTGTGGAAATAGAAGTTTCCCAGGTTGACAATAATACCAAGAAAAATGTTTTGATGAATGTATTAAATCATAGAATCAGTATTCTGAAAAGAATATCTCAAGATACTTATAATACATTCATCAGTCTACAATCTGCAGAATAGGTATGCATGGGTGCAGTTAGATGGCTTGAGCCTATTTTTCAATAGTGGGGACCCTATATGTAATTTTTTGACAGGTTGATACCCTTGTTAGCCAAGAAGCCAGATCTCCCAGATAAAGTTATTACTATGAAGGAAGGTATGGACAAACTGAAAGAATTATTGCAAATCTTCACAGGGAAGCTGGTAGTAATTCAAAGTAAATTAAAAATGCCAACAAATGGTTTCTATACTTTGATTCCTTCTGTTATCCATTCTAATGATAAGTTAAAAGATTTTGATGAGTGGTCTAATTCTTTTGATCACATTATAGACTTGCCACAAGTGGTTTCCATTCCTCAAGATGGTAATGATGAATGTCTTTTCAATGAACTAATTGATACCCTTTTCAAGATTGAAACTGAAGTGAGTAGGTTTATCATAGAAGGAAGGGTGATTACTAATGCCAGGTGGCAGAAAATAGTGGATGAATTAACAACAGTTAAGGAATGTGATTGGCCCACTAAAAGAGAAATATTTGTCTGGAAAGAAATCACAGAAATCAAAGCGCTACCAACTGGGAGCAATTAGAGAAAAGGACAAAATTGAAGATTTTATGCTCCAGCTGTCATTTGCCTTCTATTTTATTTGTTTTGTTTTGTTTGTTCGGTTTTCTTTTGAAAGGGGGCAATTTACCCAATTTTTGTAATAAGGACACATGTCACTTTCTTTAGCCTGAAGCTTGTTGCATCTCACACTATTTAAGTGAGATCCCAAGGCTAAAGAATAGTCCGAATTATATTTCTTCTAAGTATTGTGCTTAGTCTGGTTTTTGGTCCAAATTTTGAAAGCAAGTTTGTAATGTATTTTTCTGTCAAATTCTCTGAGAATACATGAATATAGAATGAGCTGTGTTTCTTTATGAAGGCCATTCTGAGTCTATTGTAAAGGATATACTATTTTCAAAGGAAATGAATACAAACTATGAACTATCCTCATATTAGTTCTTTCTGAATTTTGTCTCCTTTTAAATACTTAGCTACCTTGATGTTGTATGAGTAAAAGCTTGTGCAATTGAATGCAATCTAGTTAGGTTGTATATCCATTTATCATTGCTATTAATTCAATGGATTAAATAAAGGCTTTGATGAATGTGATAAGATTCCTTAAGTATTGAAAAGGATTTTTGAATGATAAGTTCTGATAAGAATTGCTGATAGAATTTTTTGTAAGGCAACAAATTAGATCTAAGAATTTGTTATAGACTCTGAACCCCAATGGATTAGGCACTGATCAAGTTATTTCAGCTGAAGGAGAAATATATAATAAATAGGTTATTCAAATGCATCATCAAATCAAATTTTACTTTTATTTCTTGTAGATCCTCAAAGTTGGCCAGCACTTGTCTGTAAGGAATGTTTTACCTTCAATTAGTCATTGTTGTTAAAACCATCTGCAAATCTATAGAAGAATTCTTGGCCATATAAGTTTTATGGGATGTGTTTACCAAGTTAGTGAAAATTATGTATATGTTTGAGGATTTTGAAATGATAATCAAAATGAAACTAAGAATAATGCTCATACAATTGTTCTAGTCTTGAACCATCCTTGCGTACACCCACCCTAGTTTTGCAGAACCAAAAGAGTAGAAAACCATCTATGGTTTTGTTGAAGTTGGGTCTAAATACCTTACATATACAATTATTAATAAGAATAGGGTAGTCTTTAGATTGTGTATGTATTGTCATTCTGGTATTAAGCATTTTTTTTTGCTTAGTAGTTTTAGTATTTTTAAAACACCAAAAAAATGGCGACTTTGTTGGGGAGTTGTCCAACACATCTGTGGAAAGTACTGCAATTTTCTTTGGTCCTGTTGTGTACGTGTGTGTCATATGATCTATGTTTTTCCCATGGTTATAAGGGAATCTTTTAGTGTCAAACCTTGAGAATTTAAAGAAGATAGAGCCCAAGTACCATTGCTACACACTGACGTACCCAGCCTATCCAAGTGTCTTATCTAACAAGCAAGAGTTGCAGTCTTACTACATCAGTGATTGGTCTGTCTGTGCCATATATTTTTGTTCCTACTTTTGTATTATTTTCCTTTGGTCAGCTAAAGTGTCATTATATATTTTCCTGAAATAGGGTGGCGACTCAGTCAAGGTTTTGAAGCTAGTGCTTATTGTAACAAAAGGTGAATATGGCTGACAAGAGAAAACACACAAGAGCTTACATTAGAGCCAATCTCGATGTATCAATGTATACTGATTTACCCCAAGGTGGTAGGAAGAACCAAAATAAGAAAAAGACAGATCCAAATCCTACTTGGAAACCCAAAGGTAATGCATCTATCAATTCCCATTATCAACCAATAATAGGAAGAGAGTCTTTTTCGCTGAGCTCTGAATCCGAAACTACAAGACTCTTAGGAGGCATTTTCAGCACCCCATTACCAGATGAGAGAGTTTTTCAAGACAAGGACATATCTACTATGGGAATTGCTACATTAAGACTAGATCTTGTAGCAGATATAAATTATAGGCTAGGATTTAGGAGTTCATCTGACAATCCTTTTAATCCCAAAATAGCCCCATATGTAGAACCAAACCTTATAGATCTGGATGACCCTGCTGATTCCGAGGCAAATTCTGTAGACCCTAAAGAAGTGCACTCTGAAATAGAATTTTTGAAGAAATGGATTGCTGAGGAAGAAGCTAAACGCATTCATCTTGAAAAAGAGAAGGAGCAAGCCACCTTAGATGCCATAATAGAAAGAGATGCTCTGCTAAGAAGGATGGCTGCTTTGAAAGAGAAAAATAAAAAATTAGAAGAGAATACCACAACTCTCCATTAGGATGTTTTTGGAGATGTTGATAATCTTAGAACTAAAGTTCAAGAATAGGAGAAACACCTAGATCAAAGGCAAGAACCAGTTATTGCTCAAGTTCAAGCCTATAAACCTGTTCAATTTGATCCTGTAGAGTCCACTGCAAAAGCTCTAGATAAAGGGAAAGGCAAGGCTATAGGAATCCAAATAAATGAGCCTCAAGCTATACCAAGAAAACCTATACAACCCTCTATGTCGAAGTTAGATCTAGATCTTGAGAAGGGTCAAAAAGAGGGGGAAGACCTTGCAAAAGAACTTGAAAAGGTTGAGAATGAAGCTCAAGCTACAGAGACTAGAAGGAAAATCCAATTCATAAAGTCTAATTCTACATTGGCTTCATGGCCCAATTTTTCTATCCCACCTACAAATCCTGCACCAGTTAGTGCTCCCACAATTTCAACTCAAGGAATACCCCAATATGCTCCTACCTCATCTTCCACTATTGGCACCCAAGTCCCATTTGTCCCACCACAACCGTCCCAAGCTGCTCCCCTGAGTCAAGCCAATATAGCTAGTACCTCAAATGTTCTTGGTTTCTAGAAGAAACCTATATACCTGGAAAAGTATAGACAGATATCATTTGCTGGTATTACTGGTGCCTCCCATCCCATATCGTTTGATTTAAGGGATAAAGTGGTTATGTTTTCTAGAAATAATGTTGTTACTAGTGAAGAACATTTGAGGATTTTCATTGACATGTTGAATGATTATGAAGTTGAACATGAAGACATGGTAATGAAATTGTTTGTGCATTCACTAACAGAGGATGCAAGGGATCGGTTTAGGAGGTTGCCTGATGACAGTATTACCTCATGGAGTGAGTTGGAGAAGTTGTTGAAAGAGTAATATGGGGACAATACTAAAGCAGGATTCATGTGATGTGTACACTAAAATAGAAGTTTCCTAGGTTTACAATAATACTAAGAATTTTTTTTTGATGAATGTATTAAATCATAGAATCAACATTCTAAAAAGAATATCTCAGTATACTTATAATACATTCATCAGTCTACAATCTTTAGAACAGGTATGCATGGGTGCAGTTAGATGGCTTGAGCCTATTTTTCAACGTTGGGGACCCTATATGCAATTTTTTGACAGGTTGATACCCTTGTTAGCCAAGAAGCCAGATGTCCCAGATAAAGTTATTACTGTGAAGGAAGGTATGGACAAAGTGAAAGAATTATTGCAAATCTTCACAAGGAAGCTGGCAGTAATTCAAAGTAAATTAAAAATGCTAACAAATGGTTTCTATTCTTTGATTCCTTCTATTATCGAATCTAATGATAAGTTAAAAGATTTTGATGAGTGGTCTAATTCTTTTGATCACATTATAAACTTGCCACAAGTGGTGTCCATTCCCCAAGATGGTATTCATGAATGTCCTTTCAATGAACTAATTGATACCCTTTTCAAGATTGAAACTGAAGTGAGTAGGTTTATCATAGAAGGAAGGGTGATTACTAATGCCAGGTGGTAGAAAATAGTGGATGAATTAACAACAGTTAAGGAATGTGATTGGCCCACTAAAAGAGAAATATTTGTCTGGGAAGAAATCACAAAAATCAAAGCACCACTAATTGGGAGCAATTAGAGAAAAGGACAAAATTGAAGATTTTATGCTCCAGCTGTCATTTGCCTTCTATTTTATTTGTTTTGTTTTGTTTGTTTAGTTTTCTTTTGAAAGGGGGCAATTTACCCAATTTTTGTAATAAGGACACATGTCACTTTCTTTAGCCCGAAGCTTGTTGCATCTCACACTATTTAAGTGAGATCCCAAGGCTAAAGAATTGTCCAAATTCTATTTCTTCTATGTATTGTGCTTAGTCTAGTTTTTGGTCCAAATTTTGAGAGCAAGTTTGTAATGTATTTTTCTGTCAAATTCTCTGAGAATACATGAATATAGAATGAGCTGTGTTTCTTTCTGAAGGCCATTCTGAGTCTATTGCAAAGGATATACTATTTTCAAAGGAAATGAATACAAACTATGAACTATCCCCATATTAGTTCTTTTTGAATTTTGTCTCCTTTTAAATTCTTAGCTACCTTGATGTTGTATGAGTAAAAGCTTGTGCAATTGAATGCAATCTAGTTAGGTTGTATATCCATTTATCATTGCTGTTAATTCAATGGATTAAATAAAGGCTTTGATGAATGTGATAAGATTCCTTAAGTATTGAAAAGGATTTTTGAATGATAAGTTCTTATAAGAATTGCTGATAGAATTTGTTGTAAGGCAACAAATTAGATCTAAGAATTTGTTATAGACTTTGAACCCCAATGGATTAGGCACTGATCAAGTTATTTCAGCTGAAGGAGAAATATATTATAAATAGGTTATTCAAATGCATCATCAAATCAAATTTTACTTTTATTTATTGTAGATCCTCAAAGTTGGCCAGCACTTATCTGCAAGGAATGTTTTAGCTTCAGTTAGCCATTGTTAAAAACATCTGCAAATCTATAGAAGAATTCTTCACCATATCTGTTTTATGGGATGTGTTTAACAAGTTAGTGAAAATTATGTATATGTTTGAGGATTTTGAAATGAGAATCAAAATGAAACTAAGAATAATCCTCATACAGTTGTCCCAATCTTGAACCATCCCTAGATACACCCACCCTGGTTTTGCAGAGCCAAAAGAGTAGAAAATCATCTGTGGTTTTGTTGAAGTTGGGTCCAAATACCTTACATATGCAATTGTTAATAAGAATAGGCTAGTCTTTAGATTGTGTATGTACTGTCATTTTGGTATTAAGCATTTTTGTCGCTTAGTAGTTTTAGTATTTTTAAAACACCAACAGTACCCATCCCTGAAATAATGGTCATACCAGCACACCGTACCAAAGTACCTATACCCATAACTCATTTCAATAAATATGTTAGGGTGTCACTCTAGTAAGAATCAAGACTTATTATTATACATTACCATATTAGCTACAATTCAATCCAGTTCTATGAATTTCTTGTAAGCTAGCTGATTTAGTTTCCTATACCAACTTTTAAATCTAGTGTCGATCCATCAGTTGGGATATTAGTCAACTTACTAAGACTTGTTGCCTTGGTTTTGTGTTGTACCATCCATGGAAGCCATGTGCTGATCTAAAGTTTGTAATGGGTTGTGAAATCAAAGTATCATTCACAATTGAGAATCAAAACTCACTTAATTGCAAGACAACAATGCATTACAGACTACACAATGAGTTCATAATAGATTGTGAATTTGTACAGAATACAATAAAGCAAGGAGAATATATTTCTTAGAAGAAAAAATTATTTAACTCTAAGGGATGCAATTAGTCACAAGGCATAGGACACATGCAATTATTCTGAAGAAACCATTTTGACCCAAGGCTTCTTGATCACCAAGATTGATAGTTGCTTGATTCTTAAAGGAAAACTTGTAACATTATATTTACCCAATATTGTAAATGTATATACTCAAAAAAAAATTAAATATAAAATGATTGTTATGATTCTCTTTTACACCTACCTGAATTTACAAAATATGCCACAATAGAAAATAGTACTATGCACACAACATGTCTGTTTATAGCGGGAGTAACTGGAAAACATTTGCTACAACAGAAATTGCTCCTGTCCCCACAAGCATTAATCAACAAGGAATATCTGATTCCCTTTTATACAGGGAAAATTGGCTACGGGTTTAGCATTCTTAGGTGCAATACATGTTACATACATTACATGGGTAATCCAATATCGAAAGTCTAGATATGCCAAAAAGTAAAGAATGCAGGGGTGAATCCACAAAAAATTCAAATCACAAGTCCACATATCACATTGCTTTTGAGTGATAGATAAGATAGGTGAATATGTTATTTGCATATACTTTTTCATGAGTAGCCAAATACACCTATGTCCCTCCCCACAAAGGTATACCGTTGTATCCAATAAGATATCTCTATTTGTATCTCTAGTATGTACCCATGTCCATGAAACTTTGACTTTTTCCAAGATAAGATAAGATTTGACTTAGCAGTCAAATTTTTAAATATTACCATAAGGCTAGGACCAAAAAGTAGAAGAATTTTCTCCACAAAACTAAATTAAAAATTTCTTAGGTTCTAAGTAAAGATTTTTTTTTAACAAATAATCATTTTGTTACCACTTTGTATGCCATGTGCTTGTTAGAATTCTTTAGAATAACTTAGAGGGGGGGGGGGGGGGGGGGGGGTGAATCAGTTATTCAAGGTCCAAAATTCCCTATTAATACCTTTTTACTACTTTTAATGAATCCATACACCTTTCATCCATCCAATACTTAAATCAATCATATAAGCAAGTTACAGTAAATCAATATGCAATGATAAAACATCAAAAATCAACACATGACACAATGATTTACGTGGAAACCCAATTTGGAAAAAACCACTAGTAACATGCTACTTGATTTTCACTCTTCTAAAGTGATGCCCTGTTAAAATCCTGCCCTGTTAAAGGCTTACAACACACTGTTAAATGTGACCTTGTTAAAGGATTTCACAAAACTGTTTGGAATGGGCCTGGTTAAAGGTCTTTAAAACATTCACTTGGAATGTCACCCTGTTAAAGGATTTATCTTGTGGCTATTAAACCAACCTAAGTCCATTGGATTTAAACTTACTGTTACAATTGCTAGAAAGTAACGATAATGGTCTTTTGATCTAATATAACTTACAACATATTTTGTATATTTCAGATCACACTTTCAATTCAATCCTTATGTTTGGCTTCAATCACTTCAGCTTTGACTTCTTGTCTCCCTCTCAAGCTTCGTCTCCTTGAGTCTTCTTACTCATTTTTCCATTGCAATCATCCTTGAGGTCGTCTATCCAAATAGAGTTCCTGTGCTTTCTTCTCCTTAGCACATTTTACAACACTTCATGCTTTTATGCTTGACCACCTCTCTCTCTCCTCTTTTTTTATTAACTTATGTCTTCTTAAATAGAAGTCTAATTTTCCTTTGCCACTCAACTTTTCGTCTCTAATTTTAGGATTTCAAAATGGATTAGGTAGGATACAATGTATCTACCCCATATCTTGTTCTCTTCTAGAAACTTCACCAATTGTATCCTTAAAAGAAAAATGTTCTACATGGTGTTCTGTGCCACCAGCTCATCATTCTTATCTTCCTTTTAATTCACAACTTTTTAGATAACAACCTTGTCGGCTTAGATCTAGCGATTCTTCGATTTCTAAAATAATGCAACAACTCGATATTATTGAGTTACTAGTGCTCAACACCTCTGTGTTACTCGGCACCTATACCTGCTCGGCACTTGGTTCTACTCGGCACTTGGTTAAACTCTGTGTCACTCAACATCTTAACTTGCTTGGCATCTGAAGTTTACTCAGCATCTGAAGTTTACTCAGCATTAACTAGGAATTTTCTCATCTCTTACTAGCTTGCTCAACTCCTCTCTAATGATCTTAGTTTGAGCTTTACAAAAGACTTAGCTAAAACCTTAAATCTTTGATATGTTTCAGTGTGCCCATTCTTTGTATCTTATAGTATGTCATCAAATACACTTTTTCATCAATGGCTTAGCTAATCCTTATACTTCATTACAACATCATAACTTCAACCTTTCTCTAGGTGTTCTAGTTACATCTTATTGATTGCCTCCACCTTGACAATCAACTAATTGATAGTATTTGGATCACTAAAGAAATTGTCATTCCTAAAAGTAGCAAGTTTGACATCAATGAAAAAATAATGATTCAGGACATTCTTTACCAGTTCCATATATTATTTCAACAACTTTTCTTATGATCAACAATCTCCCTCTTTGGCATTGATGGTAAACCAAACTGATCAATTGATCAACTTAGTTACCACCAAGATTGTATGCATTGTCTTGCTGTATATTTTTACTACTGATCTCATATATCTCCCACTTTCATATATATATATATATATATATATATATATATATATCTCCTTCTTTTCTTTGTATTGATCAATTTTTTGCATATTTCTCCCTCTTTGACATAAATGCCAAAGATGTAGCATCTTTATCATGCAAAATATAAGCTTTGGCTTCTTGTTGATTTTCTCCCTTTGTCACCATGCTTGTGACTGATTTGGAGTTTCTGCTCCTGCTATTATCCTTTGCATCAACTTGTTAATATTTCAATGATTTATTCTTGTTGATGTAAGGCAGCTTCCATGTTTCCTTAAACTGCTTGAGTTAGGGGTATGAACCCCAACTTGCCTCTAAGATATTCATAGGAATCCTTGGGCAATGGTTTGGTAAAGATATCTGCAGTTTTTTCCTTTGTGTGAATGTATTCCAACTTCACTTGTTTGTCTTCTACCAATTCTTTGACATAATGATACTAATTGCAATATGCTTGGTTTTTGCATGCATCACTGGATTTTTGGATATATTTATAGCACTTGTATTATCATAATACAATATCACAGGCTTTGTTACTTCTTCTTTCATTCCATTCAATAGATGTGTGAGCCATACAATGTTTTTGCAATTGACTGCAGCTGCCACATATTCTGACTCTGCAGTGGACTGGGATGTACATGTTTGTTTCTTGCTAGTCCAAGTAACCAGCCTTTTGCCTAGGAATAATGCACCTCCACTTGTGCTTTTTCTGTCATCAATGTTTCCTCCCTAGTTTGCATCTGTATATGCATTGAGCTCAAATTTTCCATTCTTTTTGTAGTATAGACCAAAGTCACCAGTTCCTTTGAGACATCTCATTATTCTTTTTACTACTATGAGATGATTTTCTTTAGGATTAGCAGAGAACCTAGTCACTATTCCAACTGCTAATGCTATGTCTGGTCTACTATGTACAACATATTGTAGTTTTCCAATCATGGATATGTACATTGTTTGATTAACTTTAGCTCACTCATCCTTTTTGGATAGCTTGTTTCCCGTTTTCATTGGTGTGCTGAGTGGTTTGGATTCCTCCAATCCAAATGTTTTAATAATTTCTTTGATGTATTTTGATTTTGTAACAAATATTCCATGTTTGAGTTGATGTACTTGCAATCTGACAATAAATTTGATTTCTCTAAACATAGACATCTCAAATTCATGTTTCATTTTGTCAGCAAAGCCTTTGCAAAGTACTTCCTTTCCACCAAAAATTATGTCATCCACAAAAATTTTAGATACAATAATGTCTTTACCTTCTTCTACTTTGATGTACATGTTGCTATTATCATCAGTTCTTTCAAATCCAATTTGCACTAGATACTTGTGAAGTCTCTCATACCATGCTCTAGGTGCTTGTTTCAAACCATAGAGTGCTTTATGCAACTTACACACCATATCCCTATTATTTTCATCAAAAAATCCTTTTGGTTGTTCAATGTAGACTTCTTCTTCTAGTATACCATTTAAGAAAGTAGATTTTACATCCATCTAATAGACTTTAAAATCTTTGTAAGAAACATATGCAAGTAAAGTTCTTACTCCTTCCATTCTAGCAATAGGAGCGAATGTTTCTCCATAGTCTATTCCTTCTTCTTGAGCATAACCCTTACATACTATTCTAGCTTTTTTTCTGGTAATCTCACCATTCTCATCTAGTTTGTTTCTAAATACCCATTTGGTGCCAATCACATTCTTGTCAGTTGGTCTAGGAACCAAACTCCAGGTTTTGTTTTTTTTTTATTTGATCAATTTCTTCTTCCATAGCTTTATACCAGTCATCATCTTGTAAAGCACCATATACTGTCTTAGGTTCAAATTTTTTGATCAGACATGATTCATGTCTTAGTATGTTCCTTGTCATTGGTCTAGCATCTTTGTCACCAATTATTTTTTTAGCAGGGTGATGTCTTTTTACATATTTGGATAATCTTGGTTCTATCCTTGTTTCCATGTTTGATCTTTCAGATTCAGGATCACTAGATCATTGTGCACTTCGTTGTCAGGTTGTTCCTCATCATGTGTACTATTTTCAGAATCAGATTGTCCATTTCATTCATTCTGCAGCTCGACTTCTGAATGCAACTCAACATTCACTGGTTGAGACTCAGCTAAAACTGATACTTGTTGTTGATTTACAATTTGATTGACATCATCCTCATCAACAGTCATTCCTTCATAAGAATACACAAAGGTTCTATACTCTTCCATTTTCTTTGGTATTTTAGCTTGGACTTCTGTGTGCTCATCAAAATTTACATTTGCACTTTCCACAATTTTTTTAATGTTAATATTCAAACACTTATATGCCTTACTTCTAGTGGAGTAACCAAGAAATATGCCTTCATCACTTTTTGCATCAAATTTTCCATTTCTAACATCTTTAAGGATAAAGCATTTGCAACCAAACCCTTTGAAATGTTTTATATTGGGTGAGTGACCATACCATAATTCAAAGGGTTTTGTATTTGTACCTTTCTTGACTTGTACTCAATTCAGTGTATAAACAACTATAGTTATAGCTTCTCTCCAGTATTTTAGAGAAACATTCTTTTCCATCATTAATGTTCTGGCACAGTCAATCACAGATCTATTTCTTCTTTTAGCAATTCCATTCTATGGGTGAGTTCTAGGAGTTGACGTTTGTCTTTTGATTCCTTTTTCATTACAGAATATCTCGAATTCATTTGATGTAAATTCACCACCTCTATCTGATCTTAAGCATTTCAAGCTTTTTCCAGTTTCCTTTTCAACTCTAGCCACATACCACTTGAACATTTGAAAAGCATCAAATTTTTGTTTTAAGAACATAATGGTCATCATCCTGGAATAGTCATCAACAAATAGCATTATGTATTTATCCCCTCTATAGCTTTGTGTTTCCATTGGACCACATAAGTCAGTGTGAACTAACTCAAGTATCTCTTTAGATGTATAATTTTTTCTTTTGAAACTTGAATTTTTTATCTTTCCTAGCTGACATTGTTTGCACATGATATTATCAGGTTTCTTCAATTTTGGTAAACCTTTGACTTTCTTCATTTTACTGATGTTGACTAGATTGTCAAAGTTGACATGACATAATCTTCTATGCCATAACCATTCATCATCAAATTTTGCAAATAAATAAGAAACATCATTCATAACAAGATAAAACAAATTACTCTTTGTTTGATCTCATTTTTCTATCAGTTTACCATCAGTAACATAGATTTTTGTAGTTTTGTTTCCAAATTCCACTTTGCAACCTATATTGCCTAACTGTGAGACTCAATAAATTTTAATTTAATCCTTCAACATAGTATGCATTGTCACATGAAATTTTTTCTATGAGCTTAATGGAACCTTTATCTTTGATTTAACATGGAGCATCATTACCAAATCTAACACTATTTCCATCATACTGAGTAAAGTTAACAAACTTACTTTTGTCTCATGTCATGTGATGTGAGCATCCACTGTTTATGATCCATCTGTCATTCTTGTTTATACATGTTACCAGTGCTGTGGTCTCTTCTTCATCAGATTGGTCCTTCATGGCTACATAAACAACTTCATCATCATTGTCATCAAAATTTTCTTTAGCAATATAACACTTCTTACCTTTTTCTTTGTAATCTCTCTTGTCATCATCTCTTCTGTTCTTGTATATGGTGCCTTCTTTGGAATCCTTTTTCTATGGACACCTTGCAGCAATATGACCTACTTCATTGCAATTGAAACAAATGATAGGCATCTTACCTTTGAATTTTCCTTTGCCCCTGTGAAATCTTCTAGTGAGCAATGCTTCCAATTGTTCCACATCTTCCTCATCAGTGCTACTATCACTAGATACATACTTCATTTTTCTTCCTTTCTTTGATTTCACCTGTTCGGCATCTTTTAGTGATAACTTGGCCTTAAAAGCATATTCAACATTTTTAGGTTTGTAGTTGTCAAAGTTGGATAACTCAAATGTAGCGAGTCTACCTATTATACCTTCAAAGCTTAGATTATTTCCTGGTATACATCTTAGCTCTTGTATTGCTGATACTCTAATAGCATAGATAGGGAGCAAGGTTCTTAAGAACTTACTATTAACAATATCTTCATCCAGTTGACCACTCAAGCATCTTATTGCACTTATCACTTCCTTTATTCTTGCACCATATTGAGCAGCATTCTCATTTTCTTCCATTTTCATGTCATCAAACTTTCCTCTGAAACTTTCTCTTTTTTCTCTTTGTACATTCTAATCTCCTCCATAGATGTCTAATAGGTCTTTCCACATTTTGAATGTAGTGTCACATCCTTTGATATCATCAAATTTAGCATAGCTGAGTGTAGAGGCAATTTCCAGCATTGTCTAATTGTTTTCTTGCTTGTTTTTCATGTCTTCAATAGTAGGAGCACCTGTTGGATCTACATGTTCAGTGACAATTGAATTTTGGGCATGATCTTCTATGGATCCAAGATGTAGCTTCATCAAAATTTTCCATGCAACAAAGTTGTCTTTTTTGAGCTTGGGAACTTCTCCCTTTGTCATTTTGATCTTTTTTGCTTGTAGTCCTTTTAAACTGAATCAACAGTCAGCTCTGATACCAATTATTAGAATTCTTTAGAATAACTGAGAGGTGGGGGGGGGGGGGGGTGAATCAATTATTCAAGGTCCAAAATTCCCTATTAATACCTTTTTACTACTTTAAATGAATCCGTACACCTTTCATCCATCCAATACTTAAATCAATCATATAAGCAAGTTACAGCAAATCAATATGCAATGATAAAACATCAAAAATCAACACATGACACAATGATTTATGTGGAAACCCAATTTGGGAAAAACCACCAGTAACATGCTACTTGATTTTCACTCTTTTGAAGTGATGCCATGTTAAAAGCCGGCCCTATTAAAGGCTTACAACACACTGTTAAATGTGACCTTGTTAAAGGATTTCACCAAATTGTTAGGAATGGGCCTGGTTAAAGGTCTTTAGAACATTCACTTGGAATGTTACCCTGTTAAAGGATTTATCTTGTGGCTATTAAACCAACCTAAGTCCATAGGATTTAAACTTATTGTTACAATTGCTAGAAAGTAACGATAATGGTCTTTCGATCTGATATAACTTACAACATACTTTGTAGATTTCAGATCACACTTTCAATTCAATCCTTATGCTTGGCTTCAATCACTTCAGCTTTGACTTCTTGTCTCCCTCTCATGCTTCATCTCCTTGAGTCTTCTTACTCATTCTTCCAATGCAATCATCCTTGAAGTCATCTATCCAAAAAAGTTCCTATGCTTTCTTCTCCTTAGCACATTTTACAGCACTTCATGCTTTTATGCTTGACCACCTCTCTCTCTCCTCTTTTTTTATTAACTTATGTCTTCTTAAATAGAAGTCTGATTTGCCTTTGCCACTCAACTTTCCCTCTCTAATTTTAGGATTTCAAAATGGATTAGGTAGGATACAATGTATCTACCCCATATCTTGTTCTCTTCTAGAAACTTTGCCAGTTGTATCCTTAAAAGAAAAACATTCTACATGGTGTTTTGTGCCACCAACTCATCATTCTTATCTTCCTTTTAATTCACAAATTTCTAGATAACAACCTTGTCGGCTTAGATCTGGTGATTCTTCAATTTCCAAAATAATGTAGCAACTCGGCATTATTGAGTTATTGGTGCTCGGCACCTCTGTGTTACTCGGCACCTATACCTGCTCGGCACTTGGTTCTTCTCGACACTTGGTTCTGCTTGGCACTTGGTTAAACTCTGTTTCACTCGGCATCTTAACTTGCTCGGCATCTAAAGTTTACTCGGCATCTGAAGTTTACTTGTCATTAACTAGGAATTTTCTCGGCTCTTACTAGCTTCCTCAACTCCTTCTCTCTAATGATCTTAGTTGGAGCTTTACAAAAGAGTTAGTTAAAACCTTAAATCTTTGATATGTTTCAGTGTGCCCATTCTTTGTATCTTATAGTATGTCATCAAATACACTTTTTCATCAATGGCTTAGCTAATCCTTGTACTTCATTACAACATCATAACTTCAACCTTTCTCTAGGTATTCTAGTTACATCTTATTGATTACCTCCACCTTGATAATCAACTAATTGATAGTATTTGGATCACTAAAGAAATTGTTATTCCTGCAAGTAGCAAGTTTGACATCAATGAAAAAATAATGATTGAGGACATTCTTTACCAGTTCCATTTATTATTTCAACAACTTTTCTTATGATCAACAGTGCTACGAAATTTATGTCATATGAATATCATTTTTATCAAATGATATTTACTATTTATTACCCCTCTAGTTGTTCCTAATCATGCTCTTCCAAATCAAATATTTTCTTCTCACTTTAAATAATAGCTACCTTGACAAAATTGACAACCCTCAAAGTGAAACAATGCAAGCCTTCTAAAAGATGAGTTAGAGAAGAGCAATGACCAAGTTATGAAGAGTTAGAAAAGATAACTCCATAATCTATAAAGGATAAGCTTTACATTACTAAAGTTTTGCTAGTTACATTTTGCTTGCTAAAAAACATAGATAATTGCATAATTCTTGTATGCTGACTCTTGTTAAATATAACATGGTCAAATAAATTATTTTTCATTAAACAAATAGTTTATTATGGACAGTGCACAAGACAAGAAGGAAACTAATACTTCTATACATGTTAACAATTTAATCTTGATCAAGGTACATTTGGTTGTGGTGGCAAAAGTTGCAATTGTTGATGAAGGCTTTGAGCATATTTATCACGCAAACAAGCATATCATGGGAAGAGCATTATGTAGTGGATAAAAGAGGAAGCAAATTATGTAGGAGACAATACCAAGAGGAATAGTATAAGAGAAAATTGAGACCATACAACAATGCACCTACATAGCCACATGTACCACTCAATGTGCATGGCAGTCTTAAGGTTCAACTTCTGTTACACCAGGACTATATTTACCTGAGTGGGAATGGCTGGTCATTATATTGATTGTCAATAAGGGATAAACTAGACTAATAGCACTATCTTGTTTAAAACCTAGGTAATGACACAACATACTTGGTAACTAGTGGCCCTAAATAGGTAGGTTCTTGAGGATTTCGAGGCGAATATTAGTAAAATTATAGACCTTTAAATTTACAAAAAATAAAACATTATTAAAAAGGCATTATAATGACTTTCAATGTTAGATCTATGTAATATAGCACAAAATGTAATTCATCATGCAGTAGCACCACAAAATAACTATCCTTAAACACATCAAAACTTTGTAGTGCACTTATAGTGTGCCTTGAACCAAGTTGAACCACTCCATATGGCACTGTTGCTATAACTACAATTGTCTGCATGAGGATAGACATAATATTTAATAAACAATAGCCAATGGTACAGAGTTGTTTTGAAAATTTTAAAAAGGCATCAACAGACTCAAAACTTGAAACCATTTCTCACATAATAGTATATATTTCTTTACACATGTGCCTACCCAACCCCTAGCGTGAAAAAAAATTTTAAATGCAAAAATTATGAGAAATCCTCTCACCTTTATTCTAGTTATTTTTTGAGACATCAGCATACTGCAGTTAACATGAACAAGTTCAAATATAGAAAGATAAACTAATAAAATGTAAATCTCACCCCTGTCAAAGAGAAAACAAGTTTTGAAAATCATACTTTCGGTGAAATAGATAAAATTAGTAAGAAGTTTTACATACCACATGAGGATTTGTGTAAGGACCATTTGCATAGACAAAAAAGTTGTCCTTATTCATTGATCAACACAACAGAATAATTTCTCTAAGTTTTAACCATTAGTAAAATAGAAATGGTTATTAGTTTATTTGTTACTTCATAGTCACCTATGTTGACTATCCTGGTCCAAAGAAATGGAAAGCATATGTGCTTTGCATATTATTTGGTTAAATCTTGAGGATCCACTTAGTGACTTAAGAAAAGTCCTCCCACTAAGAAAGTTCTCTTGAAAGATCCACTAATGCCTTCCAAAAAAGGAAATGTTTCCAATGGTGGTGGAACAAGAATTGTTAAGAACAACCATAGGTAAATTGTTCAAAAATGTTTTTTAATTAACTAGGGAAGATTAGAAACCTTCACTATTTTAAAACTTGTGAATAAGATTTAAACATAAAACATGAAAACAGAGAGAAATTTATACAAATCATACTCCACATAGTATATATCAATCTTTGAGCCATAAAAAACACACTTTAAATGAATTTAAGAAAAAATAATGTAGAACAATCTATCATTGACTGTGAAACTTGAAAAACAAAATTGCACAACCTTTGATAAATGAATAGAGGAGGTTTACTGTACCATTGCCTGTGCATATACAACTTAATTAAATAAAATCACTATTTGTCAAACTTTCCTGCCTCAACATACAAAGATCTTTGCACCTTGACATAAAAAGATCTTTCACCACACCAATGCCTCAAAATAAACAAGGATTGTCTTTCAAATATATTATTTCCATGAATTCAACCTAGAACACATCATCTAACCATGCAATAACAATATAGCACAAACAATCTAGTTACCAAAAAATTGTGTGGTAAAGGGCATACCCTTCTCCAAATGGATGCATCTGATGTGACATGTTAGCCACAAGTTGTCCAATTTTATCTTCCATGGAAAACCATCTTGACCATGGTCTCCATGATTGAGTAGTGCTCCTCCAGTATCCCATCCATTGAGAGAAGAGTTGGTTGATGTGAACAAAGAAGTATTTGAGAAGTTTGATGATTTCATAGACACGTAGTGACCATCTTCCCATGTAAGAATCCTAAAAAAAAATGACAAGAAAACTAAGCTCTTGCTTACTTCTGTAGCCATGTTTACAAGTGATTTTTATATGTGCTGATATATTGACACCATTCTAGAATTTACAGTATCATTATGAATACATTCCCAATGCTTGATAACTAGACATGTTGACCTCTTGAAGCAATGAAAATGTAAGTCCCTACCACAGGATACAATATAAGTGAAATTAAAAAACATCTAGCTATCAAATTCTCAAAAAAGAGAGAACTTCATGAAGAACAAATCTGCTTTCTTTCACTCTGTTAAACTTTTATATGTTTTAAAGTTTAAACAACCCAATAGTAATACCCATTTACATCTGACTGGTAGTGTCATATGTTGAACCAACAGTGTACCTGAAAGAGAAGTCAATTTTGAGGTCTACAATGAGGCAACAATTTCACTTACAAGATTTCCTCTAGTTGATTCACATTAAAAGTACTTTTTTAGTTAACTAAAACATCTATGGTGCAAAAGCAAACAACTAATGCTTAACATATAACACTAATCCAGGAAAAGGTAAGAAATACTTGTCCTATTAAAAAGAATCATAAAGTGACAACGACTAAGTAGAGGACCCACATATATACACAAAGATGTGTGAACAAGTTTAGACAAAATTAATTGAGTATTCTCACTGAAACCTTGCATAAATAGGTTTACATATCATGCAATCATTAATCCAATCCCTATGAATGTTTATGTGCTAGGCTAGAGAAAATCATGGATACAAGGTGCTCCAGTCAATACACAAATTTTCTTAGAGATTATCAACAGACAAAATAGGGTCACATTTCAAGCTTATGTGTTTGAAAAGACCTTCATGATGGAGGAAATGGTTAATATGTTTGACTAGTCACAAATTCAAGCTCATAATATAAAAGTCTTACCTATTCCACTAACCAAGCAAACCTCTACAACTGGTAAGAAAAGTTCTATAATAGAAAAATTAACAAAGTCCATATAATTATAAAAGACTAAGCAAGATAAGTAGGAACACACATTTTACATGAGATGAGAAAGTCTCATCACATCAAATAAATGGACATGAACACTCAATTGAAGCATAGCATGTGAACATTTGAAAAGAAAACATTGATGTGAATGAGTGTGAGTACATGGTGCCCATGGCCACCACAGAGGGGTGTCTAGTGACCAACACCAATAGGAGTTGCAAGGCCATTCTTATGAGTGGTGGGGCTACATCCATTCTTCTTAGAGATGGCATGACCAGGGCCCCTGTTGTCAGGTTCCACACTGCCAAGAGAGCTGAACGCTCAAGTTCTTTATTGAGGATCCATTCAACCCTGATAAAATATCTGACATCTTCAATAGGTATATATGTTTCTTTTCAACATGTTCTTTTCATAATGCATGCAAACTTGATCATGTAGTTTTGTGGGTACCGGTTCAATGGGTAGTGAAGTAAGGGTAATTTTCATGATTCCTAAAATGATTTTGGGTTCACTTTTTTTCAACAAGACAAGAAAATTTGCTAGGCTACAAGATATAAAATGTGCAATTGCGAGCAAGAATTTGTACATGAGATTCTCATGCTTCACTAGAGATGCCATGAGAATGAATATGGTCTCCAAGGGTGTTCAAAATATCTTGGATTATCTTCAAACTGCCTTCCCTGACATGGATCTTCTTAGAATTTTTGGTAATTCAATTCCTCTGATTTTTCCTCACTTATTTTTTGAGGGTTTTACTTTTGCATTGATTAGTTCTTGAAAATGGGTGGACAAATTTTGCAAATGGCTATTTCTAGGAAATTTCTGTGCAGACAAAAAGCCCATGGTAGTGAATTGGATTGAAGCATACACAAGGTCTTTTAAACAAGTTTTCAATTAGAAATCACATAGGATACCATAAATGACAACCTACAATATATGCTTTAAATTCTTAAGACCAAGGTAAATAGTGTATCAATACACCTGAAGGATGAAAATCACAGTGTTTTGTGCAATATAAAGCCCAAAAAGGGTGAGATTATATTAAGAAAGAGTAATAAGATTATGGAAAATGACTTGGAGTTCATGCAAAATGTACAGAGAAGAAAAAAACATTTTCATGCTATTATAACAACATAGTTTCCTTTTCTCTCTAAAACAGAGATAAAGAAGCTTGAAGTACCTATAAATGCCAATGTCTGTGAGATTTTCTTCAGAATAGTTTATGGTGAAAATCTAGTTCCATGATTCTTCACACTTTATTCTTCTCTATTTTGGCTATTGAATTAAGGGGTTTTTACATCTCTAAGGTACAAGAATGGATACCTAGAAAGATGGCATGCTGCACTAATTCTTTGGATACCATAGTGGATACTAAAATGGTGGAAAGTGGCTCTCTAGTTTTGGCAAATAGTGGGAGGTAGGGATTGAACTTTTCTTTGGTTTGAAAGCAGGAAATGAAATGGATGGGTTGTGTCAGTCATCAAAAAGCTTATAGCCTAACAAACCCCAACTTATTTCCCACCATTCTTTGTTCCATTCTATTAAATTTTTAAAAAATTAATGACGGTACTGGGTAGAGTGGGTAAAATCATAGAATGGTAAGGATGCCCGATGCTTCAGAACCATAGGGCTTCCTCTACTAGCTAAAATTTTCAATTTAATAGAATAGAATTAATTTTAGTTTTAAGGTTTAGAAAGGTAAAATAACAATTTATTGTTTAAGACAAAAATATATATATATATATATATATATTAAAAGATGTCTTAAAATAACTTTATTTTTAGTAGGGAATGTTCTAATAGTTGTGTTAGTATTTTTTGTAAACATAGAAGTTCTAATCATAAGTCAAATTTCGTCATTTTGTTAGGTGCATCTTCATAGAAGAATGAAGAGCTTAAAGCTAATTTTTTTTAATCTTTGGGATATTCAAAAAAAATCTCTTGTATGGATCGTGGAGTGCAAAGTGGTCAAGAAGTGTCATTTCAATGCACTCCCATAATACTCATTATGTTCATGCACTATTAGTCACTCACTCAAAAAATACCTGGTGCTTAAATATCCCAATAATTTTTATGAAATGTCCAAATAGTGGTGCACTAATTGGTCAATCGCTAACCAAAAAAGCTCTTAAAAGTTAAAAAATGATCACCTATTAGTACATGTGTGATTAGGTATAGTTAATACATGTGTTTTCATTTTTAGGGCCTCCTTTAAGAATGGCAATTGAGAAATATCTATTGAAAAACTATCGTAATTATTGAACCCTCTATCAATTACTATATTGGATATCTTCCCTTAGGTAAATTTCATTTCTCTCTGTCATTAAATTTCTTTTGAAAGGATAATTAACAATTATAATAACAATTAAATAAAATTAAGAGAAAATTTTAAGAAAGTTATGATAAAAGAATAAAAAGTATAAAGATAAAATTATAAAATTCATCACAGAAAAAGGCAAAGATTAAATATTAAAGACTTTTATAAATTATATTTATATTTATTAATTTTTTTAACTTATAAGAATTATGCTTTATTCTCAATTAAAATTAAATAAAAAAGAATTAAGGTAAGGTTTCAACACCTAATGATGAGTGTTGAATAATTTACCTTTAGAAGAAACATGGTAGATGTGACATAAAATGAATATATGCTTATATAACCTTGAATTTTATTGAATATATATCTCATTTAGTATTGTGATTATATATTAGTCTATGGTTATATTTTATAATTATAAAAGAGTAAGAATAATGTATTTAATCATTTTTGCTTGGGTGACTGATTATTATTAGCTAACTATTTAGTCATTTATTTGATCACTTGTTTAGTCATTTTTTGTTTAGGTGATCAATTATTAGTAACTAGTTATTTAGTCATTTATTTGGTAGTCTATACAGTAATTTTTATTTGGTTGATATTGTGGTTTTACCCGATGATCAAATTAGTCACTTATTTAGTCACCTATAGTTGGAAATTACAAAAATATAGTAGAATGTGATCAATTTTAGTCATGTGACTAAAATTTCTAGTGGTGTGACTAAAAGTTTTAGTCGCATAGTCACATATTTGCCAAAATGTGCTAGTGATCATTCTTGGGATTGCATTTTCATCTCTTGAATTTCTGAAACTCTAATTTTATATATAGGAAGAGTTATAATGAGAACCTTTCTCATCATTGTCTCATCATCTATCTTTCCTCTCGAGCCTCTAATTTCACACACACTAGTTTTGATCCTTGTACTATATTTTAAAATATTCTCATCTTCTCTCATCCTCATTTGATAAAATTACCTCTGATACTTCTTTCCTTAGCTCTTCTCACATTGTTATCTCCTCCATAGATAGCTTTCAACTTGATCCACATCTCATAAGAAATACCACACTCTTTGACTTCTTCAAATTCAACATAATTGAGAGTTGAAGAAATATCAATCATCATAATTTTATGATTCTTCTTTTCTGTAGTTTCTTAAACAATCATAGTTCCAATAGGTTCCACATACTTGGAATCTAGGTACTTTAGGCTTGAGTCTCCAATGGTTGTCAAATACAATCTCATGAGTTTCTACCATGCCTTGAAGTTATCTCTATTAATCTTAGTAATCTCCATTATATATGATGTCATGATATTTAGCTTAGGTCCTTGAAACCTTCTCTACAAGAACCAAAAGCCCTGATACCAATTGCTAGAAATATAAGAGGAGTAACAGAGAGGAGACAGGTGAATCAGTTACCACAAGAATAAATCCCAAACCCCTTAGATGTCAATACAAATCAAAAGCAATCTTTTTTAAAACTAAAATATTGTTTTAACTTAGTTAGGACTTGTCACAATATGGTCATAGCCAATTTTCAATCTTTCTTGTACCTTTGCCAAAATTTGAAACTCAATCTCTAGCTTGGTAGCTAGGTCAATCAATCCTACAATATGTGCAAAATTTGTGTCTCTCTTCAAAATTTATTTAGCAACAGAAATAATCTTATGAATTCTATCAATGTACGGAAATAATTAAAGCTAAATTAGTGCTAACTTATTTCATTTTATTTTTCTTTAGCTATGATTTTAACTAACCTTTTTTTATTAAATGTAAGTTCATTGAATTAAAATGAACTTGTGTTCAAAATAATTATTTAATTGTATACTGTCTTTGATGTTACACAAAATGTCAAATCTTTATGATTCAATGTCTACCAATCTCACTCAGGCAATGAAGATAGTTTCAAGTATTTGTCGAGCATTCCAAAAATAATCAAGTTTACAGTCAGTGTCACCTAGGCATCAAAGAAAGTTTATAGGAAGATAATGTTTGCCAAGCTTTCTCAGGCATCAAAGATAAGTTGGCAAGGAACCAATGTTAATCAATCTCACTTAATTAACAAAGGGAATTCAATTTAAAATGTAGTGCTAACCAAGTTCTTGTGGTTAGCAAACGAAGCCTAAAGAAAGTATTTTGTGAGTTAGTATTGATCGAGATGAGTCGACTAACAAAGGACTTTTTTGAGTCAACATATTTAGTTTGATGAATTTATTTGTTAAGTCTAGCTGACATAAAGGATGAATATTGAATATATGAAAGTGTATTCAAGTTGACTTGACAAGGAAAATAATATAAGTATAGGCTTAAGTAGTGGGATTTAAAGAAGTGAATCATGGGATTGAAAAGATAAATCAAGGAAGAAAATTGGTGGGATATCAAAGTATCCTAAGTTGACCAAGTTGTAAAGTTTTATCCAATCAAGGAGGATTAAGTATTTAAGCCATAACATAGATCTAAAATAAAAAATCAGGTCGTATCATTATTACTCTCTAATAAGTGTAGTAGTGTATCAAATCTCTTAATAGAGTTAGCTTAAAAACTATTTTCCAAATCCTTTAACAAGGTGGCATTTCTAGATTGAAGTGCATAAAGACCTCTAACAAGGCCACTAATAATAGGGTGATTTAAATCCTCTAATAGGGTCACACCTAGTAGTGTGTTGCGTAACCTTTAATAAGGTTGGCTCCTAATAGGGTTCCCTTTAGAAGAGTGAAAACTAGTAACTAGTTGTAATTGGTGGTTTTTCCCAAATTGGGTTTCTACATTAAATCATGGTGTCATATGTGCTCATGTTATTTTTTTTTATGATTCTGCAACTAAGTTAATTAAGGTTAATCACTTTAAACATATCAAGATGTATTTAGTTAAGTGATTATCAAGTAACAAAAATTCTTAGTATTTGTTGACTAATTTAGTTAAGTGATTATCAAGTAACAAAAATTCTTAGTATTTGTTGACTAATTTAGTGCTTATGATTGAGCGTTAGGTATTGAATCAGTTAGTTTATAGTTGAGATAGGAAAAGTCTCTTAATAGAATAGTGTTAATAGGCCTATGTATCCTAAATGAGTCCTTACTTTATTGTAAGTTTCGATTCCTCTAAGAAGGCAAGACCTAATAGTATTTTAATTCTTTAACATGACAGACCTTTCACCTGGTAGATCATATCTTATGGTTAAAAATTATAACCTTAAAATGTTTACTTTATTGTTGCAACAATGAAGATTTGTAGGTTTCATACCCACCTCAATTTTACCTTCATCTTGAAATGTTTCTAGATATAATTTGTGTGGACTCTTAAATTCTATATTCAAAGGATAATGATTGAGGAAATGACAATAATTTAGATTTGGGACCCATTTCCCTTAGGATTAAGTGTAGAATTTCTTAAGTTTTCAATAGGAAAATAATTTTTATCTTTAAACATCTAGTTATTATTCTCTTCCCCCACTTTACATAGGCCTTCTTTCTATGAATCATCTTACTATGTGTAGTAAGAGGAAATGATGTGATATTTTTAGGATAGTGTCATTGATATATTGATGGAATAGAGGCCCTGTTTCCAAGATATCTCCCTAAATACTCTCCTCCTATGAATTATAATTTGAAAAGGTTCCATGATGTTTTGGCCATTGCTAGAAATGTTAGAGTGTGTTAATTTAGAAAAAATAAGTGCATTTTTTATGAATTCAATAAGATAACCTCAAGCCTTGAAAAATCAAAATCATTTACAAAGGAAACAACATGGAATCATTTGGGTTTATGGAAATAATATGATCGACTCTCTAAGTGTTGAAGCAATGAAGAAAACTATAGTTGTAATTCTATTCTAAGGAAAAAAAACTCAAAACCATTAATTATAAACTCTTCACTTGACTATATTTTAACTAGAAGGTCATTAAGCATATCACAAATAGCATTAGGTTAATGGTTATGAAAATAAATCCAAGATATGTATAGGTTATTAATGTAGAAGTAGAAGATATAAATATGCAGTGGTCTATGAATGAGGACAATGGAGCATGTGCTAAACACAAGGAAATGCAAAGATAGTTGGAGTCCACTTTGCCAGTGACATAAATAATCTCAAATAGAAGGTTGTGGTCACATCCTAGCTTGAGGGTGAATCCATCTTGAGGCTTTCAAAAGATTCTTGAAATATTTTTTCGTGTGTTCTTTATTTCTATAATATTTTTGATATTTTTCTACTAATAATTTTTTGCCATGTTTATCTTTTTTAATTATAGGTATCATATAGAACTATATTATCAATCCCTACTTACAAAATAAACATTTGATTATAAATATTTTTAAATTGTAACTATAAACAAGGATGCCTAAAATATAGCTTAGTAAAATAATTATAAACAATATCATCACTTGGTCAGTAGTTGCTAAATTATAAACTAAGTAATAAATTAAAGGTATTCTAGGGAACTATAAAAATACTTAATTTTTATATTTAATAAAAATTACAATATGAAATACAAAATAGAAAAATAAAATATAAAATAAATATATAAATTTAATTAAATATTAATCTTTTTTAATATGAAATTAAAAACATGTACGATAAAATATATGTTGTCATAATTAAGTATATGTTGCTACTAGTGACAGGCGAGCAAAATGGAATTAATCAACTCATTTTCATTGGGAACTCCTCAATCTAAGAAGGATTTCTTGGAGTGCATATTTAATGTTTTCATAAGTGAATGCGGAGGGAAAAATTTCTACAAAGCGAAATAGGGGCCAATTATTTTGGTTAAAACTATGGGTTAGTAGTTTAAATATTATATATCTATATCTCTAGTGAAAACTCCACTCTCATATATCAACATCTCTAGTGATAAATTTTCTCCCATGTAATAAAATCTTCACCATAAAGAATGATATCTTGAGACAAAACACAAAAATTCAAATCTCAAATCAATTTACTTTACTAACTTGTAGAAGTTTACTCATAATGTATGTAATTCATGAGAGACAAGAGAATAATTTTTATTCAATTACATAATTTTACAAGATGATTTTTTTTCAGAACCTTGGTTACGTCTCAATGGTAACATGAAATACTATATTAAAATAGATAAAATCACTCCAATAAAATATTGGATCACCCAAAACATAACTTAGCTAAATATATCATGTAGATTTAATTTAATATGAGGAATAAATTGAGTATATATGAGGCATTTATTTATTTTGTGTGAACAATACATATGGAGCACAATACTCATCATCTATTTTTTTATTTTAAATACTAAAGTTCATAATCATGTCAATATAATAAAGGAATCAATAAGTAATATTCCTTCTACTTTTCTAATTTAACCATCACTATAAACTTGCCACATCTATATTTATTCACATTAGATATGGCTAGTCACTTAAAGAAATCTAATAATATTTACCTAAAGACCAAAAAAAAAAAAGATATTATTCCATCAGCTCTATTTCTATATGAATAAAATCAATAACGATCATGTGTTAGTATTATAAATGTTGAAAAAATTAACATGTTCTAGAAAGAAAAGCACGTGACCAAAGAAATAGAGATAATTATTTTCATAAAACACAATCACTTAAGGTATTTTATTTTTAGAAACTTCAAAGGATCTATATGAATTCATTGATCCTAGTAAGAAAATGTCATGCCCAAACTATGAGGGGAAAAACACACAATCTCTTTTTTTTTTCTTTTTTTTTTAAATAATAATAAAATGCACTAAGGTTTAAGAGTTGAATTGCAACAACAGATTTACTACGTTCATCAAAAGTTTAACATCTTGAGAAGTGATCCATTTCTATAGTTAAATATTCATTATTAAAATTTGTAACAAATTTTGGTTAGGTTATTTCATTAAGGTTACAATGATGCTTGAAATAGTTTTGGATAACAATATATTACTCTAAATTTAAAGTAAGTAGAATTATTAACATCGCTAGTAACTCATATTTTAAAAAACATATTATTTACTTGCAACTAATACTTAAAACAATAATTAAACTACTACTAACACATACTAACTCCAATTAAATTTTTTTTTAAATTATTACTAACACTACTATATTAACAAAATCTAAATTAACTACATACTCAATACTAACAATTCATGACTAAGCTAAAACTAACTATACTTATTAGAACTATATACATTGAAAATTTAAGATTCATTCTAAAAATAACAATAACATTAATAATATAACTGACATTGAATAAATCAAAATCTAAACTACATTTCGGTAGTAAAACTACTAACTTAAACTAAAGCTACTAAATATTTTTTAAAATTTTGTGCAAACAATAATCACTAATGTGTTAAAATATTTAAAATTAATCTGCCTAACAAAATACTATCTATATTTTAAAACTTTAATTAAAAACCTTAAACTAACATATCATTATCTTACTAGCCAATACCACTAAGACTAACATTTAAATCTTTATTTAAATTACTAATAAAATTAAAGTTAACTAACCTAAACTTTTTACTAACTAATGTAAGCTAAATTGGAAATTAACAAATCCAACTTTAATTAACATAACACTAAAAACAATTAGTCTTATTTGCATGCACTAATATATATAGAAAGACATACTAATAAAACTTTACTTGAAAACAATTAACTTTTAAAAACTCCTTAACATACTAACCTAGGCGCTAAACCCTATACATTCTAACCCTACACCCCTATCTCACCCACCAATAAACTTACCTCGACCCTCTAATTAACATTAATCCTAAGCTTCTACCTTTTACTCCCCTCCTACCATGCATCACATCCTCCACAAAACTAAGTGCTTCCCCAACACTGCGCTCTGTCCAAGACTACCTGCCTGTCATGGCTTGTTCCCCCCTCCCTTCCTGCCATACGTGGGCAGTCCCAAGTTGGCACCCAAGGAAGAAGACCAAGCTTTTTTTTTTAAATAAACAATCTTTCCAATCAAATCCCATCCCAAACAATGATGTCTTGCGCCCAAGTTGGAGAGGGAAGAGGGTGGAAGTTTTAAACACCATCATTCACAATTAAATCAATCCAAGAATGACATAAAGCTACGGATTCCCATGAAGGGGGTATGGTGATGTCACCCTAGACATAATTATTGACTTTTCTATTTAAAAAAAAAAAACTCTTTCAAGCCTTTCACATGAGCTAGCGCCTAACAAGGGAGGAATTAAATGCATAAAGTTTTATGGGTAGAAAAATAGATATTAGTTCATGTTTTTATATAGATTTATTTATTTATTTAGATATTGAAAGAAAGTTTACAAATTTATTTATGTTATTCAACAGGGATATATAGGGGGAATCTTTTAAAGATTCTCTGTCAGAAAAGGAGAATTCAATTTGTTCTCCATACAAAAACCAGAGAGTTTTTGCTCTCTTGGAACAATTTTCTTTTTGTCTCTTTATTTTTCTAAGGGTAAATTTTGAAGTTGATTCATTAACCAAGAGGGGTTATATTTTTTTTTTTCAAAGTAAATCTATTAGGACTTGCTTCAACTAAAAATACCAAGAATTGAATAACTACTTAAAATAACATTGCAGGATTGATTTTTGGTTTATAATAATCACAAAACTGAACCTTCATTCATAACATAATCTTTCAGTTTTTCAACATATATGAAACTTGAAATTTTTACTTGATTAAACATCATCATTTCATCTTGTTTTTTAGGTGCATGCATATAACTGAAAATTATGATTAAATCTCATGAGAAACAAATATACTCAACCATTATTTTATTGGCTAACCTGATTCAAAGGCTCAACCGAGAAAGAAGCAAGAAGAAAACTCGGCATTGTTGCTATTACGAAAAAGTGATAAATACAAATTTCATAAGATTTCAGTCCCGAATTTTCAACAATCACATAATTTCCTTCATGTCCCTCATCAAGGGATCCATATCATTTGCTACAATACATTGCTAAGATCATGGAGAGAACAAAATCTGATCAAGTGTCAAACAAGCATGACCAAGAGACAAAATTAAACATGCATATTCATACTAGGTCTTCACAACAAGATTCACAATGAATCAAAACTAGAGAAATGTGGATTTTTCCAATAGGAGATGTCAGACACAACACCAAACCAGGTGCCCAATCGGGGCTATAACTCAAGAACTTTCGTTCTTCCATTCTTACATGCCAAAACTCATATGTAGTTTGTGCTAAGAGGTAGGGGCCCATAACACCCTACCCTCTCTCCCTCTTCTCATCCTAGGAAGAGAATCTACACTGTTGGAGTCCAACTAAAATGACCTTTCCCAAAATTGGCCACTTCTGCCCTCTCCAAGGATGAGTAATGCCAAAACACCCATACAAGAAAACTTTGAAATTCAAACAAGAACAAGAAAGAAAAGCATTCAAGAAACATGGTTTCAATCTTTCTCAAAACATACCCAACAAATATACGAGCATACCAATAACAACACAATACCATAAGCATGAAACAAGCATGAACAAACTGAAAAGAAGGAGATGAAGAACTCCTACCTTCACAAAGAGGTTATGGTAAATGATCAAATTGAGAAGAGCTTTCCCTTCCTTCCTTCAACCTTCCAAGAATCCTCTCTAAAAGTAGAGATTGGGTAACAACCAAAACTATTCCAAGAAAGGCCTCTAAATAGGATCCAAATTCAACCACCAAAAAGGGAAATAACTTCACCTTCTCACCTACAATCTAGATGTGAGGCCCCGCCTCGACCCATCCTAGCCTCGATGATACTATATATTATTTTTTTTTATGGCTCGATATGTCAGAGCATTATTTGTGGCACTGAACATTATTTTGCTAATTATGATGTATGATGCTTTATTTCAGATATTTGATTTCTGTAGTTTAATGTTTTATAACGTATATGCTGATAAAATGAATGAATGCAAACTAACACTTTGAATCTCCAATTTTAATGAGTAGAATGAGATGAATGAATAGATTATGGAAGAATGGATGTTTTAAATTTCATGAAATTGTTGATGCGTATTTTTATATTTATATATATACATGTGCTTCTCGAATTACTGACGTGTGCAATGAGTGTGCAGGAAATTTAGCCGAGAAATCCAATGGGAAGACAAAAGCTGAACCCCATGTTTATTTTGTGCTATATTCTTTTTTTACCTAGTCCATCTTTAAAGTGTATTTCTTTTGGTAGTTTGTTTCCCCTAGTTTTATTGTCCTTATTCAATCCTTAAGCCTTTAAACTTCAAAATTAATTACCCTAAGGGTAAGGGTTTGGGTTGGGAGTGTTTTCCACTCCCCAAGTCTCCTTGGTTGACCTTTATGGTCACTCAAACACTCCATCTTTGCTTGAATTCGAAATTGGTTGTCACTTCATAGGTTGGTGACCTTGACTCCACCAAGGGGTTACCCTAAGCCTAGTTAAGTAGATTCTTATTTAGAGGCACTTGGGAAGTAGTGAATGGGGGGTTTTTTTACCCAATCTCTAGTTTGGAGAGAGCAAGCTTGAAGATTGAAGGAAGGAGAAAGGAAAGAAGCTCTTCTCAAAAAAAAAAACTTCCATTGTTGCCATAACACTTGTGGAGGTAGGAATTTCTCTCTCATGGGCTTAGTTTTCCTTTTTGTTGATCATGTATGAATCTTGTTATAGTATTGTGAAGGTTCTTGTCCTTTTATGTTGTGTGTATTGGGAGGATATTGAAGGGAATTTTACCTTGTTTTGGATTTCATTTCTTGCTTTGTTGAGACCTTGTTCTTTGAGTTTTCATGGGGATTGTGATGGCATCACTCACCCTTGGATAGGGAAGAAGTGGCCATGTATGGGGGTAGGGCTTTAGTTGGACCTCATTGGTGAGAGTCTCCTTTCATGGTGAGAGGAAGGAAAAAGGGTAGGGTGTATGGGCCCCTACTTGTCATCACCTTCCTTATTGATGTTGTGAAATCATGTGTATGAAGAGAAAATGAGTATCCTTGTGATTGGAGCCCCGAAAGGGCCTTATATAGAATGGAAATTCTTAAAATTCAAGCCCCGAAAGGGCCATGTAATGGAATGGTGATTGACTTCTCCCATTGGGAAAATCCACCTCCCCCCTTGTTTTGATTCCATGTATAGATCTATTGTGCAAACCGGGTTTGGAGTGTATGTTTGATTTGATGTTGTTGTGATTATCCACCTTGTTTTAGTTTTGTCTTCCCCATTATCCTTTATTGTGATTTTGAAGTTTTTTGGAAGGTAGCACATGTTGGAAGTTTGTAGAGATTTATGTGAGTTGTAAAATGATGTAAAATGGATTGGAAACTTGGAAGTATTGGGCAATGACCTTGGGTTTTCTTACTGGTTCTTTCCCGAGTGGAGCCTTTGAACCAGGATGAATAATACAAAAAAAAAAAGAGATTATGAGAAATTCCTTGCATTGCTCCCATGTTCTTTGGAAAATTTGCGTAATGTAAGTTAAATGGTCTTCTCATTTTGTGAAACTTGTTATAGCCAATTCAACCACCTTTTTGTTCATGCATATTATTGTGATGGATTGTGAATGGTGAATGTTAATCTTGTATATGAAGGAATTATGTTAGGAAAGGCTGAGTTCCATTAGACATTAGAATGGTATGGAGAAAATATGTGCATATGAAATTATAGAGAATTTAAACACCCATTGTGATCTTCCTATTTTCCATTCCCATGGAGTAATTAGTTGCATTATGTTTAAAATTGGATTCATATGCAGTTGTTGCATTTGTATGTGAAAGAAAATAGAATTGTATTGATCCAACAACAAAGGAAGAGGAACTAAAGTTAGTTTAAAAAAAAAAAATGTTATAAGCATATCATTTGATTAATGTATGGTTGTGTTCATGATGTAATATGCAATGTATAGATTCACCAATCTATTGACACCCATGTCTCAAGATCAATGGAGAAATTTGATAAAAACTTAATCTTCAAAAAAAAAAAAAATAGAGGCCTGTAGGTGCTCAAACTTGCTGGAAAATGTATGGGCAAAAAAAAAAGGGAGACCCCTCTATTACAGTCAATAAATTATAGTAAATCACCCTCCTATTATAAGGCTTCAAAGGGTGGGCGACCTACCTTATTTAATGCAACCCATCAAAAAAAAAAATTAAAAAAAAAAAAACAAAAAAAAAATTTCGAATTCCGGGCAGAGCCTGCGGCTCGTACCCGGCGGCCAGTCCACGTACGCGTGGAAGACCCCACGCATACCCATGCGTGAGGACCACGCATTTAAATGCGTGGGATCCCCACGCATGTGTATGCGTGAGGCCCACGCATATATTGCGTGGGATCCCCCACGCATATATATGCGTGGGGCGGCGTTTCATTTTTTTTTTTTTTTTATTTTTTTTTTAAAATTTTTTTTATATAGTTTAGTTTAAATGAAATTTTCATTTATTTAGTTTAGTTTAAATTAAACTTTCATTTATTTAGTTTAGTTTAAATTAAATTTTCATTTATATAGTTTAGTTTAAATTAAATTTTCATTTATATAGTTTAGTTTTAAATTAAATTTTCGTTTATATAGATTAGTTAAAAATAGTTGTTAGTAGTTTTTATTTTTATTTTATTTAATTATTAGTTTAAATGATAATGTGTATTAATGAAGTTCATTAACAACTTAAAAATTTAGTAATTTTAGCTTAGCGAATTTAATAATTAATGAATATTATTAATTAAAGAATCGTTCTAAAATAGTTTTATCTGTTTATTTATTAATCGTTAATTTGTAACGTTAATTATTAAATTCTGTGAATGCAATATAGTTATTATTTAATGTAGTTAAGGATAACTTAATTAAGTTTAATTAGTCAATTAGCAGTTCCTAATGGGAAGTTTTATTTTCGGGATTAGTAAAATGTGGTTTCAATTCATAAGCCTTAAACATTAGAATTTTATAGTTTAAAATTGATCTATGTCTATTGGAGGGTCATGCAATCCAGATTAACTCATAAAATGAATGATAATTTTAGTTTTACTCCTTGTCGAAGTAGACGACAAATTCATATGTAAAATTTAAATAAAATTGTATTTAAGAAATTTACTAATGTTCTTAGAGTGTAAATCTTTTAAAGGGATTTATTAAATCTATCAATTAATTGGGTCTTCTAATTAAATAAGAAGGGTTGTTAACTGAATCAATTGATTGTTAAGAGTTCGTGTAACCGCCTTCTTGGCATCCATGTTTCATGTGAACTTACTGTATCAACTTAGTGCACTTAAGTTTAAATAAATACATTTAAAATATTAAAAAAAAAAAAAAAAAAAAAAAAAAATAAAAAATAAAAAATTTGGTGTGTTTTTTTGGCCATAATTTTTGGGCATGACATTTTGGTATCAGAGCCTAGTTTCAACACTAGGAACCTTAACCACTATGCTTCTAAAATTAATTAAAAACTTTCATTGTGTAGGATGCCTCCTGTTACACGGAACAACCGCCGAGGTAGAGGTCGTAGGGCGAGAGGTAGTGGAGTCAGACAGGAGGATGGACCACCACCTCCACCACCACCACCACCACCTCAGAACCCGAATCAGGACATTTTGGATGCCCTTCAGACACTGATTGGTGTAGTTCAGCAGAGACTACCCCCACCTGTAGCAGAGCCAGTTCAGCAGGTTCCCGAAAGGGAAGCACAGGATCCTGGTGGTAGAGAGAGGAGTAGGAGTCCCCCACCGAGGCAGGATGAGGGACAAGGTGAGCACGAGGGGGAATCCATTCATCAGAGAGTACCACCACCCGAGAGACCTCCTAGACACATAGGAGATGACATCAGAGAGCTGATACGTCTTGGACCCCCACTTTTTACCGGTTCCACAGAAGGGACAGTGGCAGAGGCTTGGTTGCAGAGCCTCCAGCGGTGTTTTGGATTACGTTCCTATGGGAGTAATCTGAAGGCACGTGTTGCAGTCCATCAGTTGAGAGGAGATGCCTCCAATTGGTGGCATCAGGAGGAGACGATCAGAGGGATGAGCATGGATACCCTCACGTGGGAGACCTTTTTGGAGAGATTCAGAGAGAGATTCCTGTCTGAGCATTTCAGGCAGAAGCAGATAGAGGAGTTTCATTCTCTTCATCAGAGAGGTCTCACTGTAGCTCAGTATGAGAGCAGGTTTCTCGAGCTCCTTCCATATGTCGAGTACATGAAGGACGAGAAACAGCGTGTGCATAGATTTATCATGGGCCTAAATTTCTCTCTTCAGGGTCCAGTGCGTATGGCTTTTCCTACTACTTTCAGACAGGTAGTTGAGATGGCCTTGGTTGTAGAGGATACTCGGAGTAGACAGGAGTCACGAGATCGATCTCAGAACCGAAACTCTACCCAGCAGAAACCCCCTTGGAAGGGGAATCAGAACTACTCAGCAGGGTCCTCTAAGGGCCAACAGTCTCAGCAACAGAAACCTCAGCAGCAGCAGCACCAGAAACCCTCACAGGGTTATCAGGGCTCCAAGCCCAAGCAGTGGTACTCACAGGGACCGAGGCAGGATCAGAAAGTACAGGCTCCACAGTCTCAGCCAGCGAAGTCTCAGCAGTCTTCTAGGGGTGGTTTCAGTGGGTCTAGCAGGTCAGGAGGGCCACAGCAGATTAGTTCACAGGGTGCACGGCCTCATGCACGGGGACCATGCTACACTTGTGGTGGCATGGGTCATATAGCTAGAGAGTGTCCACAGGGACAACCCTCCAGTGGTCAGGGAGGGGCTTTTTCAGAGCCGACAGTTGGTGATGTAGGCAGATCACACAGAGTATTCGCAGCAGTTGACAACCGCCAGGCCGAGCATCAGGCTACAGTCATTGAGGCTACAGGTATCATTCAGGGTAGCGTGGTTACAGTTTTATTTGATTCAGGAGCTACTGACTCCTTTATATCTCCTTTTGCTGTGGAGCGTTGCGGGCTGGTGGCAGTTAGACAAGATGTCGGTTGGGAGGTAGAGTTAGCCTCAGGAGCTAGAGTGTCAGTTAGTTCCATGGTGCATAGTTGCCCGATTCAGATGGGAGCCACATTCACGGTGTCTGATCTACGCATTACCCCACTAGGTTCTTATGATGTTGTTCTTGGCATAGATTGGCTTTATTCCCACAGCGCCAAGATGGATTGTCAACAGAAGACAGTGGAATGTGTGGATGATGATGGTATCGGTAGAGTGATTCTTGGGGTTAAGAGACCCATATCCCTTCGTATGATATCCGCTATGCAGCTTAGGCGGTGCATGCGGAAGGGGTGTCAGCTGTTTGCAATCACCATTAGTGATAGAGAGGAAGGCTCAGAAGGGGAACCATCCCTTGATGACTTTCCTATATTGCAGGAGTTTGCAGATGTTTTTCCTTCAGAGCTCCCTGGTAGACCCCCACCTAGGGCAGTAGACTTTCATATTGATCTTGTGCCAGGCGCGGAACCAGTATCAAGAGCACCATACAGGATGACTACACATGAGCTTAGTGAACTAAAGGTTCAGTTGGAGGAACTCCTAGAGAAGGGGCATATTCGACCTAGTGTGTCACCTTGGGGTGCACCAGTGATCTTCGTTAAGAAGAAGGATGGATCACTTAGGTTATGCATTGATTATCGGCAATTGAACAAAGTAACCATCAAGAACCGATATCCCCTTCCCAGAATTGATGACCTATTTGATCAGTTGCAGGGTGCTCGTGTATTTTCAAAAATTGATCTTAAGTCAGGGTACCACCAGTTGAGGATTGTGGGGAGTGATATTCCTAAGACCGCTTTCCGTACTAGGTATGGACACTATGAGTTCACAGTGGTGCCATTCGGTCTCACAAATGCTCCAGCTGTATTCATGAGCCTCATGAACGGAGTATTTCGTACCTTCTTGGATAAGTTCGTAGTTGTGTTCCTGGATGACATCCTGATATATTCCCATGATGAGGAAGAGCACGAGAAACACCTGAGGCAGGTGTTGCAGAAGCTGAGAGAGAATCAATTGTTTGGTAGCTTATCGAAGTGTGCATTCTTCCGATCAGAGATCCATTATTTGGGCCATATCATATCAGGCGAGGGTATCTCGGTAGACCCATCGAAGATTAGAGCCATCATGGATTGGCCTGCACCTGCTAGTGTCACTGAGGTGAGGAGCTTTATGGGATTAGCAGGCTATTATCGACGCTTCATTGCAGGATTTTCTAGATTGGCACACCCCATTACATCGCTGCAGAGGAAAGGAAAGAAGTTTGAATGGACAGAGAAGTGCGAGAGAGCTTTTCTAGAGCTCAAGAGAGCCCTCACGAGTGCACCTATTCTTGCAGTACCAGACCCATTGGCGGACTTTGTGGTGTGCACTGATGCATCTTTGGATGGCATTGGGGCAGTGCTTATGCAGGATGGTCGGCCTATTTCCTTCGAGTCTAGGAAGTTGAAGACTCATGAACTCAACTACCCTACTCATGACCTAGAGCTTGCAGCGGTGGTTCATGCATTAGTGAAGTGGCGACACTTCCTACTAGGTCATAGATTTGAACTTCATTCCGACCATCAGAGCTTGCAGTACCTATTCACGCAGCCAAACCTGAATGCTAGACAGAGAAGGTGGATGGAGTTCCTTTGCGAGTACAATTTTGATGTACATTACATCAAGGGAAAGGAGAATGTAGTTGCAGACGCCTTAAGTAGAAGGCGCCATGAGCTCTCATCTATGACTACGAGCACCGATTTGAGAGAGCAGATTTTACAGCACTTGCCAGCAGATGAGCTTTTTACAGAGGTTAGTCAGGTTGTGCATTCTCAGAGACCCTTGGAGGGGAAGTATTCAGAGTATTCCTTGGAGTCTGATGGACTCTTACGTCATAGAGGACGTGTGTATGTACCTTCCATCGGGGGTTTGCGCGAGCTCATCATACTTGAGGCTCACAGAGCACCTTATGCGGCACACCCTGGTGTTAAGAAGTTGCATGCAGATTTGAGGCAGTTGTACCATTGGCCAGGCATGAGAGCGCAGATTGCCGACATAGTGGCGAGATGCCTCGAGTGTCAGAGGGTGAAGGCAGAACATCGTCATCCCGGTGGGCTCCTTCAGCCTCATGAGATTCCAGAGTGGAAGTGGGATGTTATATCGATGGACTTTATTGTTGGTCTTCCTTTGTCTTCTCGTCGTCATGATGCCATTATGGTGACAGTTGACACATTGACCAAGGTTGCTCACTTCTCACCTGTGCGTACTACGTACACAGCCCGAGACATAGCTCAGGTGTTTTTGCGAGACACTGTCAGACTTCATGGCATTCCCCGTAAGATTATCTCTGATAGGGACTCACTATTCACCTCATCTTTTTGGAGAGAGTTGCAGTCAGCTTTGGGCACTAGGCTCAATTTCAGTACAGCGTACCACCCTCAGACTGATGGGCAGACTGAGCGTGTGAATCAAGTGTTGGAGGACATGTTGCGTATGTACGTGATGGATCATCAGGTCAAGTGGGAGGAATACCTCCACCTAGTTGAGTTTGCCTATAACAATGGGCACCATTCCTCCATAGGTATGCCGCCTTATGAGGCCCTGTATGGGAGACCTTGTAGGACGCCTTTGAGTTGGGACAGGATCGAGGATCGAGTTTCCATTGGACCTCAGTTAGTTAGAGATATGGAACAGCAGGTGATTTGGATTAGGCAGCGCCTGAAAGAGGCACAGGATCGACAGAAGAAGTATGCTGATGCAAATAGGATGGATCGAGAGTATCAGGTTGGGGATAGAGTTTTCTTGAGGGTGCGGCCACACAAGAGTCCGATTCGATTCGGAAAGGGCTCTAAGTTGGCACCCCGTTTCGTTGGGCCATTCGAGATCCTAGAGAGGATAGGACCAGTTGCCTACCGTCTAGCTTTGCCACCTAGCCTGTCACGCATCCACGATGTGTTTCACATTTCAGTACTTAGAAGATATATCTATGATGAGTCTCATATTATAGATTGGGATGCTTTGCAGGTGGAGTCGGACGGCCAGTTAGCGCTGGAGCCCATCCGTATTATTGCCCGACGGACCCTCGCACTTCGAGGTCGAGAGCTGGACCAGGTTAGGGTCCAGTGGGATTGCTACGATGAGATCACGGCCACATGGGAGGATACAACGCAGATGCGATCTCAGTACCCATACCTTTTTGATGAACTCCAGGAGGAAGTTCATGCCTAGTGGGGGAGGATGTGAGGCCCCGCCTCGACCCATCCTAGCCTCGATGATACTATATATTATTTTTTTTTATGGCTCGATATGTCAGAGCATTATTTGTGGCACTGAACATTATTTTGCTAATTATGATGTATGATGCTTTATTTCAGATATTTGATTTCTGTAGTTTAATGTTTTATAACGTATATGCTGATAAAATGAATGAATGCAAACTAACACTTTGAATCTCCAATTTTAATGAGTAGAATGAGATGAATGAATAGATTATGGAAGAATGGATGTTTTAAATTTCATGAAATTGTTGATGCGTATTTTTATATTTATATATATACATGTGCTTCTCGAATTACTGACGTGTGCAATGAGTGTGCAGGAAATTTAGCCGAGAAATCCAATGGGAAGACAAAAGCTGAACCCCATGTTTATTTTGTGCTATATTCTTTTTTTACCTAGTCCATCTTTAAAGTGTATTTCTTTTGGTAGTTTGTTTCCCCTAGTTTTATTGTCCTTATTCAATCCTTAAGCCTTTAAACTTCAAAATTAATTACCCTAAGGGTAAGGGTTTGGGTTGGGAGTGTTTTCCACTCCCCAAGTCTCCTTGGTTGACCTTTATGGTCACTCAAACACTCCATCTTTGCTTGAATTCGAAATTGGTTGTCACTTCATAGGTTGGTGACCTTGACTCCACCAAGGGGTTACCCTAAGCCTAGTTAAGTAGATTCTTATTTAGAGGCACTTGGGAAGTAGTGAATGGGGGGTTTTTTTACCCAATCTCTAGTTTGGAGAGAGCAAGCTTGAAGATTGAAGGAAGGAGAAAGGAAAGAAGCTCTTCTCAAAAAAAAAAACTTCCATTGTTGCCATAACACTTGTGGAGGTAGGAATTTCTCTCTCATGGGCTTAGTTTTCCTTTTTGTTGATCATGTATGAATCTTGTTATAGTATTGTGAAGGTTCTTGTCCTTTTATGTTGTGTGTATTGGGAGGATATTGAAGGGAATTTTACCTTGTTTTGGATTTCATTTCTTGCTTTGTTGAGACCTTGTTCTTTGAGTTTTCATGGGGATTGTGATGGCATCACTCACCCTTGGATAGGGAAGAAGTGGCCATGTATGGGGGTAGGGCTTTAGTTGGACCTCATTGGTGAGAGTCTCCTTTCATGGTGAGAGGAAGGAAAAAGGGTAGGGTGTATGGGCCCCTACTTGTCATCACCTTCCTTATTGATGTTGTGAAATCATGTGTATGAAGAGAAAATGAGTATCCTTGTGATTGGAGCCCCGAAAGGGCCTTATATAGAATGGAAATTCTTAAAATTCAAGCCCCGAAAGGGCCATGTAATGGAATGGTGATTGACTTCTCCCATTGGGAAAATCCACCTCCCCCCTTGTTTTGATTCCATGTATAGATCTATTGTGCAAACCGGGTTTGGAGTGTATGTTTGATTTGATGTTGTTGTGATTATCCACCTTGTTTTAGTTTTGTCTTCCCCATTATCCTTTATTGTGATTTTGAAGTTTTTTGGAAGGTAGCACATGTTGGAAGTTTGTAGAGATTTATGTGAGTTGTAAAATGATGTAAAATGGATTGGAAACTTGGAAGTATTGGGCAATGACCTTGGGTTTTCTTACTGGTTCTTTCCCGAGTGGAGCCTTTGAACCAGGATGAATAATACAAAAAAAAAAAGAGATTATGAGAAATTCCTTGCATTGCTCCCATGTTCTTTGGAAAATTTGCGTAATGTAAGTTAAATGGTCTTCTCATTTTGTGAAACTTGTTATAGCCAATTCAACCACCTTTTTGTTCATGCATATTATTGTGATGGATTGTGAATGGTGAATGTTAATCTTGTATATGAAGGAATTATGTTAGGAAAGGCTGAGTTCCATTAGACATTAGAATGGTATGGAGAAAATATGTGCATATGAAATTATAGAGAATTTAAACACCCATTGTGATCTTCCTATTTTCCATTCCCATGGAGTAATTAGTTGCATTATGTTTAAAATTGGATTCATATGCAGTTGTTGCATTTGTATGTGAAAGAAAATAGAATTGTATTGATCCAACAACAAAGGAAGAGGAACTAAAGTTAGTTTAAAAAAAAAAAATGTTATAAGCATATCATTTGATTAATGTATGGTTGTGTTCATGATGTAATATGCAATGTATAGATTCACCAATCTATTGACACCCATGTCTCAAGATCAATGGAGAAATTTGATAAAAACTTAATCTTCAAAAAAAAAAAAAATAGAGGCCTGTAGGTGCTCAAACTTGCTGGAAAATGTATGGGCAAAAAAAAAAGGGAGACCCCTCTATTACAGTCAATAAATTATAGTAAATCACCCTCCTATTATAAGGCTTCAAAGGGTGGGCGACCTACCTTATTTAATGCAACCCATCAAAAAAAAAAATTAAAAAAAAAAAAACAAAAAAAAAATTTCGAATTCCGGGCAGAGCCTGCGGCTCGTACCCGGCGGCCAGTCCACGTACGCGTGGAAGACCCCACGCATACCCATGCGTGAGGACCACGCATTTAAATGCGTGGGATCCCCACGCATGTGTATGCGTGAGGCCCACGCATATATTGCGTGGGATCCCCCACGCATATATATGCGTGGGGCGGCGTTTCATTTTTTTTTTTTTTTTTTTTTTTTTTTTAAAATTTTTTTTATATAGTTTAGTTTAAATGAAATTTTCATTTATTTAGTTTAGTTTAAATTAAACTTTCATTTATTTAGTTTAGTTTAAATTAAATTTTCATTTATATAGTTTAGTTTAAATTAAATTTTCATTTATATAGTTTAGTTTTAAATTAAATTTTCGTTTATATAGATTAGTTAAAAATAGTTGTTAGTAGTTTTTATTTTTATTTTATTTAATTATTAGTTTAAATGATAATGTGTATTAATGAAGTTCATTAACAACTTAAAAATTTAGTAATTTTAGCTTAGCGAATTTAATAATTAATGAATATTATTAATTAAAGAATCGTTCTAAAATAGTTTTATCTGTTTATTTATTAATCGTTAATTTGTAACGTTAATTATTAAATTCTGTGAATGCAATATAGTTATTATTTAATGTAGTTAAGGATAACTTAATTAAGTTTAATTAGTCAATTAGCAGTTCCTAATGGGAAGTTTTATTTTCGGGATTAGTAAAATGTGGTTTCAATTCATAAGCCTTAAACATTAGAATTTTATAGTTTAAAATTGATCTATGTCTATTGGAGGGTCATGCAATCCAGATTAACTCATAAAATGAATGATAATTTTAGTTTTACTCCTTGTCGAAGTAGACGACAAATTCATATGTAAAATTTAAATAAAATTGTATTTAAGAAATTTACTAATGTTCTTAGAGTGTAAATCTTTTAAAGGGATTTATTAAATCTATCAATTAATTGGGTCTTCTAATTAAATAAGAAGGGTTGTTAACTGAATCAATTGATTGTTAAGAGTTCGTGTAACCGCCTTCTTGGCATCCATGTTTCATGTGAACTTACTGTATCAACTTAGTGCACTTAAGTTTAAATAAATACATTTAAAATATAAAAAAAAAAAAAAAAAAAAAAAAAAAAAAAAAAAAAAAATTTGGTGTGTTTTTTTGGCCATAATTTTTGGGCATGACACTAGAAGTTTCCAACTCAACCAATCCTAAGGTTAACCACTAAGTGGAGTTGAGGTCATGCAACTCATGGTAACCACTTTCAATTTTCGCACAAAGGCAAAAATAGACTTTTTGAGTGACCTCAAAAGTCAATAAAAGGGGCTTAAGGGGTGGAAAATACCCCCAACCCATACCCATACCCCTTGGGTATAAATATTTCATGTTTTAAAGGTCTAGGAATTGATTTGGAACCAAACAAGAGCTAGGAAATAATTAGGACCAACTAACAACTCCAAAATGCAGATTAAGCACTAATCTGGATTAGGGTGACTAAACTCAATTAAGAAACAAATTATCAAAAAAAAATGACACTAACTTAATCTGACTTAGGTCCAAAGGTTACACAATTAACCCTAACTAGCTTGCTAGAATGCATACGAAATTTCACGAGTGTCAAGCGACACTAAAGAACACAGTTACGAAACATAACATTTACTGATCATGGAAAGATACACTTATGCATCTCACAATAAAATTAAGTTATGAACAACAAGTTTTCCACAAATGGCACATAGGGATCAGATCCATTCCTTACTAAAATATCTTGTACACTCATTGCACACAACAGTAGTCCCATAAAATCACATGCACATATGTATATACATATCAGGAAATTGCATAAATTAAAACATACATCTATAAATCAATCAGGATTTCTCTCATCCTACTAATAATTTTAATCATTAAAATCTCTTAATCAAAGTGTTAATCTTGCATTTACTTATTTCATCAACATACATATTCATAAAACATTAAATGACAAACTCAAATATCTAAAAGTAAACATCACACAACATAAAATAATATAATATGTTCAAAGCATCAGATAAAGTCCCGACATCTCAAGTCATGAGTATCATAATAATAATAATGTATCACTATGCTACGATGGGTTGGGGCGAGGCCTCACAGAAAAAATGAACAAATAAAGCATTTTTAAATCTTACTTTTTCAAATTATTTTAAAATGTACATATTCTATGAATACAAGAAAAAATAATTTTGAAAATATCAACAATAATAATGCTTCAATGAAAAATATTAAACTCTTACCATACCCATGACATATTACCTTGTTGTTTTGCAATTAGTTATGTGATTAGTTATGTAACCACTACACTACCTTGCAACGTTGTGTATGAAATACATAGCTTTTTGATAAATGAAATATTGAATATATTGTCACTCTCTTCATTTTCTGACATTTTTTATGATAGAAACTCCTGAAAGGGCTTTGATAGTCCATTTAGTATACATGGCAATACCTTTCTTTTCGGTGGAAATTAGGCCAAGGAATGAAGATTCCTTGGGTAAGAAATAATATTTCCAAAAGATACTCTGAAATCCATGATGCTCAATATTTGAGGCCCGAAGGAAATCTCTAAGAAGTTTCTAAAGTTTAGAGTAAAAGGCTAGTGTGGGAGTCTATAGATGGGTAGCATCCAAAATCTTGGAGAAAACTTTGAATTTACTAGCCAATGAAAGAAGCTTTGTAAACCAATAATCCAATGTTTTTGAAATATTCTAAGTCAAAAAATCCAAAAGGTCTAAGCCAAAGATTGAAAGGCATACTGAATAACCAAAAATAAAATCTTTCTCCTTGTTGAATCCATTTACACTGATATTGTGCATGGCACGATAGAGAAGGAAGAAAGGAGTGCTTGTAGCAGAGCATGGACTGTCCCTTTGAATAACATACCTAGTTCACAATTTCTATCAAAACTCCATAAGAAAGAAAATAGAAATTTTTTATTTTGAAGAATTTCCTTCCTCCAAAAAAGTGTAACATGACTAAAGGATATGGAATGAGCCAGTAGGTACCCAAATCCTTCAGTGCCAAAACATACAAATCTAGGTCTATAGAACATCATTGGTGGATGGACCAATAGAGGAAACAATCTTCATATTGCCTACAATTTATGGTGATGCAAGTACAAGACTCCCCAAAAAAGCATCTCCATAGATTGGAGAAAAATTGGTCTAAATCCTAAAGCTTTAAAAATGGCAAGAATGAATGACCATTCTATATAATAATAAGCTTTGTAAAAGTCAATTTTGAGAAAGAGAACTTTTTTCTCAAACCTATAGCCCCATTCCATACCTTCCTAAACAAAAATGATGTTGTCTAGGATATGGTTGGATTTGATTATACCATTCTATTCTAGATAAACAAAAATTGACAAGAGATGACAAATTTTAAGCGCTAAGGCTTTGACTATGATATTTTAGGAGACACTGAGCAAGGAAATGGGCCTCCAAATATGAAATATCTTCATGATCACAAGCTTTAAGTATGAATTTGACATTTCCTTTATTGATAATGTTACCTAAAGACCAAAAATTATAGGCTTATTGATAGAGCTTTTATTTTTCAATGAAAGATAATAAAAGGAATAAAATATGTACATCATTTAATAGAAGTTGTGGGTGAGAAGGATGAGTTTCTCAATCCAGAACATTGTATAATATGTCCAATAGAAAACATGTATCTTTTAGAATGTGTATCATATTTATGTATATTCTTTAATGAATTATTTCCTAAAATTTATTTTATGCTTACTTCTATCTCTATTCAAATGTTGTACAAACCAATATATTTTTCTATTCTTCAAATAATCCAAACTTTATTTGCACATAGCTTCAATTAACTCATATCGAAACCAAATGTCTAGAACTTACACAACATTATACACATCTAAATTCATATAGAGAAGTTAGGCCAAGGTATCTAGATTCGTTGGGTAATAAGCTAAATTACCAATAGACTTTGTTGAAATCCATGATACTTAGAATTTGAGGCCAGAGAAATTTTTAAAGAAGGTTCTTGATTTTAGAGTAAGAGGCTCAAGAGGGATCCTAGTAGGAAGAGTATTACACATGGGTAGCAACCAAAACCTTGGCGATAATTTTGAATTTACTAGCCAACAAAAGAGGCTTGGTAAACTAAGATTATAACTTCTTGTAAATTTTCTCAAGCATGGATTTCTAATGATCCACAACCAAAGCTTGAAAGAAAAATGGAATACCAAAAAAATGGAATATTTGTCCACATGATGTGTTAAATCTATTTTCACTAATATTGTGTAAGCCATGATAGAGAAAGAAGACCTAGAAACCAAAAAAAAAAGTATCCATAGATTGGAGAGAACTTGACACATTTTATTTTTCCTTAAGGTATGTGAGAAAAGAGTCCTCAATATAATGCCCATTGACAAGATGATTGGTATCCTTGGGAAGGGAAATGAAACATCACTAGATGAGATGGAATGGGTCAACAAGTACCCAACCCCATATTAGCCAAAATTTATAGAGTTAGTGTTAGAGGATGTCACTAGAAGATGGACTAAAAGAGGAAAAAATCCTTATATTTCCTACCATCAATGGTGATGAAAGTATAAGCATACCCAAAAAGAATCTCCTTAGATTGGAGAAAAACTGGTCAAAATCCTAGAAGCTTTAAGTATAGAAAGAATGGGAGGGCATTCTATATGATCATAAGAATTCGAAAAAATAATTTTTAGAAAGAGAGCTTGCAGCTCAGACCTACATGTCCATTCTATACTTTCCTAAACAATAATGATGTTTTCTAGGATACAGAGATATTTTATTAAAATAGTCTGATCTAGATGAATAATACTTTGTAGGGGATGACAAATTTTAAGTGCTAGGGCTTTGGCTATGATCTTGTAGGAGACATTTAGTAAGAAAATGGATCTTCAATTATAGATATCTTTAGGATCACACATTTTAGGTATGAAGTGGATATTTCATTTATCAATAATGTTACCTAAATATTTAGAATGATAGGTTTGTAGGTAGACCTTTTATTTTTAAATGAAAGATAAAAAAGATATAAAACATTTAACTGATTCTATATAAATCATGTGTTAGAAGGATGATTTTTTTAATCTAGACCATTTTTTAATAGGTCCCATAGGAAACTTATCTCTTTTAAATTTTTGTACAAGCTCTACATATAGTCTTTAATTAAGTCTTTTGTAAAAAGGAAATTATGCCATTCTCCTAACTTTTATCTCTATTTGAATTTGGTACAAAGTGACATGTATTTCTATTCCCTAAATACCCCAATCTTTATTTGTAAATAACTTTAAATAACCCATATAAAAACCAAAAGTACAACTTTTACATTGTTCTACACTTCTAAATTATTATCCAATTAGATAAAATGATTCATTTTAATAGAACCCTATAACCTAGCTTTTATAGTCTATATTCTTCTCCTCACGTCATCACTTTGAAATATATTCTCTCTCTCCCTAAGTGATAGAATTTGCACAATAGTTGTACTATTATGAGATCCCAAGAATCTAAAGAGGGCCACAACCATTAATTATAAGTGTTCAATTTTTCCAAAGACTAGAAGTTAAGACCATAGTTGATGTTTATATGCCTTCTTGTAGACCTATGAATGCCACCTCACAAGTGACACACAGTTGAAAAATCTAAAGAAGAATATTTTTAGTCATGGTGAGATACACAAAGCTATTAGTGTTAATTAAAACAACAATGGGATTCTTTGGAGAGGTTAAATTCTTGCCAGTACAAAATTTTGGTTGCCCCAAAGAAATTTGTTGCAGCCAATATGGCTAAGGTGAAACCACTAATGATTTATGTAGAAAGGGTTATCAGCAAGGCACATTTAAAGCTAAATCTGCATCAAATGAATAAATTATCACAAAGGACTTCTTCAACCATATTTAATCTCAAAACACTTCCTCTTACATGTTGGAAACAAATTCTACACATATGATGGCCTTATTGAGGTAGTGTTAGTAATTTCCCTACTTTTGGCACCATTGAAAGTGTTGATGTTCGTAATAGAGATTTTGTCACTTTCTTCACCGACATCACCTATGAGATTGGAAGTATATAAAAAGATGGTTCACTTTGATTGTTAATAAATATAATAAAATATTTTGATTAGGGAATTATGAGAATATTTATGTTTTTTGTAGATCTGTGCCATTTAGAAGAAGTTTAAAATGATTCATATTCTGAGGATTCCTATTAATATCCTTATACAAGTAGAAATAATTACTATGGATAAGGGCCTCTATAGCTTTTCTAGTAATAATTTTTTCTATTGATTAATCATTTTTTTATTACTTATTTTTTCTCTGAGATTCCCATGAATATTGAAGGTGTGGCAATGTTATTGCAAGAATTAAAACTATAGAGCTGTTAAAATAATTGATTAATTGTATATTGTCTTTAATGTTACACAAAAGGTCATTAATTTCTAGTTAGTGTATTTCGAGCTCACTTGCAAAATGAAAATATTTTCCTATGTCTATCGAGTATTCTAGAGTTTGCAAAGTTTAAAAGATAGTGTCTACTGATTTCACTCATGTGTCAAAATAAAGTTTGCAGAAGTTAAGTGTTAACTGAGCTCACTTGGTTAAGAAAGGAAATTTTGGATGGAACCAGTGTTAATCATACTTAATTGGTTACCAAAGGAACTCTATGAATATGCAATGTTAACTATGTTCAATTGGTTAACATAGGAAAAAAATTTCTGAGTTAGTGTCTACCAAGCAAGGTTAGGTAATGAAATATTTTCTTGTTTTGGGATATTGAGTTCAATTGATGTAATTGTTAGTTCTAGTTGAATAAGGAGATGAATATTAAGTTTCTAAGTTGTATTCAAGCTGCATTAAAAATTTCTAAGATATAATTATAAAGTCAAGTTGAGGATTATATGTGTGGAACAATAGAATATTTGAAGATGCTTAAAGGAAGTGGATTAGAAGAATATCCATGTTGAGATGCAAAGATACATTCAATTAGGAATGATAAAGTACACAATCCAGAATTGAGATCTCTAATAAAAAAATTTAGTTGTATCAAAAATTAGGTCATCTCATTGTTACTCTCTAATTATTGTAATAGTGATCTAAATCTCTTAATAGAGTTGGCTTAACAGTTATTTGTAAATCATCTAGCAAGGTGAAATTTCTATTTGAAGTGTCTTAAATACCTCTAACAAGGCCACTCCTAACAAGATGATAAAATTCTCTAATAGGGTCACACAGAAGAGAGATTCCCATGTTAAATAGAGCCAACTTTGCAGTAGGGCATGTGTTGGAAATAATCTAGACTTGCTAAGTTATTGAGAGGGGAGGAGTGAATCAGTAACTTCAAATTTTTTCATTAATTCAACATTTAGTAATATAAATCATTTACCATTGATTCATCTACTATACTGCATGCATAAGAAACTAAAATATAAACATGCATAACACATGGAACATAGAATTTTGGTGACCCAAAAACCTTCCAAATAGAAAGTAAAACTGGGGTGGGGATGATACCCACAAAAATTCACTACTGCAATATAAATTTGGTTAGTTAAGGCTTACATTGACCACTTCTAGTGATCTGCCCTGTTAGGAGCATATAGGATTGCTAGGTCCACCTTGTTAGAGGATTTATAAATATACAATGAAGTATGCACTCTGTTAGGAGATTTATACAAAGATTGTTAAGTCTACCTTGTTAAAGGATTTAGAACTGATTCACCTGTTAGGATGAAATAGGGGATCTTACTTACAACTTGATTTTCTAATTAGATCCTTGATGTATTGATCACCTCATGTGATAAATAAAGCTTTTTTGCTCCTATGTTGACCTTGCTAAATTCCTTACTTTGTTGTTGATACACATTCGCATGCATACCTTACAATACTTCATACATTCATTACAATGATACATCTTGGTATGATACAATACATCACACACACACACACACACACACACACACACACACACACACACACACACACACACACACACACACACACACACACACACACACACACACACACACACACACACACACAGATATATCATTCCAATTCTTACACTTACAAGGTCGGCTAAAACACAAGTAAACAAAATATTGCTAAGTCGGCCCAATAGTAGATAACTCAAGTTCTATAAACTAATGTGGTGATCTTCTAATACTCGACGTCCATTGCATTACTCGACATCATCATGCACTCAATAGAAGTAGGGGCTCATTCCATAATAATCACACAACGTAACTTCAAAATTTGTGACCATTGGAGACTCAGTAGATATAGTTTCACTTAATAGATACTAAATATTGTGTTTATCTTGTTGCACTTGATAAATGTTACTCTTCCATCACCCGGTTTACACTAGCTTCTCATCAAACAAATTGATACCTTAGTGAACACTATGAAGCTCAGTAACAACTAAATTGCTTAGTGATAACTACTAGACTTCACATTGTCTATATTCACTCAGTAACCTCTGAAATGCTCAGTGTAAATTACAAAACCTAGTTAATACTGGAATGTTCAGTAAGTACTAGAAACTAAATGATGAGCTTAGTAACCACATAGAATTGAATAAGTGTTGTCACTAATGGAAAATATAACTTAATGCCAACAATCTCCCCCTTTGGCATTAGTGACAAAAACACTTAATAAGAAAAAACTTATGTACATATATTGACATATTGGTTTTTTTTCAATTTTTCAAAATTTATCTTTGTAATGTTGATGTATATACATTTGCATATATCTCCCTAAGACATGATGTATATACACAGACACTTACACATAGTCTTTCCATCATTTATTCTATACATATATATCTCTCTCCACAAAATATGAAATACATAAATTCTCTTACTACTCTATCTCCCCTTTACTCTATAATATCTCCCCATTTTTGAATATAATGCCAAAGGGCCATGCAAGCTATTTACATAGAGGCACCAAAATGAGAGAGAAATTTGGAGTGTACCTTGAGAATAAGAGCAAGTGTCTTATCCCAATTACCTTGCAAAATTTTGCATGTATGGAGAGCTATCTAAACTTCTGAAAGTTGGATGATGTGATCTACAATAAAGAAGTTGTTATCTTGGACCAATGATTTTGAATGTGCAATGTATTTTTGCATTGTGTCCATGATTGGCAAGATCATATTTTGTATATCTATTAGTATGGATCTTATCCTTGCCTCTTCTCTCAAAAGTTCTGCCTGCATATCTAAAAGATACTCACCTTGATGTGATGTGTTGAGCTTGAGCTAGGGTCAAGCTGTAACCTTTGAGTGCAAGCTTGCATATCCTCATTAATTTTATTCAATTTCTCCTTAATTTCCTTAGTAAAGCTAGTAACATCACATAACTTTTCAAAAAGTGATGTTACATTATTAAAAGAATTCTCAATGTTTGAAAAAATTGTATACAATTCTACCTATTTCATTGCAATGTGCTCAAGCACCTTATTGTTAAACGTCTTTTCTACCTTCTTAATTAACTTCTCTTTCCCAGTAGAATCTTCATTAAACTTCTACACTACCTCCTCTAACTATAGCAAAATGTGTTGAGAGGAATCCACATCAACACCTATAGCCTCTGTAATGATGTTCTTTGCACTCTCTATAATCCTATATTCCCTATCTCTTTCTTCTCTCAATTGTTTCTACATTGCTTTCTTCTCCAAGAGTTGAATGACTAGTCTCATTTCATCAACTGTAGCAATCTCAAAATCTAACTTGGGAATCTCTATCTCATTATCCAAGTCAACATATTCTTCAATTTCCTTGCCAGTAATTAGAAGTTTTAGAGGTTTCTTGGGTTCTACTTATGGCATTATTGACTTGAACTTAGGAATAGAGATAATAGTTGAGAAAGTAGGGGTTTTAGTGAGAATTGGAATAGGACCAATTGAAGAGATGTTAACCAGAATGCTAACTGAATCTAAAATTGAAATTCTTCCCAAAATTGATGTAACACCTAGAGGAATACTTATTGAAGCATTTACAATTAAAAAACTTATAGGAACAAAAATTGGTGCTATTAATGCTAAAGTAGACAAAATTGTGGAACTAGATGTGGCATTTACTATACATGCAGATGATGTTGTTGATGAAGTAGCTAACTCGATAGCTGAAGAAGATGTCTGTAGCTTAGTAGATGAATTATTAGACACTTCCATTGATGATACTTAGAGCTAGGAGGTTGAAAGGGGTGATTGAGTTGCTGATGTAGCTATTGTGCTCACAATCATACTTGTTGAAGCTATCTCCATAGAAGATATGGAATATTTTGGTGGAGAGTGAGGAAGGGATACTATAACCTCTACAAAAATCCTCATTGGATCTTCTTCTTCCTACTTGTCTTCCTCCTTAGCTTCTTCATCCTTTTCTTCTTCTTCATCCTTTGCTAGATCTTGTATTTCCTCAATGGTGACTATGACTGAAGGTGTGTTGTCTTCTTTGTCATCCTCATCCTTGTCACTTTCATCATATTTCATCTCCACTGGATCCATAACTAGCTTGTGTAGATGGTAAACATCTTTCCAAACATTAGTGGCATTATTAACAACTAATTCTAAATTCTTCATTAAAATAAGACATGCGTTGAACTTAAGGATCATCCTATTTTCATGTTCCTTCAATGCCTTTTACACTTCTGCCTCTATTAGACTAGGAACCAACTATTTTAGAGTTTGATTGAATATATCTTTAATAGTTTGGATGGTGTTGTCCCATCTGACTATGATCTTATCAAGTAATACTATAAGCACTTGTTGAGCGAATTGTTTAGGAGAGAACTTCCAAGTTCCTAACTTCTCCATTGTCAAATCCTCTATCTCCTTTTTCTTTGCAAGAGTCCTTGTCTCATACTTTAATGATTTGAAGTTGTTTATACCTGCTCCAACCCTTAATTTTTTCAACCTCTCTTCATATGTGGGTGGAAGTCAGTAAAACTCAACTTCATTGTCATCTTTTGCACCTTTCTTCTTGGATCTCCTGGTGAATATAACAGTAGAGGGTTTAAGAGGCTTGGTGATGATTACCTTGCCTTTCTTTTAGACTAGTTGCTCTTATTTTTTTGATTCATCCTCTATATCATTAGACTCTTCCTCATCTTCTCCCTTACCCTCAATAATCATAATAAGCCCTTTTGTAGTCTTCAACTTTGCCACCCTTTTCTTACCACTACTAAGAGCCTGATGAATTTTGATGCTCAACTCTATTCTTCTCTTAGCCTCATCATATGTTCCAAAGATAGGAAGCTTTGGATCAACTAGCTCATTAACTAAGGCTTCAATCATGTCCCTAGTTTCATCAATATTAACCTCATATGGAAGAGGTTTCACCCATGCCACTCTAGGTCTAACTGTCTAGATATACACTTTATCATAGTCAACCATGAAACAAACATCATCTTTATAGTCTTCAACAAGTTTGGGGGGAATCTAAAACATGTTGTTCATCTTCTTCTTAAACACTTCAAAATAGTTATCCATTACTCTTTCAAAGTTTTCACCCATTTCTGCTATGAATTCATTGATTTGATACAGAATTGGGGTGTCTTTTCTCCACACAAAAGAACCTTTATATGGGAAAAATTCTTGCACATAGAAGAAAAGACATGTCAGAAATGAACCAAATTTTTAGGGGTTGTTTTTGGAAGTCCTGATGTTGTCCATGTTTTTGTTCAATTTCTTTAACAACAACTCTAATAGATCAAATTCTAGGTTTTTCTTTACAACCTTGTAAGCCAAATCTATAGCCTCACATGGCACACTATTTAACTACCTAGAGTTGTAAATCTTATGCATAATAATGTGAATGCCAAACCTAAGCTCCACATCAATAAAATTTTTAATCTTCAAATGTCTATCATCCCACTCAGCTAGGTTTTTCTTCTAGAGTTCTTCCCAACCTAGGGTTTTTGTGGTTTCGACTTTATTAAGAATAGGAAGACCCATGATCTTATGAATCATATTTTTGGTGATCAAAATGGATTGCTCTAACCATAGTTGCCCATTGTGAACTCGGCTCATTATATACCTAATCCACTTAACTTGGAAATTCCTTGTCAAGTGCATGATCTGAGTTAACCCTTTGGTCTCTAGGTGTTTGTGCTATGGTTTTAAAGACCCATCGATACACATTTCCACTAGGGCACTATCCATCTCAAGAGTTCCTAATTCTTGCACAGTACATTTGAAATGAGTGAAAATGTTGTTAATTAGGAGTACCTTGGGAGGAATTGGAGACTGACCTCCTTGTGGTTTGAGTGATTCTACAATAGTTGGAACAAGCTTGAAGTTTGGTGCCTTCCATTCCATACCTTCAACCAACATCTTGAAACCCTTCTTGGCTTTGCTTCTATTGCCACTTTTTGATGCCATGGCTGCTTGGTAAATGATAAATTTCTACAAAGATCTTGCTACGAATTTTCTCAAAAACACTTAGAAGCTTTGCAAATCACTCTACTCTATGTATGCTAAAGTTGCAGTGAAGAATGAAGTCAAATTCTACCATTTTTGTTGAAAATTTTCCATTAATGCTCGATGTCATAATAACATAGTGCATGAAAGACTATCATCCACTGACTAAGCTGGGTCAAGGTTTTAAACTTGATGAACAAAACTTCATTACTCCCAACCTTGCTCAGTAGAGTCTAATCTAACTCGATAAAAGCTAAATTCCTATGATCCCTTTGTATCTAAAATATTGATTGGATCTTTTTCTTCCTTTCATTGGAACTATTTATGATATGCCTTTGTGAGTATAGTTCTAGTTCTTTCTTAAGAACTTAATTTGAGATGATGGAGTCACTCACTTCTTGAGTGATTTCACTACCATTATTTGAACCTTTTTCCTCGGTAGATTTAGGAATCCACTATTGCCTCATCTATTTCCTGATGTTTTATGCTCTTGATTTCTTTTTATCCTCAACTTTTCCTATATTCCTACAGTTTTTAGCTATATGACCAAGTTCAGTGCATGTATAACATCTTATGGTAGTACGCTTCTTTCTTAAGTGATGTCTTGCACAATTTATGCCAATGTGTCCATATTCTCCACAATAATGACATATGCACCAAGTATTGTAGTCTCAACCAACTATTGCCTTTACAAATTGTTCAGCTAGATTAAATGGTTTTGATTTGCAATTGGATGCCTTGTGACCTTGCTTCTTGCATTTGTGACATTTACCTTCAAATTTTGGTTTCTCCTTGCATTCAATAGCCTTCTAACCATGCTGATTGCAATAGTAGCACTTTCCATTGCTCCAACATTTTTTTGATGTGTGACCTATTTTTCCATAGTAATTGCAAGTAGGTTTTTTATTTCTTTTAGCACATTGCTTAGAAGATTCACCTTCTTCCTCATATCCAAGTCCTACTTTACCTTTTTTCCTATGAAGATTTTTCTCATTTTTTTTGATTCAATTGATTCATGTCTGCTTGGGATTTCATCATTCTCTCATTGACTTGTTTTCCAGTGTTTAGGTCATTCTTCAATCTTTCATTGATTTATCTTTCAAAATTTAGATCATTACTTATTCTTTCATTTTCTACTTTGAGAATCCTAATTTCTTCATTTGCATTGGTGAATTGATCAATAAGGTCTTCATACTAAAGGGATTGATTTTGGTTTTCATTATTTCTTTCCTCCAAGTCTTCTTTTGCCTTATTTCACTATTCCAAAATCTCATATAATCTTATTGATTGAATTTCCTGTTCTCTTTTAAGTTTCCTTACCTCTTCTTGCAATGATCCATTCTTTTCTAGGAGTTCTTTGATTGCATTGTTTACTTCATCTGAATTGTTTGAAGGGAAAAAGTCTTCAATATTTTCTTCAACATATTTAAGGTCATTCATCCAATTTGCAAGTTCCTTCCTTCTTTTTAGGGATTGAGAAAGATGTTACTTTGCTTCTTTAAGTTGAACTATGGCCATCTCTAGATCTAGCTTTTCATTTTCAATTGCTTTGTCAAGTCTGAATATCTCCATTTGTCTTTTGATCTTTGCTCAAGCTGTTAAACTTTATCTTGAGAACCACAATGCTCTAACACCAATTATTGGAAATAATATAGACTTTCTAAGTTACTGAGAGGGGAGGGATGAATTACTAACTTCAAATTGTTTTATTAATTCAACACTTAACAATATAAATCATTCACCATTGATTCATCTACTATATTGCATGCATAAGAAATTGAAAGATAAACATTCATAACACATGGAACATAGAATTTTGGTGACCCAAAAACCTTCCAAATAGAAAGTAAAACTGGGGTGGGGATGATACCCACAAAACTTTACTACTACAGCATAAAGTTGGCTGATTAAGGCTTACATTGACCACTTCTAGTGATATACCCTATTAGGAGCATATAGGATTGCTAGGTCCACCTTGTTAGAGGATTTACAAACATACAATGAAGTATGCACTTTGTTAGGATATTTATACAAAAATTGTTAAGTCTACCTTGTTAAAGGATTTAGAACTGATTCACTTGTTAGGATGAAATAGGGGATCTTACTAACAACTTGATTTTTTGATTAGATCCTTGATGTACTGATTAGTTCATGTGATAGATAAAGCTTTTTTTCTCCTATGTTGACCTTGCTAAATTCCTTACTCTAGTGCTGATATACATTTGCATGCATACCTTACAATACTTCATACATTCATTACAATGAGGCATCTTGGTATGATACAATACATCACACATATATATATATATATATATATATATATATATATATATATATATATATATATATCATTCCAATTCTTACAATTACAAGGTCGACTACAACACAAGTAAATAAAACATTAGTGAGTCAACTTAATAATATATAACTCAAGTTCAATAAGCTGACTTGGTGGCCTTTTGATACTCAACATCCACTACATTACTCGGCATCATCATGCACTTAGTAGAAGTAGAGGCTCATTCCATGCTAGTCATGCAACATAGCTTCAAACTCAGTGACCGTTGGAGACTCAATAGATATAGTGTCACTCGGTAGATACTAAATACTTTGTTTACCTTGCTAAACTTGGTAAATGTTACTCTTTAGTCACTCGATTTACAAAGCTTGGTAATAATTGAATTGCTCGGTGATAACTGTTGGACTTCACATTGTCTGTATTCACTTAGTAACCTCTAAAATGATCAGTGTAAATTGCAAAACCTAGTTAACATTGGAATGCTTGGTAAGTATTGGAAACTAAATGATGAGCTTAGTAACCACACAGAATTGAATAAGTGTTGTGACTAATGGAAAATATGACTTAATGCCAATAGCAGGAACTTATGAAGTTGCATATGGCAACCATTACTAATTTAGGTTTGAAATAATTAAACACCTAATACAAAAATCCTAATGGTACAACGTTTGTAGAAAAAATTACTAAAAATAAAAATCATAATATCATGATGATTGACATAGCATTAACTCTTAACTATGTTGAATTTGATGAAGTCAAAGGACGTGCTACCACTCATGAAATATGGACCAAACTGAATGATATATATGGAGGTGATGATAATGTAAAAAGAACCAAGGTAGAAATCTTGAGAGAATAGTTTGATCAGATGAAAATGAGAGAGGATGAAAAGATTGCAAAATATGTTGAGAGAATCAATGCCAGTGCCAGTGCTATCAAAGCCTCTAGAGGAACAATTAAAGATTTAATAGTGGTAAGCAAGGTACTCAGAACTCATGTTCCTATCTTTGAAATTATAGTATCTACTATTCAAGAGATGCGATGTGATCCAAATAACAAGATAACTTTGGATGCTCTAGTTGGAGGTTTGACAATATTTGAACTAGATAACTATGATAATTATATTTTTAGATCTGGTGATCCTAAGTTTGCATTTCAAGCCAAGGTATCACTCAAGAAGAAAGATAAAAATTCTAAAATCAAATAATCTAAAAGTGAAGAGAAAGACAATTATGATAGTGATCTTGAAGCCATTGAAGCATTACTTGCAAGAATGCATCCCAAAAGAAAATTGAAAGTATAAATGTAAAATTCCTTTAATTTGTTTCTCTTGTGAAGAACTTTGACACATTGCTACAAGATGTCCAAACTGAGAGGAGAAAGATGAAAAGAATCACAAAATGTACAAAGGAAAGAAGGATTTCGAGAATTTCAAGGACTACAAGGAAAAAGGTAAGAAATCTCATTTTATAGCTAAAGATTCAGAGAGTAGTGAAGATGATGAAATGGTATATATTGTTGTAAAATATGAGTTTGATGATGAAGGAGATAAATTGGCACTTATCTCTCATGTTAGCAAGAATGATACATGGATTATTGATATTAGCTTCTCACATCATATGGATGGTGATAAAAAAAAGTTTGAGTACATGAAAAATTATGATAGTGGCAGTGGGAGATTTGGAAACAATGAACCTTGTTGCATAAAGGGAAAAGGTTGTATCTCACTAACTGATGAAATTAGATGAGATAAGTCCTATTGGGTTGAAGGAATAAAGCATAATATATTGACTGTGGCATAGTTGAATAACATTGGATTCAAGGTAGAATTCATGAATGGGAAGGCCAAATTGGTAGATCAAAAAGGAAATCTAGTTTGATCTAGCAAACAAACAAAAGGTAATCTATGCTAACTAGGTCCTAGTAAAAGTTTATGTTTTATTGCTCAAGTTGAAGAAAGATGGTTATGGCATAAAATGTTATGTCATGTAAAATTTGATAATCTAATAGATAAGTAAAAATGAAAGAGTAAGAGGTATTCCTAGTCTAAGGAAATCAGATATGGGTCTATGCAAAAATAGTCAAATTGGAAAGATGGAAAATACTAGTTTCAAAAGAAAGAACTATCATTGAGAAAAAGCCTTGGAGTTGGTTCATATAGACCTTTATGGACCTATTGGAATAGAGAGTTGTAGTGGAGATATGTACGTTATTCATTTTGTTGATGATTATTCTAGAATGATGACTATAATGTATCTAAAAGAAAAGTTTGAAGCATTTCAAAATTTTAAGTGGTATCTAGCAAGAGTAGAGAAAGAAATTATAAAGAAGCTAAAATCTTTGAGATCAGAAAGAGGTGGTGAATTCATTTTGGATGAGTTTTATAAATTCTCATTGAAAAAGGAATAAGAAAAAAGTATTAACCCCTAGTACACCATAGCATAATGGTATAGCTGAAAGAATGAACAGATCCATCGTGGATTGCGCAAGAACCTGGATGATGGAAAAGAATGTTGCAATCAAATACTAGAAGGAAGAAATCAAAATTGCAATGTAGACCTTGAATAGAGTACACTTTAAGAAAGACTTAAGTCAAACTCATGATGAACTATGGTATGGTGACGAACCTAATGTGAGTTACTTGAAAGTATTTGGTAGAAAATTTTATATCTTAAAGTAATCTAGGAAAGGTAAATTTGATGTCAAAGGTGATGAAGGTACATTCCTAGGATACTCCTAAAGAATTAAATCATACAAATGTTATAATTTATCTACTCATAAAATCATAGAAAGTGCACATGTGAGAATTGATTAGTTTGCAAAAAAGAGTGAAGAAGAAAGCAACAAAGAAAATGATGATTACCAAAGGTTTCTTTTCTATGAACTTAATATATTTTTAATTAAATTATAAGTCAGGAGGCCTCATCTCCCAAGTCCCAAAATCTCCAAAAGCTACTGAGATGTAACCAGTGCAACCTGAGTCATAGTCTAAAGGACTCAAGTTACAGTTAGAAGTGTAGACACCTAAATCTGATTACATCACTTTGATAATCCTATTTAGCTATCTCTAAAGGCATCATTAATTAAATTCCTATTTAATTAATCCTTTGCCATCCCCTAGTGGATTAATTTTATTAATCATCTATAATCCTAATTGATAAATCAAATAACCTATTATTTATCAATTAAATCCTATTCTCCTATGTAATTCCAAATCCCAAATTTATTAAAATCACTTTAGTAAATAAAACCCTCAAATTTAAATAGCCCCTAAACTATCATAAAATCCTCCATTTAGCCTAATCCACCCCATCCACCCATACTAACTAAGCTTAGCCACTAACTCACCCACCCTCATGAATGCCATCCACTTGCACATCTCTAACATCCTTAATCTAATCCTAACCCAAGCCTAATCCACCCCCAAACCTTTTCACATTCCCTAAGTGAGCTTAAGACTTTCCTAAGCCAAACCAAAGTTTCCTCTCTCAAAATATCCCAACCATAAAACTTTATGCAAACCACAAAGCCTTCAATGCTCTTACACCTCCCTTAATGACTCTTACAAGGCATTTATGGAGCCCTTATCTCTTGAGCCTCCTTTTTTGACAATCCACCTTGCCTTCCCTTTATCCAATCACCCTTTGACAAGTGTCACCTCCCCATTGGTGCTAAACAAGCACAATCCATGTGCTCCCTTTTGAGTGCATCCTAGCCCTCCCTCACCATTTCATCATCTTGGCATCTTCGCCCTCTATTCCTCCAACTCCTGGCCTATAAATTTAACCCTCTCCCTTCACTAAAATAATTCATCCTCCATGCAAAGTTATAATGTTATTTTGAGAGCTCATAAACTATCAAAATACCATTATAATGGAAAAATCACTCCATGACTCCATTGTTGCAACCTTATCTCACTCACCCCATCCATCCATTTAAAGCTTGAGCTATACTTGCGAGCACACATACCTTAAATCGGGGACAAATCTATTGCATCATTGTGTTATACCATTTGGAGCTTACCATTCTTGGTTTTCCTCCATTTGTGATGATAAAAAATCGGTCCTATCATAAGTGTTTTCCATATTTGGTTTTGTTAATGCTTTCCTTAATAGATAGTATTCAATATTACACTACTAAACTAGGTGATACATTTTGGCATACCTGGTGGGACCCCACATTTGGGTCTATCTAATCATGTTTTTGGGTTTTTTGTGTTAACTAACCAAATTAACCTTGTTTGCTTATGTATTTTTGTGATAGGTTTACTGATCTTATTGCAGGTACACAGGTCATCCTTTGGAAATCATGCTTCCAGCCATCTAAACATTTTTCATTTTTGAGCACCTAAAAATCATCTTGTTTTGTGATCTCGCGACCCCAAGAATGCGATCTTGCGATCGTGAAAACGTGGCCATTGGCAGACGAGAATGCAAACCCGCGACTGTGAGTTCGTTGTTCATCCCCAACTAGTTTCTACCACGTTTCCAAAAAAAAGAAAATTGCATCCCCACCAAACATTTCTTTGCGGGAATGCGAATCCGCTGACCTATATCTCTATGGGAACACTCTCCCAAGAACCTGCAGGATCACTATTTCGTGGGATCACTCTACAACTTTTTAACCCACAACCTCAATTTTTATTGTCACCAATTTTCTGTCCTGCATCCCCATTGACTATTTTCACATTCTTGCGACCGCAAGATCACTACATTAACCCGCGAGATCGCTGCATTAATCTACAGGATCGCCTTGCCTTTTAGACCAAAACTCAGCTTCAACTTTGTCGTGTTCCTGCTAACAGTTCTTGCATTCCCGTGCTTGTGGGAACATTTTCTTAACCCATGGGTTCACTATGAGATTTGTTTTCCTCAAAATTTTGATAGTTTTTCATTGCAGTTTTTATGTTAACGTGTTTTCTATAGATATTATCATCATATCTTTGAGCTCATAATCATAACCATAATCATATTTCAAAAAAAAAAAAAAAAAGAGTATAAATCAAAAATTGACTTTTAGTGGTTCCATAGGATATGGACCATTCTAAGCATTTTTACGCATATCAAAAAGAACAAAAAAAGTTCAAAATATTTTTCCCATAGTTAAGCTTCAATTTTGGGTGACTAATCAAATGGATTTTTTTTTGTCGCATTGCAGGTTGGAGCAACAAACTTAATCATGTTTTTTAAGTTTTTCTTGGAATGAACTTGCATGTTTAAACACATCTTTCATTGAATGAATGTCACTCAAATCACTCTCGAATGCCATGGACTAAAATCAAGCTTTTATTGGAATGCATGCTTAAAACAAAAAAACACAATCTCGAATGTAAAGGATCAATTAATCATTGCTATACCTCACACTTTAACTTTGGGGTTTAAAAAGAATTCACTCAATCTTGAATGCCTAACAATTAATGAACATTGCATGATTTTGACACATTTCAATGATGCTCACATTTCTTATGTTGATGATCTCTCGATTTCCATTATGTTGATGATGCTGTCAAGTTGGAATTGAAGATCTATATCTTAATCACTTGTGTTTTCAATAGATCAGATAATCTAAGAATCAGTTGGTGAAAGAACTTTTCTTTTTAGCCCAAGGTCATCTGAATCTTCTCTCCCCTTGTCGCCTTTGCAGGCCATCTTGGGTGCATAAGACTAGGATCCAAAACCTTGTTTTAGTTTTAGGGGGCCTGCTTGGGGATTTCATCACCCTTTGGGATGACCTCAACTCTTGCATTCTAATGGAGTATAAAGATTGGGAGGTGAATCCAAAGACACCTTTCTTGGGATAGAGATTTCTGTCACTCGGGCTAAGCCTCAAGGAACTTTATACCCTTGAGAAGTGAAAGAGGAGAAGTGGGTTACCACTCCTCTCGGCTATGTGACATTGTTTTAGTTTCATCTATGGATTTGGGCCTCACATACCTTGCATTTATCAAGGACTCCCTAGCTAAACCAAATTTCATCCTTGTAGAAAGCTTCCTAGGATGGTTGTGTGTTTGACGTGCTTGCTCCAAGATTTTTTTTTCTTGTTTGTTCATAGCTTTTGAATGAATGTTTGCCAAACTTTGGTCAAAATTCTAGAAAAGCAGAAATCTCCCAGCTCAAGGCATACTTAGCGTAGTCACTGCCTCATTAGGAAATCATCCAAGCTCCCTTGCCACAACTGAATCTATCTAGGTCTTTGCTTTAGAACGATCCCAAATCCAAAGTCCATCCAAATCATCCCCCCAGCCAACTAGAAACCCAATCCAAAATCACCCAAGCCTTTAAGGAGTTACTGTCACTCTGCTAGAATTTTCTATCCAATCAATCCTACCAATCAACCAATCTCACCAAGGTTATCCCTCTGATAGAGCATTGTCTAGGGTAATCCAACTTTGTCACTTGTATCCCTCATCACCTTGAGCTAAAGGTTGGGATCCACAAGTGGTCAATCTCGTGTCATGCCCATAGGATTATTAGTCTATCCTCAAGTTGACACAACCACCACCAAATCCAGCACATAGGAAAGAAAAACCCTCACTTTTGGTAGCATGCCCTTGAAGTCTTCCATCCTTAGAAAAACCTAAAATCTCCAGCCAATCCTCCTTAGGTCTTTCATGTAGCTTTGACTCTCCCTAGGAAATATTTCATCAGCCAATCCAAAATCTACGCTTAATCCAAATCCAACCGTGAGCTTCCATGTTCATCCATATGCAAGACCCCATCCCCATCCAACTCATCATCAAAACATGAAATCCCAACCCTATCATGATGAGTTTGGTCGCATTGTCCTTTCTCCCACTCCATCCTATTCTAATGATGATGATGATCTTGTCGACTATGATAGATATATTGAAAGCCTTAGAGATATTACTCCCAACATCCCTCAAAATCCAAACATTCCTCCAAACTACTCCATCCCTCCTCCAAACATACCTGCTAGTATTCCTTACCATGCCTTTGACAAGGGAAATCCATTATTATCCTCATCCTTACCACTTTCCTATATTATGCCCACATATTCCTTTTATACATCAGTCATACCTCCGTCTTCCTCTACCTTCATCTCCCAGCCTCCAACATTCTAGAACAATTCTAGTAGCTACATCCCTAGTCCAAATCCACCATCCCAATCTCTTCCAAATCCTCCAACCAATCCTAGTTCTACAATGTATCACCCCAATCCCCTTACTTGTCCTTGTCCAACACACTCATCTCCAAGGAATTTTCCAAGGAAGCCCAAAGCAACTCCATCGCCCACCCCTACGACTCCTCTTACATCGTCCTATCGCTACCATCCCTATCGCATCCACCCCACTTATCAAACCCCTTCCATCTCCTACCTCCCATCCATCAAATCCCTCCAAATCCCATCCACATCTCCTCCTTCTAGAATTATCCAAATCCCATATGATGAATCTAACAAGTCCCTCCCCCATCAAATCATCCCCATTGAAGAAACTCCTACCCATCCATCTACCTCACTTAATGAGACCATCCATACTTCTCCTATCATACCATCCACTCCCATCCATTCATGCCAAAATCTTGTCCAAAAGCATGTTAAAATATCCCATGACATAAAAGAAGAACCTTTCATCCCACTTATTCCCCTACATGATCCACTTTTACCATCCCCTCCATATTTGGATCCTACCATCTTACCTACTCCATCTCAAGATCCCTTTCCCTCAGCCCACCCAAATCAAAATCCTATCCTTCCATCTGCTCTGCTTCATGATCATACATCTCCCATAATCCATGATGATAGATCCATCAAAGAAGAACCTAATATCATATATGAAGCTTCAACTCCTTTAGCTAGTAATGGACTCACGTCTTGTGTTCTAAATAATGAACATCATATTAAAAAAAGAAATAAAAGTGTATCTCTAGATGTTGGTATCCCCTCTATCCCTGCATGGTCGCAAGTCCTTCCATCTTCCCCCCAAAGTTCCCATCCATCTTTTTCTACATTTATTTTGGGCTCTTATCCTACTCCTTATCTCCAACCCTCCATTTTGGGTCCCTATATACCTAATATGAATCCTTTATCCCCTCCATCTATTTTGGGACCTACACCTTCTGAGTTTCCATCTATTTTAGGCCCATATCCTTCATTCACTCCATCCATTTTGGGAAATTATATCCATCCATATCCCATGTTCAAATCTATCCTTCAATCCCCTCAAATTCACTAGCAAGATCATAAAAGGCACTCACCCTTGAATCCCTTCCAACCTTTAAACCCTATCACTCCATCCATTATCCCTCCATCTCATCCATGCCGTTGTTCCCATACCATGGCTAATGAAAGCATATTGGATGCCAAAATCAAAAAGCATAAATCCAAAAATCAAAGTCTCAACATGTCCCTTCTAAAATACATGTTCAAGAAGAGAAACATTAGATCCAAATCAAAGAAAAAGTCAAGAGGCCACAAAGACCCAAGCTGAAAAAGTCAAAAATCTGTGGATACCCAAGATGCCCATAAAAGAAATGCATCTCAAAGAAAAATCTCAATTGGCATCCATTCATGCTACTCAAAAAGCCTTATCCATTCATCCCTTATCCAAATCCCCATATATGCATCCTTCATCCCCCCAACCCACTCTTAGCCCATATGCTTCTTATCCTAAATTTCTCATCCTCCATCTTCCAACTCTACTTTTAGTCCTTATCTTTCTCTTCCTCCATTTTCTCCTCAACCTCATTGACCACCATATTTCCCTCTACTTTATCACCTCTTAAGGTGTGTGCCAATGATGATCTTTCCCTTTCCCTCATCCATTTACCCTCCTATCTTATGTCTTTCGATCCATTATCTGCCAAGCTCCCACCCACCATTCCACTTGTTCAATCCAATCCTTTTCCATCCATCCTACCAACATCTATGAGTAAAAATGCATGAAAAAAGTCAAAAACAAAAAAATTAAAATAAAAAATAAGAAAATACAAAAACAAAAAAAAATCATCCATTGGTGAAAACTTGGCAATTCAAGCACCATGGATAAGTACCATGATGAAAACTTGGCAAATGAGCATCATGTGTAATCCTTCCATCCAAATGCTCTGCACACTTGGGGGCACGTTCCATCACCCATCATCCCCATCTCATCCCACCATACCAATCACATCCTATCCCTTTCACCTGCCATCCTCCTTTGGATCTTGAAAGAAATAAAGCCCACCACTAGATACATGCTTTTGGTCATCCCTTTGACATCCATTTTCCATCAAAGTTTGTATCCACCTATCTCTAATCCACCCATCCTCCTTATCCTCTACCTCATTAACCTTTCACATCCTAGCTTCCATCTATCTCCCTCATCCTCTTGTTGACCAATATTCAATCCTACCACATCCCTCATAACAAATCCTCTTGAATAGCATATTATAACCGGGGGCACTCTATTCCTTGGAGACCATGTCGTGTCCATTTTTCCATCCTTATCTTTTTGCATTCCTCTACCCAAAATTCCTCTATCCATTGTTCCATTTTTCATCTATCCTTGCATCTCCCAGTATTACCTCCATCTTTCCATCACCTGGTACATCCCTTGTCATTGGTATCTAGCCCTCAGTTATCCCTCATCTTGAGCCTCCATTTGCTATCCTCTCATCCTAAGCTTTTTATCTGCTATCTCCTCATCCTGAGCTTTTTACTCTTGCTATCTTAAGAATTTTCATAAACCATCTTCTCCTTTTGAGCTTTTCATCCCCTCTATCTCCTTATCCCATGCTTTTCCTCTACTTCCCCATCTCAAGCTTTTTATCAACTTTCTCCTCATCCCAATCCTTTTATCCACTATCTCTTCATCTTTATCTTTCCTATCGCTATCCTATCATGGTGCGCTTTTTCCTGGTAATCCCTTGTACATCCTTTGATCTATCAGTTGTATATTCCTTGCACCTTAGTCCTTCACTTGGTCCCATTGTAAATATCTCATCTCTTCGTGTCAGTTCATGCTTGATCGTAACTTGCAGTTCTCTTGGTTAAGTGCTTTAGCAATTCCTTGTATGAGATCCCTTGTCATCAAAATGTTGTCCTAAATAGTTCTGCTTGCCATCAAAATGTTGTCCTAAATAGTTCTTCTTGTCATCAAAATGTTTTCCTAAATAGTTCTACAGGATGCATCCTTCCTCTCATCGTATCTTGGTCTGTCAGTATCCAGTCCTACCGATTCTTTGACAAACGGTTAACTTTTTTTTATGGATTTACATTTTCTTTAGATTTATTTTCTTTTCAAAATTTCAAGTTTGGTTCTTAGCGTATCTCTTCCAAGTGATTTGGGTTGTTCCCTCCTTATGGTCACCACAATCTTTTATATCATGGCGTGCTATGAATGGGGCAATTCGAGTGCAAGGTCTTGATCAGGTCTTTCATCTTTTCTTTTTTCTTCTGCTTGTGGGTTACCCAGTATCGTTCCCACTTTGATTCTCCAAGGATTCATGTGTGATGTTGGGGCAACCCTTGCATGTTTGTTTCATGTCAGTTCTATGGAACATTGGTGACATGGCTTTGATGTTCTTGGTAACCTTGGCAATTAACCAACAGTCCTATAGCAAATATAGTGCTCAACTAAATGGTGGTACTTCTCTTTGAAGTATCCCCCTGCTCAACAAGCTTCAATAGAATCCCTTCATCTCCATTATTCTCCATCCATATCCAGCATCCATCTCTCCCACCCCTGCTTATGCATTATTTATCTCTCAGAATCAATCCTCACTCTTAGCTTTAGGGATCCACAATCATAGTCTTAGGGATCCACCAAGCCTCATCTTTCAAGATCCACAATCCTTGTCCTAGGGATCTTTGAAACCCATCTTCCATCAATCCAAATCTTTAAAATCCTATTGCCTCAACTTTCTCTTCCCATCCTCCATCCCCTCCTCCTAGTTTCCTTTTATAGTGCTCCACTCCTTCATCCTCCCTTCAATCCTAGTTTGTCTTAAGCTTGCTTCCTTTTGTGCATCTGGCCTCCCTTTATCATTCTCCCTTAGTGAGAGTTTGAGATAATTCAACCCCTTCTCTTATATGAGACTGGGGCAACCTTGTTGTTAAAACATCTTCCTCGTGTCATCTTCATTTGAACTTCTTTGAAATAGTGTTGTCTCAACACCATGTCTAAGAGGGGCAAAATGTAGACACCTAAATCTGATTACACCGCTTCGGTAATCCTATTTAGCTATCTCTAAAGGCATCATTAATCAAATTCCTATTTAATTAATCCTTTTCCATCCCCTAGCTGATTAATTTAATTAATCAGCTAGTTTAGTAGTGCAATATTGAATACTAACTATTAAGGAAAGCATTAACAAAACCAAACATGGAAAACACTTATGATAGGACTAATTTGTTATCACCACAAATGGAGGCAAACCAAGAATGGTATAACACAATGATGCAATAAATTTGTCCCCAATTTAAGGTAAGTGTTCTCACAAATATAGCTCAAGCTTCAAATGGATGAATGGGGTGAGTGAGATAAGGTTGCAACAATGGAGTCATGGAGTGATTTTTACATTATAATGGTATTTTGGTAGTTTATGAGCTCTCAAAATAGCATTATAACTTTGCATGGAGGATGGATTTTTTTTTGAAGCGAGGAGGTTCAATTTATAGACAAGAGGCTTGAGGGATGGAGGGCTAGGATGCAAGTATGGTAAGATGGTGAGGGAGGGTCAGGATGCACTCAAAGGGGAGCACATGGATTGTGCTTGTTTAGCACCAATCAGAGAGTGACACATGTCATAGGGTCATTGGGTGGAGTAAAGGGAAAGGATGAGTCAAAAAAGGAGGCTCAAGGCCTTAAATGGCCCTCATAATGGCTTGTAAGAGCTTTTAAGGGCATGTAAGAGCATTAAAGGCTTTGTGGTTGGGATAAAGTTTTATGGTTGGGATATTTTGAGGGAGGAGACTTTGGTTTGGCTTAGGAAAGTCTTAAGCTCACTTAGGGAATGTGACAAGGTTAGGGGGGGGATTAGGCTTGGGTTGGGATTAGATTAAGGATGTTAGAGATGTGCAAGTGGATGGCATTCATGAGGGTGGGTGAGTTAGTGGCTAAGCTAGGTTAGTATGGGTGGATGGGGTGGATTAGGCTAAATGGAAGTTTTTAGGATAGTTTAGGGGCTATTAGATTTGAGGGTTTTATTTATTAAAGTGATTTTAATAAATTTGAGATTTGGAATTAGATAGGAGAATAGGATTTAATTGATAAATAATAGGTTATTTAATTTATCAATTAGGACTATAGATGATTAATTAAATTAATTAGCTGGGGGATGGCAAAGGATTAATTAAATAGGAATTTAATTAATGATGCCTTTAGAGATAGCTAAATAGGATTACCGAAGTGGTGTAATCAGATTTAGGTGTCTACAAGAAGCTACCTAGCTCTTGCAAGAATAAACTAAGTTTGATGGACCCGAGGCATAGATAATGGGACTTGACCTTGATATAAAAGATCACAAAGAGGTTAGTGGAAAAAATTCTAAATCCAAAGTACCTATGTTAACAAGATATATCAGAAGGTACCATGCACTTGATCAGATCATTGGAGACAAATCAGATGGAACAATGACAAGAAACAAATTAAAAGGTACATGTTTCCTTACTGAATTTGAACCTAGATCAATGAAAGATTCTTTGGATAATGAAAGTTGTATTGAAGCTATGAATGAATAAATAGAACAAATAGAGAGGAACGATACTTGGAATCTTGTTCCTAGACCCAAGGATAAAAATTTAATTGGCACAAATTGGGTTTTCTAAAATAAGTTGAATGAAGATGGAGAATTTTCTAGAAACAAAGAAATGTTGGTTTGTAAAGGTTATTTTCAAGAAGAATATATTGATTATGGTGAAACTTTTTCTCTTCTTGCAAGATTAGAAGGATTTAACAATTTAATAGCATGTGCAACACATAAAGGATTTAAATTTTATAAAATGGTTGTAAAATCTACATTCTTTAATTGAATTATTTAAGAGGAAGTTTACATAGAATAACCTGAAGGTTTTCTTGATCCTAGAAAAAAAGGATATGATTTGTAAATTACACAAAGCATTGTATGGTCTCAAGAAAGCTCCTAGGGCTTGGTATGAAAGACTTCATAACTACCTAATAAAGATATGTTTTCAAAGAAGAAATGGTAACAATAGCTTGTACATGAAAGAAGGACTAGATAAGAAAATTGTGTTGGTTGAAATCTTTGTAGATGACACTTTATTCATAAGAAATGATGATTTATGCAAGCCATTTTTAGAAGAGATGAGTAAAGAATTTGAGATGTCCATGTGTTTGGAGAGATAAAATTCTTTGTTGAATTACAGATCTAGTAGAAGAAAGATGGTATCTACATTACTCAATCCAAATATATCAAGGAGATAATAAAGAAGTTTGGAATAGAAAATTCAAGACCAGTTGGAACACCCATTTCTACTAGACATAAGCTTTCCAAAAATAATGATTCTAAAGAGGTAGATCAGAGCACATATAGATCAATGATTGGAAAATTTCAATATGTAGTGCACACAAGACATGATATTGCTGTAGTAGTTGGTATGGTGGCAAGATTCACTAAAAATCCTAAATAAAATCACATGATGGAAATCAAGAGAATCATGAAGTATTTAAAAGGTACTAAAGACAATGGATTATGGTACAAAAAAGGAGGCAATTTGGATTTGAAAGAATTCATAGATGTTGATTATGAAGGAAATTTTGATAATAGAAAAAGAAACAGTGGTGGAACATTCTTTCTTGGTAAAAGACTAGTGTCTTGGAAAAGCAAGAAGTAGAATTGTATTTCTCATTCCACAGTAGAGGTAGAATATATGGTAGCAACAATTTATTGTTCCAATGTTGTTTGGTTCAAGAAATTGTTGGCAAGCATGAAAATAGAAATCAAGGATCTAGTTATTATATTATGTGATAACACTAGTGTAATTAGATATCAAAGAATCATGTGATGCATACCAAAACCAAGCACATTACCATAAAATATCATTTTTTGAGAGAACTAGTACAAGATAAAGAGGAAATATTGGAATATTTGAATACTAAAGAACAAATTTTAGACATATTAACTAAGCCATTACCTAAGGATGCATTTTTGTATATAAGAGGTAAGTTAGGGGTCATTCCCCTTTCTAAAGCTCAATAAATGAAGTTTAGTGATGCATCAACCAAATCATGTGGAAGATTAGTCAGTTGATGTAGTATTAAAAAGGGCACATTGCATATGAATCAGTACATAAGGTACATTGATATTCATTGAATATTATCTTTATCATGAAATTTCAAAAAGGGATAAGTTTGATGTCATATCTCATAACAATTTTATAAAGAGGGAGAGTATACATTTCTAGAGATGTCAAAGAAGAAGAACTTAGTCTAATATCAAAGAAGGGAAGTTTTCTATTAGAAGAAGGTATTGAATAAAAAAAATTAATGACAAATGGAGAAGCTAAAGGTAGGGGGAGTTTGCATTGATACAAGGAGTTCTTATGGATGAGAATTAGAATGAAACTAAGGATATGTTCCTTACTTTATTCTTGCTCTAAAATTTCATTGTATTATAACATGTTGTCTTGCCATAAATGCCAAAAAGGGAGATTGCTGAAAATAATTGATTAATTATGTATTGTCTTTGATGTTACACAAAATTTCATATCATTTCTAGTTAGTGAATGCCAATCTCACTCAAGAAATGAAGATAGTTTCTTGTGATTGCCGAGCATTCCAAATCTTGCCAAGTTCATAAGACAATGTATACCAAGTTCACTTGGGTGTCAAAAGAAAGTTTGTAGAAGGTGAGTGTCAACCGAGCTCACTTGGCTAATGAAGGAAATGTTTGATGGAACCAATGTTAACCGAGCTCACTTGGTTACCAAAGGAACTTTGTGAATATGCAGTGTTAATTGAGTTCACTTGGTTAACATAGGAAAATCATTTCTAAGTTAGTTTCTATTGAATAGGATCAACTAACGAAGGATTTCCTTGTTTTGGCATATTGAGTTTAATTGATTTAGTTGTTAGTTATAGCCGACTAAGGAGATGAATATTAAGTATTCTAAGTTGTATTTAAGATGACTTGACACAGTGTAAGATATAAATATAAGTTCAATTTGAGGATTGAATGTGTGGAACAATAACAAAAGATTTGAAGATACTCAGAGGAAGTGGATTAGAAGGATAAGCATAATATCCTTGTTGAGCTGCAAAGATACATTTGATCAACAAGGATAAAGTATACAAGCTAGAATTGATATTTTTAATAAAAAATTTAGTTGCATCAGAAATTATGTCATCTCATTGTTACTCTCTAACCATTATAATAGTGATCTAAATCTCTTAGCAGAGTTGGCTTAAAAGCTATTTGTAAATCCTCTAACAAGGTGGCATTTCTATTTGAAGTGTCTTAAAGACTTCTAAAAAGGCCACTCCTAAAAGGTTCATTAAATCCTCTAATAAGGTAACACCTAATAGTGTGTTTTGTAACCTTTAACAGGATTGGCTTCTAAAAGGGGTCACTTTAGAAGAGTGAAAACTAATAACTAGTTCTAATTGGTGATTTTTCCCAAATTGGGTTTCTACATTAAATCTTGGTGTCACTTGTGGTCATGCTATTTTTTTTATCTATTTGCAACTAATTTAAATAAGGATAATCAAAGGTAATATCTTAATATTTTCATGATAAGTAGTTGTCAAGTTATTTTAGAGTTTACTATGTTACATAATTTGCTAGTGTAAACTGAGTGCATGTGTGTTTTTTGAGTTACTGAAAAAAATATTTTAATCAATGTTTTAATTTGTATTGACATCTAAAGGATCTAGGGTTTTTTCTTGGTAATTGATTCACCCCTCCCCTCTCAGTTACTCCTCTTGTATTTCCAGTAGGAGTGATGGGTGATTATTTTGGAGTACCTCTTTTGAATAATCCATTTATGGTTTTCGAGAAGTTAGACATTGAGGTGAACAATTATGTGTAGTTTTGGATGAATCATAGTGGTTTTCATTATATCATGACTTCCACCAGTGAAAAATATGGTATAAAACATTGTTGATAGACAAGGATCAACTTCATCTATACAAGGAATTATATAAAGGGATACATGTTGACCCTAGTCTTGATATATCTTATTAGTTCTTATTAGGCTTGCAATAAATAAATATTGACTGTTAGAACAAAAAATTGAACCATGAAACTCTGTTGTTTACCAATTTATTTTATGATATTTAATATCATAGTTTCTTTTAAGTATTTTAAGGATTCTATGATATCTTATAGGTTTCTTGTATGGATGCTCCTTATTTCTTCCTTTTAACATTTTTTATTATATTTTACATCTTATAGTCATCTTATAACAGACCATGCTCCTTGTTTCTTTGTAGTTTGCATTGCAAATTCTATGCCATCTTATAGGAGAGTTGTTATAACTTTAGATGGAGCTAATATTTCATTTATTTATCCTTATGTAACATAATATTATAAGTGGTTGACACACATTTTGTTTAAGGCTTTTTGTGACTCATGTTTGTGTTCATATATTCCTTTTCTTTTTTTAGTATGTTTGGTATGTGTTCTACTTAACAATTCAAATAATTCTTAAAAGTTAACAAAGGAATTTGGACTACACATAAAGTAGGTGGAGTTATTTTTTTATTAGATTAGATAATATTAATGCATATGTGTTTGTGTATATTATATATCTAGATTAAATTAATCAATGCAATTTATTTTATGTTTAATTAACACTCATTTTACAAAATGAAAATTTTAAATATAAAGTAAAATGAAATAAAAAAATATTTTATGTTTAGGTTAGTAGGTAATTTAAGGATTATATTTTTTCCTTTATTAAAAAAATGTATTATTTATTTTTATTAAGGATTATACACTTATTGTTATTTATCAGTAGGCATATAGTAAGGTGTTTTGTATATAGTGTTCAAAATGAATTTGAAATTAACTTTGACCTATGTGAATTGTTTTTAGTTTTTCATATTATAATATAGTATGAAAAGTGTTGATTGTGAGACTATTTAGGTTTCTTGAAAATAAGGTTTTTTCTAATACTGAGCATTTTTTACCAATTATTATATTTGTAATAATTTTTTAAAGATTTTTATATTACCAACCATATAAATTTATATTTAGTGTAATAGAATGTATCTTGATTTTTTTAATAAAAAAAGTCCACTAGTACTACATGTCATGCACATATAAAATCTATAACTACAAAGCTTATAAATCATCATATATGTTGCATACACAAATCTTCTAGGTACAGAGTTCAATCTTGATGTGGAGAGGGAAAGAATAAACTAGGGCCAATGGCACACCAAGCTACCCAGACCACCCTGTAAGACTTAACACAGTAGAAACACAATAAGAGAACAAAAACCACAGAGAGGAGAAGCAAAGATACTTTATTGATTCTTCAAATAATTAGCATACATGCCTAGCTATAAGGCCTTTTGGGTTATGGCCAAATATATCTACAACAATCTTTTCAAACTTTGTGCAATACTTCTGAATTCCTCTTCACTAACCTAAACTCTAATCATAAATATTCTATATATACTTGTCAAAATAGCTTATAGATCATTCTAGAAGATAGAAATCCATAAGTTAGCTCTCAACCAATATTAACTACCTATACCAAAATTAAATACAAGCAAAGTCAGCCCGAATTGGAACCTGTCACAAACAACTTGGTCAATGAAGTCTTCACAAAATAATGGCACTTGGCATCTATAGAAATCACTCGACACCAACTACGAAATCAACATCCTCTAACATTCAGCATCCAAAGGAAATGACTCAGCATCCAAAGAAACTTGGTAACCAAATAAATCACTCGGCATCCAAAGGAAATGACTCAGCATCCAAAGAAACTCAACAACCAAAGAAATCACTCAGCAACCAAAGAAATCACTTGGCAACCAAAGGAGCTTGGAAATCCTAATAGAATGAACAAAAGGTGCAAGATTACAATGAAACCCAAGATGCTCCTGCATCAGACAACTAGGGTTGGAAGAAATGATTCTCTTAAATCGTCAAAGGGTCACAACCTCCAACTCAGATTGAGAAATCCACGTAACATCTTCAATTGGCCTATTCTTCCACTTCACCAAAAAGTCATAGTAATATTTTCCTCTTGTGCTCTTACCAATTCTTTGATTCAACTTATGTTCAACCTCTTCAATTTTCTTCTTAGGATAATCATTAGGTATAGTAATTTAATCATTTGACTCATGGTACTTATACAAATCAACAACATTGAATATGGGAGATATATCCATGTCATCAGGTAACTCAACTTCATAAGCATTACCACTGTCAAACTTCTTCAAGATTTTACAAGGTCCAAACTTCTTCATCTTTAGCTTATTATATGTGACAGTAAAAAATATTCCTTTCTTCAAAGGAACCATCACCTCATCACCAACTTGAAAATCATGATGTTTTCTAGACTTATCAGCATTCTCTTTGTAATTCTGATTACTTTTCTCAAACGTCAACTTCACTTCCTTATGCAAAGACTTCATAAAATCAAAAAATTCTTCTTCTATAGAACTTGTCTTTTCTTTACCAGTAACATCTCTCAAATTTGATATTCCTCTAGGTTTCATTCTAGTAACAGTCTCAAAAGGTGTATTCCCTATACTCCTTTTGACAGAATTATTGTCTGCAAATTTGGCTTGAGCCAATACCATCTCCCAATTACTTGGCTTGTCTCCAACTAAAAATCTTAGTAAATTACCCAGGATTCTATTCACAACCTCTGTTTATCCATCTATCTATGGATGGAATGTAGAACTAGACTTCAATTCAGTACCCATCTTCTTCTACAAAGTCTTCCAAAAGTAACCAACAAACCTACTATCTCTGTCAGATATAATACTTCGTGGTAACCCAGGCAATCTCACAATCTCTTTAAAGAAAAGTTTAGCAAAATGCTCAGCATCAGATGTCTTCTTCCATGGTATGAAATGAGCCATCTTAGAAAATCTATCCGACAACAAAAATAGAATCATATCCCTTTACTGTCTTAGGCAATCCAAGAACAAAATCCATACTAATGTCACTCCAAGGTTTCTTAGGAACAATAATAGGTGTATATAAACTAGTATTTTGACTTTCTCCTTTTGCAAATTGACAAACTCCACAACTCTTCACAAATTTTTGAATATCCTTATACATATGTGGCCAATAATACTTCTCTTTTAGCAAACTCAATGTCATATCAATTCCAAAATGTCCACCCAATCCACCACTATGTTATTTCTTAATCAGATTCAACCTCGTAGAACTTTTAGGAATACACAATTGAATACCTTTGAACAAAATACCTTCTTAAATGAAATACTCATCACACTTACTTATGTGATCTGTTAGATTTAGTGCTCTACACTCTCTCCATGCCTTAGAGAGATTAGGATTGGCATCATACAACTCTTTCATTTCATCAAAACCAAGAACTTCAACCTTCATTTTAGTTAGCAAAGAATGTCTTATACTCAATGCATCAACAACTCTATTAGTAACTCCACTCTTATGTTTGATCACAAACATGAAATTCTACAAGTACATAACCCACTTCATATGTCTTTGATTCAATTTATGTTGACTCCCCAAGTATTGTAAAGCTCTATGATCAATATACAACACAAAATCCTTAGGAATCAAATAATGTCTCCACCTTTTCAAGGCTTGAACAATAGCATACAGTTCTTGATCATATATAGAATACTTCCTTTTATCATCATTCAACTTTTCACTAAAGAAAGAAATAGGCTTACCTTCTTGATTTAATAGAGCTCCTATTGCATTACCACTTGCATCACATTCAACTTGAAATATTTGATTGAAATTAGGAAAAACCAATACAAATAATTCAACATCCTTTTGTTTCAAAGTTTCAAAACTTTTATTAGTTCCATGGGTCCACTTAAATTCCTTTTTATCTCCTCTTATTGTCTCAATCATAGCATTGCAAAAAACTGTAAAATTCCTTATGAACTTTCTATAGAAACTAGCCAAACCATGAAATTATCTTACCTTACCCACATTTTTAGGTGTAGACCATTCCAAAATTTCTTTTTCCTTCTCAATCATACACATAATACTTCCTTTTAGCATCATTCAACCTCTCACTAGAGAAATGACTAGGTTTACCTTTTTGACTTAATATAGCTCCTATTGCACTACACTTACATTACATTCAACTTGAAATACCTTATTGAAATTAGGAAAATCCAATACAAGTAACTTAGCAACCTTTTGTTTCAAAGTCTCAAAACTCTTATCAACTCCATGTGTCCACTTGAATTCCTTTCTAGCTCCTCTCATTGTCTCAATCATAGTATTACAAAAAACTCTAAAATTCTCTATAAACTTTCTGTAGAAACTAGCCAAACCATGAAATGATCTTTCCTCAACCACATTCTCAAGTGTAGGCTATTCCAAAATTTCTTTAACCTTCTCAGGATCCATTCTCAAACCAACAGTTGAAATAAAAAATCCCAAATACATAATCTCTTCTTGCATAAAAGAACACCTTTTCAGATTAATCATCAACTTCTCCTCTTCCAATCTATGTAATACTTGTCTAAAATGCTCAAGATATTCTTCCCTAGTCTTACTAAATATTTGAATAGCATCCAAATAAACAATCACAAACTTACCCAAAAATCTTTTCAGAACTTCATTCATCAACCTCATGAAAGTACTAGGTGCATTAGTCAAACCAAAAAGAATTACCAACTATTCATACAAACCATCTTTTGTCTTAAAAGAAGTCTTTCATTCATCAACTTCTCTGATTCTAATTTGATGATAGCCACTCTTCAAATCAATCTTGGTAAAATACTTTGCTCCACTCAAACAATCCATTATGTCATCCATCCTTGGCATAGGAAACCTATATTTCACTATGATCTTGTTAATAGCTCTGAAATCAGTAGACATTATCCATTCTCCATTATTTTGAGGTGCTAATATAGTAGGTACAACACATGGACTAAAGCTTTCTTTGATCAATCCCTTCTCAAATAATTCATGCACTTGCCTATTAAGTTCCTCATTCTCTGTAGGTGTCAATCTATATGGTTCTTTGTTTGGAAAACTAGCTCTAGGAATTAGATCCATATAATGACTTATACTTCTTATTGGAGGTAAACCATCAAGAATATCCTTTGCAAAAATATCTTTGTACTCATTCAATAATTCTACAATTTCTTAAGGTACTCAACTACCACTATCTGTTGTCATTCAATCATTACCAACTTTTGCAACTCGGTCATTACTACCAACACTTAGTCCTCTAGGAATTATAGAAAAAAAAACTTGATTCTTCTTTATTTCCTTTTCAAATCACTTTATATTAACTATACAAACTTTTATTGTAGTACAACTAACTTGATCTAGACTTTCAATCAAAGGATACAATATTTGTTTCTTCCCATTCACCCAAAGAGTATATTGATTAAATCTTCCATCATGTATAGCATATCTATCATATTGCCAAGGTCTACCCAACAAAATATGACAACAATCTATGTGCAAAATATCACACAAGAGTTCATCAAAGTAATGTCCAATTTTGAACTTCACAAGGCATTACTCACTTACCAATATTTTATGCTCATCTTTGATACATGAAACATGACAAGGCTTGGGATGCTTTAGTCTTTGCAACTACAACTATGTAACTAGCTCTACTAATGTCAAATTTGTTATACTTCCACTATCAATAATTACACTGCAATATTTCCTAGCCATCTTGCATCTTGTCTTGAAAAGACTTCTCCTTAAAATAGGTTCCTCATCACTTCTCTTATTACACAAGGTTCTTCTCACCATCAGATTTTCTCCAGCTTCAGGTTCACTTTGTGAACTCTTAATGTCCTCTTGAATCATATCATTTCTCTTACCTTGCCTACTTTCAAAGGATCTACATTCAAAAGATCTATGTCCCTCTTTACGACATTTGAAAAAATTACCATGAAAACCACCTCTAGAATAGGAATTACCTCTTCCTCAGTAAGAACTACCACCTTTCCACTTGCTATTATCTTTGTCATCATTCTTCCATCCAAATTTGTCCTTATCTTACACAAAATTGTTAGATCTACTACCTTCTCCATAGGATCTACCTCTGCCTCTCTAGAATCTACCACCTCTACCTCTTTGTCTTTATTCATGCTTCTTAGTCAAGATCCCCTTAGCTTTTAATGCATATTGATTTTCTTCTTCCACACTTTCCAATTTTACAAAACTTATTTTATCTTCAATCCCAAATCTCAATCCATTCAGATACCTTTCAATATTGTCAACATCATCATCCACATGTCTAGATCTGATGTCTAACCTATAGAAATCCTCAGTATACTCTTTCATACTCATGTCTCTTTGCCTCAAATTTTGCATCTTTCTCAACAAGCTAACTTGCTAATCAGTAGGAAGGAATTTGTTCTTCACCTTGTTCACCATCTTCACCCAAGTTCTGATCTTCTTCTTTCCTCTTCTTTGTCTATCAGTTTGCAAATGCTCTCACCATAGTGAGGCATGCCCTTTCAACCTATAAACTACAATTTTGACTTTCCTATTATTAGGAGTGTTTTCATGCTCAAAAAACTAATCCATATCTAAGATCCAATCCAACACAGCATTAGTATCCAATTTTTCCTCATAAGGGACAACTTTCACAGTAAGTTTTGAATTTTTCCTAGACAAAACTCTCAACAACCTTGCTTCATCTTGATTTTCTTCAAGTTCAGGATTAGGGTTTGGTGCTACTACTTTATCATCACTTACATAATCAAGATGTGTTCCTCTCCTCTATGTTTTCTCTGCAGCATCCAATCTAGCTGCAATTTGTCTTAATGTAACCAATATTGCATTATCAACATTTCCTCTACCTCAAACCATCTTTGCAAATTAGGTTCCTATAAGATCATAACACTCTGCAAGTTATAGGTCAAATTTGTAGATCTACCACCTTATAAAAAAATTTGAATTAGGGTTCTACATGATCCAATCACCATAAGGATGAACCACAAGCTCTGATACCACCTAACACAGAGAGTGAAAGGATAAACTAAGGCCAATGGCACATCTAGCTACCCAAACCACCCTACAAGAGTTAACACAGTGGAAACACAAAAAGAGAACAATGACCACAAAGAGGAGAAGAAAAGATACTTTATTGATTCTTCAAATAATCATCATACATGCCCAAATGTAAGGCCTTTTGGGCTATGACCAAATATATCTACAATAATATTTTTAAACTTCACATAATAATTCTGAATTCCTCTTCATTACCCTAAACTCTAAGCCTAGAAATTCTATATTTACTTGCTAAATTGGCTTACAGATCATTCTAGAACATAGAAAGCCACAAGTTGGCTCTCAACCAATATTAACTACCTATACCAAAATTAAATACAAGCAAAGTCAACCCAAACTGGAACTAGTCACAGATAACTTGGCCAATGAAGGCTTCACAAAATATTGGCACTCAACATCTACAAAAATCATTCAGCATCTACAGAAAACACTCAATACCAATAATGAACTCGACATTGTCCAACACTCGACATCTAAAAGAAATGACTCAGCACCCAAATAAATTTGGCGACCAAAGAAATCACTCAGCATCCAAACAAAATGACTCGACATCTAAAGAAACTCGGCAACCAAAGAAATCACTTGACAACCAAAAGAAATGGCTCGACAACCAAATAAATCACTTAGCAACCAAAGCAACTTGACAATCCTAATAAAATGAACAAAAGATGCAGGATTACAATGAAACCCAGGATGCTTCTGCATCAAATCTAGAACTATAATTCATCTTTTATCCATTTATCTTTCTTATGAGTTTAACATCAACTTCCTTGATAATTTCCAAGTTCATGTTTACTCCTTTTGATAAAAATTTTAGATTTATTTCTGCTAACTTATGAACACTATTAACATTTACAAGGTTGGTTTTGATATTAAGAAGCAACTAAAATTGGGGCCAGCCCAAAACAAAGAAAAAAATAGACTAAGAATTAGTTGGAAGTCATCACTATGCAAGTACCCCACCCCCTTCTTAACAATTAAAAATCTCCATGATAAAGTTTTTTTAAAACTACTACTACTAAAAATCACACAAATGTCAACATTATACATTAAGTTAGCCAAAAAATTCATAATGGTCACTAAACTAGTCCAATAAAAACTAATAGGGAGACCCCTCATGCCAATGAAAAACCAAATAAATATAGAAGAAAAAACTATATGGAAAGCACATGAGAATGAACTAACCCTCCTTGTTGTAGTTCCTTGGATTCCCTAGAAGTAGTCATAGCTAATCATAAACCAAGAAGCCATATAGTGAGTGATTCATCTCAATTTCCTTAGCATCATCAATGCCTTCCTCATTATTATGCATGAGGTAAAGAGTAGTGTCCTTCGAGTGCATCACCCACACTTAGAAATTAGTTTCCTTGTCAAACTTATCTATGAGGTCCATGTTCTTCTTCACAAAGTTAGCAATTGACTTTTATAGATTTTTTAATCTTTGAGTTACCCTACTATTAGTCTATTTTTTCTATAGTGGCCTCCTCTAGGTGGATGTAATCTCCCACCATTTGTTTACACTTCTACCCATACTCTCTCCTAGTAACCTCCACTTTCATTTGACTACCTAAGTTTTTGATTCTCATAGGTGAAGTAATTGTACCTTGTTCATCAACATTTCTACCTTTCTCAAAATTTGGGGTAGTGATATCTATTTTGAAGGTGTCAAAAATCATAGAGCACAAAGGGCTATGCAGTTCCTCCTCCATCAATTCATCATATTTACCTGCACTTTCTATTCGTCCTTTCACCCCATAGTTCTTTCTAATGTCTTTTTGTTTAGATCTAGGACCATATTTTCTCTTAGAATTATCATTTGAAGAATATTTATCTGCATTAACCAAGCAAGTATTGGGACAGGGACTTTTCTCTCCAAGTATTTTTCTTGATCTTGGTTTCCTTCCTGATTGTGGTACTATTAATTTGAACATCAAGGACCTCAACTTTTTCCATTTTTATCTAATGAGAAGAGGTAATGGGATCCCTATCACTCTTAGTTCAGGTGGATGGGGAGGAAGTTTGACCCCATATTAGTGATTTTTAGAGGTGGAGGACTTTATCTTTGGAATTGGGTATGAAGGTGTTTTAATAAATTAAAAAGGACAGAAATCAAGCCTTAGTCATAAACATAATAGGTTACTCCCAAAATGGTTTAGCAGGGGAAAGTGGTAGTAGTAACACATCTTGACTCTATCTTCAATTTTTTTTCATTGCATTATGACATGGAAAACCATATATAAGGTCTTTGGGAGCTCTTCATGGGAAAATATGCCACAAAAAATGAACAAGGACTTGAATAGAAAGGAAAAATTTCCCCATCCTTGTCATGCCCACCACCCTAGGTTGTTTCCTCCAAAAAAAAATTCTTCCAAATATGGTGAATGCCTTTCTTGGATGTATCAAGATATCATCCCAAATCTTGCATTGATTATAGAGATTTTGTTTCCTATTATAAATTTTTATAATTGGAATATTGAAGGAAGAGATGACTCCATAATTATCAACACTAGCACTTCAGATAAAGTTGGTGCCATCATGGCCCATCCAAAATTATTAGGTAATAAATTAGTGGTCCCAAAAGTACTAATTTTCCCTAATTTTCCCATAGTTGAGATTAGGAGCCTTGTGTTTGTACCATGCTAAACTACTTGCCACTTGATTTCTTTCCCCGTAGATATTTTGAATTTTAACTTTATTATTTCTATTGGGAAAAATTTGGGCATCTCTAATTATCAAGATGGCATGCCATATCATACTAGTATCTCCCTTAACTACTTCATTTAATGGTTTGTTTCCCTCATTTCTCAATCCACTTAATTTGTGAACTATGTCATTATCAACCATAACATTCATGCTACATATTTAGAACATATCTTCATGTATATGGCTCAAAATTTTCCTTGTCTACTCATGGTTATAAAAGTATGAATAAAATACATGGTTAGTAATGTTTAGGTCTCCCAAATATTCAAAACCTTGTTTCAGTATTATGTCATTGTTTTATACTAGGTTCATGTCTTTTTCAATGTCATTGTCACCAATTGACTCACACTTACAATGAAAATAGGGGGAAATGTCCTCTACATGCAAAACCTTATTAAGAATTTGTGAAAATACTTCTAAGGGATCATTTTGTAATGAAGTATATGGATTTTTTTAAATGTATAATTAGGTTTCTCACTCACATCATAGATAGTTGAGGTTGCAATTATTTTTGAATTAAACTTCAAATTATGATTGCACAAGTGATAAATACCTCAAAATCATGAAATTAGGGCTTGCTTAAGTGTCTTTCAAATATAATTTAAAAATATTTAAATTTTTTCTTATATTCACTCCCAAGACTACTTAACTTCTTTCATGACCATATAATTCTCAAAAAATGGATTTCAAACTATTATTCACTTCCAATTAACTTATGCATTAATTATATAAGTACACGTGTGACAAAAAGCTATTTCTCTTTAACAATTAACTTATTTTTCTTTGCACACCCAAATATAAACTCTAAGTGCCATATTCTCTTAACCATAACTTCCTTTCATCCTTATATACCTCATACTAATTTCCCAAGTATCAATTCCTTCCTTGAGGTTTCATATACTTTTCTGATGCTAATTCTCTTATATTAATTGATGAAATGAAGTGCTCAAATAGATTTATGATTTTTTGGGGACTATAACTAACTTCAATCTATTTTTAGATGTTTCACTTGACTAAATCTCCAACACAACATATAAATTTTCTTGCTTCTTAGCTTCAACAAATGATTCATCAAGGTTTCAGGTGCAAGATCTTTCACATTCTCTTTATGACTATTATTGTTATTCTCATTCCATTTCTTGTCATTCAAATTCCTTTTAGGATTTTGGTTTCTCATGCTTTCCCTCATGTTATTAAGAATTATCATATTGTTCATACTATAGAATCTTGTAGTATGACCCAAGTTATTACATATATAATAAACTATAATATTATTTCCATATCTAGTTCATGACTAGTTGATTTGTTCTTTGCAATCTCTAGATATATGTCCAAAGTTGTTGCACTTATAAGACATAATTACATTCCGCATAACATTAGTTTTTCTAATAGGTCTATTAGCTATAGGGTAAGTACCTATAAACAACCAACTATTATCATTATTGAATTTACATTTCTTACATTCAATAGCTCTATGACCAAAACCATGACAATTATAAAAGTAGATAGAAAGGGGTTTAATTGACTTGCCTATGTAGACCTCCATCATGTAAATAAATTCATTTCTTGCATAATGTCTTTCTTTTAATTGCTTCCTTAAAACTTTAGGTGATTTATCTTGTTTAGGTTACTTAGGCATATATTCAAATTGATTTAACTCAACCTTGTTCAAATATTCCTTTGCATTTTCCGGTTGTTGGATCGCAATATCTATTTTCTTTGTAATCTCATTTTTATTAGATGATTCTCTTTCAAAATATCAAATACCAATCTTGTCATAAGAATTTCTTTACATTAAAATATTCTCATCAAGTTTTTCATTACTACAATACAAATTCTCAACACATTGCTTAAGTTGTGTTAGCTCTCCTTTCAAAATTGGATTATATATCTCCAAATCTGCATATTGTATCTTTGATCATTCAAGTTTAGATGTAATTTTGGTCATTTTGGATCTCAGATCTATATTTTCACATCTCAAATATGATACAATATTCTCATCATCATCCTTCAAGATCATCATTATATTGGTAATCTCTAGCTCATGTTTCCAAATCTCATTATCTTTCTTAAGAATTGAAAGTTCATATAAATCCTTGGTTTGATTTTTAGACTATTTTTTAGATTTGATTCTTCTATGATTCAAGAGATTCAAGAGATTATTCTAGGTTCTTCTATGACTAAACCATATTTATAGATATCTTACTCAAAAGGTTAGCCATTCTCTAAGTATCTATACTATGATACAATTATTTGATATAAGAAATACTACGGGGGGCATGGTAAATCGATATTCAAGAAAATTTTGCACAATTATAGATACCATTAACAAATATATAACTTCCATACAAAAGGAAACCTATTATCCTAAAAAGTAAACTGATTATGCTCCATAGCAAATATGATGATAAAGTAATGCAATAGATCATACCATTTTATTTTTTCTTGGGAATCCCTGGCCAAGGGAAAACCTCAGTGGGGATGGTACCCACACAATAATCAAATATTCATAATTATTTGGTGAAAGATATTGGCCTTGTTAGGAGTCTATTATATATGTATAGTGTCTCATTCCTTGTTAGAGGACTAGACATTGTTAGAAGCCTCAACCCTATAAGGAGTTGTTATCACAACTATAGAAATTTTACAAGATGATCCTACTATGTAAACATGCAATATACATTAATGTTCTTCAAAATAAGAGATAAGTACAAAACCTCTTACTTCTATTGATATATTTAATATATGATTTTCTTTTGTTTATTTTCACAAAAATGATCACATGTCTATATTGGTCTAATCTAACATCAAAATTCATATCTCAAAACAATAGAATTAAGTGTCATCTACATCTCAAAACTTTGCATCTCATATTATGTCTATTATACATAATTATTTAATTATTACATGCACTTATGACCTTCATACCTTTACACACTTTCTAAAATATAAAATTATATCTTTCTCACTTAGGGTTAAAATTTAGGATGTCTTTTTAGCATTATTATATTTTCACAATCCATTTGTAAAATAAAATAAATATTTTTATGGATTCAATTGTGTGTGTTTTTTATCACCAGCATTTCAGATCACACTACATAATCGATATCTTTACTATCCTACACTCTGTCATCCTGATGATGGATCATGTAGTGTGGTTCGAAGCATTGATGATAAAAAACACACATAATTGAATCGAAAAAATATATTTATTTTATTTTAGGATGTCTATTATTATTGGTTAAATAATAATTTAGATAAACAAAATAATTCCTTAACATTAAATAATTGATCCCTTGTCTTTATCATATTCTTTCAAGTAATTTCTACAACTAGAAAAACTATAATTTCTCTATATATACTATACATACAACCTAGCACTCATACATGTTGTATCTTGACATATTGTACATGTTGTATCTAAGAGTGCATGTACCAATAATGCTCTTGTGAATTGGCCAATCAAAATAGTGCCTCTACTAATAGTAAATTCTATGATACTTTGAAAAATTTCTACTTCCTTTTGTGAAAACTTCATCTTCATGATTTTCTCAATTAATCTTGAATATATGTTTTCATAGATGACAACCTTACATCATCTACCCGAGCCAAATTGCCAATAGGGTCTAACCTATAACACACAATTAATCTAACCTATTAGAACTTATAATTTATGTATAGAATTTATCAATGCATAAATTCATCAATAAACAAAAAACTATACAATAGAAAAATAGGACCATTGAACTAATATAGTCATTCAACAATCAAAGCAACATAGATCCACTTTCCTTTTCTACTTCAATTTTTTAATGTAATCTAGAAATAGAAAAATAAATAGATAGTATAAAGTTCTTCATACATATATTTTGGATCCTCCATATCTTTTATGATCTCCAAAATACTTTCATTCTCTTAAATAAAAAACTTTCACTTTTGGTTGCCACATCCTCTTCTAGGCACTATATAAAAGTCTAGTTTTATTGTTATGACATAGTGAATATAATGTAGAATTTATTTGTCATGTTATCTAATAAATTTAACTCTATTCTTTTGTCAATCTTTCATTTCTTATAATATGAACCTTTATTAAAAAAAAAACCAAGTGGATGGAAAGGATTATCTCTCATGATCTATAGTTAATTCTAGAAAATTACACTTTTCTTTACTACATCTAAGAATATAGTAGTCCACACCTTCAGTATTCTCAAGATCAACAAACAAAGAAAACATATCCCCTACATACACATGCAAATCTATCTTACATATATATAAATTAATTTAACTTCATTTATGTGCACAATAAATTAATTTATTGTTTACAAGAATAGTAGTCTAATAAATGTACACACACACACACACACACACACACACACAAAATGTGCACATAGAAATACATGCATGTAAGATCTTAATTAAAAATACATTTGTAATCACTTAAATATATAGGATCGTGACTATCTATGTTTTCATTGTCTTTTGTAAAATAAGTACTTCTAATTAGCTCTTTCAAATTCCATTGTGACACATATCCATTTGCAATGTTCTCACATTGAATTATTTGATTACTTTTAATATAGTTATCACATACACAAGATCTGTCTCTTACTAGAATCAATAGAGGCTTGTATTTTCCAATGTCATGTATTATGCATAATTCTAATCCCAATATTGTATTGACAATTATGTGGATTAGATCAATTATTTTATGTGAAGCATTTACATAAAAATATGAAAATAAATTATCTATCAACAAGACAAACATAGTAGTTGGTATATATAAGTTGAGATTCATAAAATTAAAAAATTTTAATATTAAACTATCTAAATGAATTTAAAATTTTTTACCTTTCACTTCCAAAAAATAACATTTATTATATTGTGTATCAAGAGTACAGAAGGGAGATTGACATCATTAAAAAAAAAATTGATTCCTTTACCATGTTACCTACAAAAGCTGAAACATTGATCTAGATGAAACATTTTTCAAAAAAAATCTAATAGTTTTCTTCCTTAAAGTTCACATTTTCAATGTGCATTCTTCACACATTCTCCTACTCCATCAGCCTCTCCTTTTCCATGTCCACATTCAAAATAGTTTCAAATTAACTTCACATTGCATCTACACTTTTGGAGATTTGATTTTTCTTGCAAGATGGATTTGCTAATATAATATACATGTTCTTATAAACTGACTCATGGATTTTAAATTTAAATGACACATAATTTTGATAATTAAAATGTAAAAGTTATAAAGTGTGTATGTGTGTGTGTTTGTACATACATGTACATGTAAATTTATATGCATTTATGTATGTGTATTCTAATATAATGAGCCACATAGCTCCTAACATTTCCCTCATCAAATTAATAATATAGAAATGCACCTCCTTGATGATAATGCACTCATTTGGAGTACTTTCTACCCCATCCAAATCAAATTGTAAATTTCTATAGGTCACCTATATAAATATTGCAACTTAGTTAGGAAAAACTATTGTGCTTGGAGTTGTGATAGAGAGGAAAATGTGTAGTTCTAAGAAAAATATACAATTGATTGAATCCATATACTCTATAAAGATTCTTTGGATTCGCAAAGATGTTTAGCTTTCCATTGCACACCATGACAATGTTCAATATGTGGATAAATCATATTACCAATTATGGTCATAAATTCAAGATAGGCTATCCACTCTCCTTAAATATAAATTTTTTTAGTCTTTTGCATTATATGGAAATAGAAACTATAATTCCTATAGGATTGTATAAAGAGTAGATTCCAAATGGAAATGGGAATTGACTACACGAAAAAAAAAAAAAAAAAAGGGAAACAATGTTGGCACAATCATGATAGATTTGGGAAAGACACATATGTCTATAGACCCTAAAGATTCTTTTAAGAATCTTATGCCAAGGGATAGGGAAAACAAAGTTTTAAAGGATAAAGTTCATGAAGTTGAAGAATCCAATATTAAAATCTGGAAAGAGGTATTTGGAGTACTTACTCCAACCATAGAGGTGAAAGAAGATCAAGATGATACAAAACTTGTCAAAGAAGAAAAATAGGAAGTTCTTGATCTTGTAGAAGAAATGGAAGAACTTATCGATGGAATTATATTTAAGGATACTATCACAATTGAAGATGATATTGGTATCTATCCACCTAATCCAAATGTACTCATAAAAGAGGAAATTCAAGGATTGATGAAGGACTGAAGCAAATTTTTTACAAATCCAATTTTGTTACACATAATTCAATATACAAATCTTGAAGTTGAGAAGACTAATGATGATAAATTTATGCCAGTTATAGAGGCTACAAGTGCTGAGAAACTTGGTAAGGCATTGATTGTATATTTTCCAACAATGACTTGTATGCAAGTTTTGAAAAAGGAAATAAATTCTAAGAAATTTTCAAGCACAAAGTCAGTAGATGAAGAGGATACACATAAAGAGAAAGAGGATACTCAAGCTCTCATTCAACTACTGGGTGCAAAGGTTCTAGAACTTACACCAGTGACACCTATACAATAGGTGATAACTACACTTGTGTAGCAACCAAAGGAGGGATCAATTGAGAAAGAGAAGCAAATATAACTATTACTACTGAGTGATACACCCTCAGGATCTCAAGCTATGACACATGTAGAAGAGGAAGATGATGAGTGCATAGACCTTATTGAGGTAATTACATTGCCTACATATGATTTGAATATTATTACATTAGAGAAAATGCATGAACTACAAATCTTGTTGAGTAAAAAAGCCAAACAAGAACAATTAAAGAGACAACAAAAGAGAAGATAGGTATTGCATACTATCACAGACATTTTGATAGATTCTTTTGGTATTAAAGATGTAAATCATCAACATACAATTTTGGATCAAATAGTATATGTATTTTATAGAGTTTAGATAGAGGACAGAGAAACAAATGAGAAGTTAGTAGAATAGTCTAAAAGGAGAATGGAGCATAAAGTACTTCAGAAAGTCTTGCATGAACTTGTAAAGAGCCAAGCCGAGATTTCTACAACCATTTCACAATTGGGAATAGCTTTGAAAACAATACATTCTTTATACTTAAAATTGTGTGATGCAAATTTCTTTACAACAGATACACAAAGATCATTAGAGTTATTACATGCAAGCATGAAGAGTAATATTCACTCATTGATCAAGAATGTAATTTCAAGTTCTTGGAAATATAAGAGGAATAACTAAGAGGGGAGTAGTGAATCAATTACCAAAAAAATAAATTCTAGAACCCTTAAATTTCAATACAAATTAAAACCAAACTCTACTAAAATTGAAATACTGTCATAACTCAGCTAGCACTAGATCACTCAATAAACACTAAGAATTACTAATGCAGGAGCATCCTAGGTGTAAGAGCAATTTGCATAACCCAAAAAAAATTTATTTTTACTATTTTCTATTTTAATAAGGAGTAGTAGACATGGTGGTTACTATTTATGGAAACTTTCTATTTTTAGTAAGTTTGTCATATGTGTATATGAGAAATGTTAGTATGCTAATAGAAACCAAATTTAAATAAAGCTTCTACAAACTAAACAAAATTCATAAACTTCAAGATAGACTAAGATGAACTCTCAATTGAGAATGTGAGCCATTAATGGGCTCTCTCAATGAGAAGCTCTCTTGTTGAGTAGCTTTGTCTAAATAGATAGGATGTATGCTCAAGCTTATGCTTCAAAAAGGCTTCAATGGATGATTGTGGATTTTTGGTGTGGATAGATGGCTTTAGTATGGATTTGGCTCTCAAAATAGCATTATAACTTTACTTCATGGATTGTGTTATTTTGCAAAGGGGAAGGATCCAATTTATAGGCAAGAGGCTTGAGGAATTGAGGGCTAAGATGCAAGGATGGGGAAAAACTCATGGAGGGCTTAGATTGCATGAGAGGAGAGCACATGGATTGTGCTTTCTTACAGCCAATCAAGGAGTGACACATGTCACATGGTGAGAGGATGGAGGAAAGGGGAAGGATGAGTCAACAAAGGAGGCTCAAGGGATAAAATCTTCATAAAGACCCTCATAATGACTTGTAAGAGCAATAAAAGGACTTGGAAGAGTCATTTATGGCCTAGTGAGCTTCATAAAGTTTTATGGTTGAGATATTTTGAGGGTGATGAGAGAAATTTTGACTTGGACTTGATTAGGAGGGTTTTAAGCTTGCTTAGGCTTGTGCAAATGATTAGAGGATGGATTAGGATGGTTTAGGATTAGCTTAGGGATAGGCAAGTGGATGGCATTTAATGAGGGTGGGTGAAGGAGGAGATATTTGTTAACTTTGGCTTGGGTTAGTAAGTTTTAACCCATGTTTAGGGAATGTGACAAGGTTAGGAGGGGATTAGGATTAGGTTTAAAGACATCTTCTAGAAGAGTCTAGACTTTGGATGAGGATAAAGACTTTCTAGAATAGTCTAGAATTTCCTAGGATGAGGATGAAGACTTTCTAGAAGAGTCTAGAACTTCTTAGGATGAGGATAAATTAGATTTTTAAGAAATAAATAAAGTTTTATTTATTTCAAGGGTTTGGGTTGAGGAGATATTTATTAAAACTTTTTTAATAAACATGAGGATTAATATTTAATTTTAATTAAATATTTTGAGTTGGGGTTAGGGGTAGGAAATGATGAGATTAGCCTTTAATCGAAATTAAAGAAGGATTAGAAGATTTTGGAAGAGGTTATTGGTCATAAGGAAATTGGCCAAGTTTTGGGCAAAAAATAAATTTTTTATTTATTTTGGGTTTTTTGGTCAATTTAATAATTAAATAATTAATAAATAAAGAAATAATGTTTAAATAAGATTTAAACATTTTTGGGAGGGATTCCTTAATTAAATATTTTTAATTAAGATAAAGGGATTTAATGACATAAAAATTAATTAATTAATTAATTAAATAATTAATTAATAAATGATGATGTCATCAGGACTTTTTCAGAAAATAAAAATACTTTATTTTCTAAAGGTTTTTTAGGTGTCTACATTTTGTCCCTCTTTGATGTGATGCCGCAAGTGGCATGACATCAAAGATAAGAAAATAAGATGCCCAATGCTAGAGCGGAAGAGGAGAGAATGGATTGTGAGATGCCCCCTCAAGAAGGCAGTGGGGAGAGAAAGCAAGGCTCGACGACTTCTTGAAAAGCACAAGAATTCGAGATGAGCAAGAAGACTCAGATTGGCAAAGAGAAGGGGTTGAATTAGCTCAAACTCTCACTATGGGAGAATGATAAAGGAGAATCAGATGCACAAGAGGAAGCAAGCTTAAGACTTTAGGGAAGGTGGAGGATGAAGGAGCGGATCGCTATATAAAGGAATCCAGGATAGGGAGATGGATGAGGGGATTAAAAAGCTGATGCAACAGGATTTCAAAGAGTCAAATTGGTGGAAGATGGGTTTCGGAGATCCCTAGGACTAGGATTGTGGATCTCGAAAGATGAGGCTTGGTGGATTGATTTGGATTGGTGGATCCCTAAGACTAGGATTGTGGATCCCTAAAGCTAAGAGTGATGAGTGATTCAAAGAGATACTAATGCATAAGCTAGGGTAGGAGAGACGGATGCTGGATATGGATGGGGGATAATGGAGATGAAGGAAAACCATTGAAGCTTTTTGAGCAGGGGGATACTTCAAAGAGAAGTACCACCATGTAGTTGAGCACTAGATTTGCTATAGGACTATTGGTTAATTGCCAAGGTTACCAAGAACATCAAGGCTTTTTCACCAACCATCCAAAGGACTGATGAACTAACTCAAAACAAACACGCAAGGATTGCCCCAGCATCACACATGATTCCCAAAGGAAGCAGTGTGGAACCGACACTGGGTAACCCACAAGCAGAAAAAAAAAACAAACAAAAGACATGATCAAGACCTTACGCTCTGATTGCCCCATTTGCAGTATACCATGATATGGAAGATCGTGGCAACCTTGAGGAGGGAACAAGGAGATTGCTTGGAAAAGATATTTCAAGACCCAACAGGGAAGAGTCCAAATCAAAAGAAAGCGAAAATCCAAAAGAGAACCATTTGCCAACGAGATGGGTAGGACGAGGTACTAACGGACCAAGATCAGACATGAGGAAAGCTATTTCCTACAAGGACCTATTGGAGAGCACCTAAGCTGGTGGATTTGGATGAGTGATGCATCTGGCAAGCTGAACTAAGAAAGATAACACTTTGGTGATAGAAAATCTAGCTAAAGGATGCATTGGAATAGCTAACCAAGGTGTGCGATGTGTGCAAGATGTTGATCAAGGAGGAACTAACACAAAAGCTAGATAGATACAATGGTACTAAGCTAAAGAGGATGTACAAGCTGACAGACCAAGATATTTACAAGCTGAAGCTGACCAAGATAGTTACAAGCAGGCAAAAGCTCAGGATGATAGGATAGTGAGATGGTTTGATGTTGTGCAAGATGTGAAAGCTAAGGGTGGGGTGATAGCAAAAGATATGGATTTGGCAGGATGCATCCAATGATGATGAGAGATTTTGTGACCAAGGATAGCTAGAGGAGCAGGAGGAGATGGCTGGATAAGATGGTAGATAGCTAGGATTATGATGGATATAAAGAGATGACATTGGGTTTGCATGAGGATAGCCTAGAGCTAGATACCAATGACAAGGGAGGATGGACAAGACAAGATCTCCAAGGAATATAGTGCCCCCAATCAGAAGATAACATGCGGAAGGAGGTCTTATGATGGATGTGATAGGATTGAAGCTAGGATGGAAAAAGCTGAAGGTGCTAGGGAGATGGATGATAACTAGGATGATGGGGTGAGGTTGCAGAAGATAAGTGGATAGTGATAGATAAAAGATGAGGATGAAAGATAGGTGGATAGTGATAGATAAAAGCTAGAGGATGAAAGATAGGTGGATAAATTGGAAGATGGAGCTGGATGGAAAGATGTGACCAAAAGCATGAGGATGATAGGCTAAGCTGGGGATGGCTAGATTACGCATGATGCTTGTTTGCCAAGTTTTCATCATGGTGTTTTTCCAAGGTGCTTGAATTGCCAAGTTTTCACCAGTGGACGCTTTATTTTTCTTTTCTTTTTTTGAATTTTTGACATTGGACTTAGCTGGAATGATTTTGGCTTTCTTCAGCTATTTTGGCTTTTTTGGGATTTTTCACTGGCTATTGGAATGTTCAATTTTGTTGCTAGCTGTTGGTACACCGGATGTGTGATTTATGCAATAGATCGGATTAGATGGGATTGATGGTAGGAGATGGAGGGATGAAAATGCTGGAAAGGAGCATGAGATGGGGATGCTTGCAAGAGCAACATTGGCACATGTTGGAACGGGTGTGAAAAGAGCATATGGGGGATAGATGGTAGATGCGGGCGTGACGGAGGATTTGTGGAAGCGTGCTTGGGGATATAGGCACCCAAGATGGAGTTAGGAGATGGGGGACATGAGTCACTAGATGGGGGATTAGCAATGGTGGATACCATTATGCATTGGGTTTCAACTTTTTTCTTGGGGATCCACATGGTTTTGGATTTTCTTTTCGTAGGCTTTTGCATTGTTTTGCATTCTTTGATTGGATTTTGCCTTTTTGGAGTATGTCTTTTAGAATAGACATATGATTGCCTAGGATGTGGATTTTTACCTTTATGCATTTTGAAGTTGGCATTCACATTGCTGTGGTAAGCTTTGGGAAGATGGTTAGGAGAAGCTTTGTGAGATGGAGAGGATATGAAAGAGCATGTAGGGGGATGATGATGGATGATGTGCCCTGATATGTGCCTTTGTTGATCTTGCATAGAAATGGATGGAATAGGATTTTTATGATGGCTGATAGGAGGATGGAGGATGGTAGATTTTGGGACATAGGGACCCAAAATGGATTTAGCGGATGAAGGGGGGATATGGTAGGTTGTTTTGGGTTTCAAAGATGGTGGAGGGGGGATGACATAAGATTTCTTGAAGGAGTGATGGGAGGCTGGCATGGTGGGCTTGGAGATAGGCTTGGTTTGGGGGTGTGGTGTACCAACACCTTTAGATGGTGAGCCTTTGGATACATATCCAAGACCATGAAATCCTAGATTTTTTTGTGCAATAATAGGCTCTCTGATTCCTTGCTCTTGTGGTCCTAAACCTTGACCTTGATAATGCCATCGATTGAGCATTTGAACAAGCTGAGGAAACTTTTTGCTTGCAGAAAATGGTAGAAGTGATTTATTAGGTGTATTGCAATGGGGAGATATTGTTCTTAATTCTTCTGCTGAGAGAGGGCCACCATGGATGAATGTAAGTGAACCAAGAGGGTAGATTATAGATGGTGGAATAGCTTGGATAGGTGGTAAGATGGAAGCATAGAGCGGTGGAGATGGAAGGATAGGATCTTGATATAGCTGGTGGGATGACAAGATATCTTGTAGTGGAGGAGATATGGCTCGAGGTTTTGGAGATGGAGGAGATGGTGACTGCACTATGGATGGAAGACATGGTACGATGATATCTTCATTTATGCTTTGGGGGATGTCAACATGCTTTTGGGCAGGATCTTGATAGGATTGGTTTGGAGTGGATGGTGCGATAGGAGGTGAAGGGATGGATTCTTCAAAGGCAGTGGATGGATAGATGGGAGATTCAGTAGTGGAGATGGGTGAGTAGAAGATGGATGCATAAGGGTCATTATGAGAGATTTGGGAAATGCTTGGAGGTGATGTGGATAGGATTTGGAGGGATTTGATAGGTGGTGGGATTTTGATGCTTGCGGGAAGTGGAAGGATTTTAAGCAATTTGATGGATGGTATGGGGATGATAGCTATGGGAGATGGAGGTGATATTATAGATGGGAAAGCTTCATTACTAACTACTTCACATGGTTGGATTAGATGACATGGCTTATCGACTATTGGAGGCAACTTTTCTTGTATTTCCTCTAGGAGATTCCTTGGAGACTCGTGTGTCGAAGGTGGAGGTGGATTGACAGGAATAGCTAGTGTGATGGGGGTGGAAGATTGGAAGCTTTGTTGATGGGGTGATGGAGGGGAAGCTAGAATATCAGATGGCATGACTAAATAGTTTGGAATAACTCTTGGATTTTGGGGGATGCTTGGGGGAATGTTTCTAAGGCTTTCAATATACCCGTCATAGTCAACAAGATTTTCATCATCATTGGAATAGGAGGTGGCGGGAGCAAGGACAATGCGACCAAACACATCATGATAGGATTGGTACTTAATGCTTTGATGATGAGTTTGATGGGGATGGGGTCTTGCATATGGATGAACACGGAAGCTCATGGTTGGATTTGGGTTAAGCACAGATTTTGGATTGGCTGATGAAAGATTTCCTAGGGAGAGTCAAAGTTGCATGACAGACCTAAGGAGGATTGGCTAGAGATTTTTGGCTTTCCTGTGGATGGAAGACTTCAAGGGCATGCTGTCAAAAAGTGAGAGTTTTGCTTTCCTATGTGCTGGATTGGTGAAGATTGTGTCAACCTAAGAATAGACTAATGATCCTATGGGCATGACACGAGATTGATCACTTGTGGATCCCAACCTTTAGCTCAAGGTGATGAGGGATAACAGGTGACAAAGCTAGATTACCCTAGACAAAGCTCTGTCAAAAGGATAACCATGGTGAGGCTGGTGGATTGGTCGGATTGATTGGATAACAAATTCTAGCAGAATGACAACAACTCTCTTAAGGCTTGGGTGTGACTTTGGATTGGGTTTCTAGCTGGCTAGGGGGGGATGATTTGGAGAGACTTTGGATTTTGGATTGTTCTAAAGCAAGGAACTAGATAGATTTGGTTGCAGCGGGGGAGCTTGGATGATTTTCTGATGAGGCAGTGACTACGCTAAGTATGCCTTGAGCTGGGAGATTTTTGCTTTTTTTGGGATTTTGACCAAAGTTGGCAAACATTCATTCAAAAGCTATGAACAAATAAGTAGACAAAAGTTTTGAGCAAGCACGTCAAACACACCAACATCCTAGGAAGCTTTCTACAAGGATGAAATTTGTTATACCTAGGGAGTCCTCGATATATGCAAGGTACATGAGGCCCAAATTCGTAGATGAAACCAAAAAGATGTCACACAACCAAGAGGAGTAGTAACCCACTTCTCCTCTTTCACTTCTCAAGGGTATAAAGTTCCTTGAGGCTTAGCCCGTGTGACAAAATTTTGATCCCAAGAGAGGTGTCTTTGGATTCACCTCCCGATCTTTATACTCCGCCGGAACGCTGGAGTTGAGGTCATCCCAAGGGGTGATGAAATCCCCAAGCAGACCTCCTAAAAAGTGTAAAACAAGACCACATACATGATCTTGGGCTTTAAAAGACACGCATTCATTCCAATTGATGATTTAAATTTTGTAAGCTATGATTGAAGACACTTGTGATTATGGCATACAATGTTCATTCCAATTTGACAGCATCATTAGCATAATGAAAGTTGAGAGATCGTCAACATAAGAAATGCGAGCGCCATTGAAAATGCGTCAAAACCATGCGATGTTCATTGATTTTTAGGAATTCAAGATTGAGTGTGAGTTTATTTTAAGCCCAAAACAAAGATGTGTGAAACTCGATTGCCAAGCGCACACCCGGAGGCCCTCCATGTCAATAGTTGTTCAATTTTAGTGCCCAAACTTGAAGTGTGATCAATTTAATCTAGAGTTTTGGTCATTTAAAATTTTTCATAAAGTTAAAGCAAATGTTCAAAGACCAAGTGAGTGAGTTAGATTGTGGAACATTTAACACCTTTTTCAAGTAAACCCATCCCCATAAATGGTGCTGAGATTGCAACCAATGGTTGAATTGATGGGTGATTAGAAAAGAGGTGAGTCCAAGGAACTACTCAAATTGATTTTTGAAAATTTTTATTTAACTTAACAAAGTCTCTTAAATATCCAAAAATCAAACTTTACCTAAATTGCATGTGGAAAAGAGATTTGTTTTGTTCAATTTTAGAAGCTCCAAATGAAGTGTTTGATATTGCAATGGTTAATTGATCCTTGGAATTCAAGATTGGATTTGTTGTTTTAATCATGCATTCAAGGAAAATTTGATTTTAATCCATGGCATTCAAGAGTGTGTTTAGCAATATGCATTCAAAGACAAGTGATTAAACATTCAAATTTTTTCCTTTGAGCATTCAAGATTGAGATTTTGTGTGTTGTTTTAAGAACTTTGAAGTGCTTTTTTTTAACCTTAGATCATTCAAGATTGTTTTGGACTCAAAAGTGAAAATGACTCTTTGGACTTTGCTTTTCATTCAAGATTTTGTGTTCTAGTTTGCATGTTTTAAGCCCAAAAATGATATTCCTAGATTGTTTTGATGCATGAAAAACCTACGAAACATTCAAGATTTTGCAACAAGACATTTTTTTGGAACAAATAACAAAATTTTTATGACTCTTAGTTTTCATGAGATTTTTAAAAGAACTTTAAAATATTTTCAAATGAGGTTCATTTTATCCTTGATTGATGCTTTGAGTTTGATTTAGATTTTAGTGTGCAATTAGTGTTGATTTTGAACCTTTTGAAATGGAAACTTGAAGTTCTTTTTAAATTCCCAAAACTGAAGTGTTCCTAACTTTGCATGAATGCATCTAAAACCTTGATGTTGCAAGGATGCAAATGATTAGATTGGTTTAGTTTCACTTGTTAAAAGATTTTTTCTTTTTTGCAAATTTTTAATTTTTTAATGGATTTAAGTATGATTTGGGGGTTCATTTTAAGCACTAAAAAGAAGTGAGTATGATTTTGCTTCCTTAAAAAAAAAATGGCCAAGATCTCCCACAAGAAGAAGAAGAAGAAGTAGATGGAATAAGAAGAATATAGACAAGAAGAGGAAGAAGAATTCCAAGTGCTTTGTCCACCTATAAGATTGAAAAATCTTCAAATACTATGAGATAGACTATAAGTTCCTTTGTCTTCTTCATGCTCATGTGGACCTACAAAACCAATTTATACAATCCTACCAATCACAAAAACAAGCAAAATTAGCCAAAATCAGCAAACGACATACAAAAATTGACTAAAAAAGCTAATAAAGATGACCCATGCGGGGTCCCACCGGGCGTGCCAAAATGTATATGAGAAATGTTAGTATGCTAATAGAAACCAAATTTAAATAAAGCTTTTACAAACTAAACAAAATTCATAAACTTCAAGATAGACTAAGATGAACTCTCAATTGAGAATGTGAGCTTTTCCTATCATTTTAACCAAAGAGATACCCCAACTACTAGAACACCCATTTAGATTTGAACTGAGACCCTTAGTCCAATTGGTTCTCTTCATCTTCACTTTTCTCAAACTCCATAGCTTCCTCGTTATCATTTTTAGTTTCCTAAGCCTTAATATACATTTATGTTATTAATTAATTTTTTTATGATTTAAGATTATTCAAATTAATAATATGATAATATTGCATGATATTTTATATGCACAAATACATTTAATATTTAAATACTTATTGATTTAAATAAGTATATTAACATAACAATTAATATTAACATGTGTATTAGAACATACTTTATTTCTAAACACATCTTTATGGCCCAAACTAAACAAGATAGAATGATGGAATTAAATCATATGGCTGAAAACTATTTGTTTTCTTAAATATTCTATTTATAGTCTTATGATGTTTATTTTTGTGATGGTTTTATTTGTAGGTTGTTTAGCTAGCCAAGTTAGGATGTGCACCAGAGGTGTTTTTGAGATTTCTTTTATGATTCTTTGAAAAGATGTTATGATGCACTTTATGATTTAAACTAAAATTTATTTCATGATATTTCTTTTGATGAACATTTATGAGAACTTGGGGTTTGAGAACCAATGTTATTTTTGGGTTTCCTGTTAAGGAACCAAATTTGATCAATATTATTTTTGTGGTATGGGACACAATTATGGTTTGTGAGTTTCAGGAAGCTAGTCTAGGTGCATGTCTATGGGAGTGGCTTGCAATAGGGGTCAGGGCCCAAAGTGGTTGCCAGGGAAACTCATTGTAAGTTGTCTAACAAGTGATAACATAATAATTAAAATATTTTCCTCCCCAATGTCTTGAGATAAATTGAAAATATAAGTAAGATATTTTTCCTCACCTATGCCTTGAGTCCTTGTATATGCTAAGGATGGGAATGAGATGATACCTTGAGAGGTAAGACTATTTTTCTCATCTTCATGGGAGGGTATTTTGGTTCCGCATAGAGTCACAGGGTGGTCAAGGTCCTAAGAGACTACTAGGGTATAGCTTGAGTCTTCCTCATAGTATATAGCTTGAGTCTCCTTCATGGTTTCATTATATTTTTCTCTAATGGTGTACTTGTTGGATGTTACTTTTGATGGTGTATTTATTGTGAGTTATTACTTATTGATTAGATGTTAGTTATTGTTGATAGTGGACTTTTATTAATGATAATTGCTATCTATTGTTTATTGTGCTTGTGACACTTGACATTAATTTTGAGGTGGTTGTATGATTTTGATTTTGATATTTGGTTTTTATTTGATATCTATTTCTGATTTTGGTATGTGATGTTGGTTTGGATGAGTGTCTTTTAAACTTCGGTTATCTTTTATTTATCAATAGTTTGTGTACCCTTGAGGTAGATTTGGCTAATAAGATTCCTTTCCTAGGATTGTTCTATGATTTTATTATCTATGTGTAGGTTGTAGATTATCTCTCCTACATGATGGGAGTTGGAGCCTAATTAGGTGACCATGCAGTTAGGAGGTAGTGACTTCTTACCATTTGAGTCCCCCCTAAGATTGATAGATGTTGGATGCTCATTCATACAATTGTACCCTTATCATTCTAATTTTTATCTTGGAGACTTCAATTCATTTGATGCATCTATTTATCATATATTTGAGATCCTATGAGGTATTGGATTGTATATTGATGTACTTGTATTTATTATTGCATATGATATGACATGAGTAGTGGATTGTTATCTAAATATTCTTTATCATATCAATTGTTTTATGTATGTGTATATGATATTATGTATTTGTTTGTTTATTTTATGATAATGGACATTGTAATTGACACTTAAATATTTTTATAAAACTTTCTTAAATGTAACCCAACATGAAGGAAACCTTCATAAATGAAATTCGTATTATAATTACATTTTTGTAAATTTTTTGTTTGTGTATATTTCTTTTGCATTGTTAGTTTGGTTTTTTTTTAACATTAAATAAAACTAATAAATGTTGTGACATGTTAGGTTTCATTTCTCTTTGGTTCTTGAGTGAGGTGTTGGTTCCTGAGTTTGGGCATGAGCCCACTAGGCCTAATAGGAGGGGCTATATTCTCCCCAGACTCTCCCAACAATTGAATTGGGGAAAATTATGATGAACAGAGTCACCAAAATTTAAGTATAATATAATCGTTGATTTCCACATACCAATACTTACTCCTTTCTTCCCCGCATTTTGACCCAACTTGTTTCAATCTCTTTTTCCATATCTTTTTTTTATCACTCTACCCTCCCCTTTTCTCTTCTTCCCAAAAACATGTTGAAATAACCCTCAATCTATAATTTTAGGTTCTTTACCATCCTTTCATTATGAAAAATTTTATTTACTCTTTGAACTTTTTTGTTTGATCTCGCCATCTCTAATTCAATGTCCACACAACTAGCTCATAGTGTAGTCATGCTACATTAAATTAAAAATTGATTGTCATTCTCCTTATTTACTTTATTTATTTACTTTTATTTCTTGGGTATTTTTCTTGTAAGAAATGTACAAGGATGTAACATGCTTCATGGAATCTCTTATAGTGTGATTCATGTGCTAAGTAGCTCCAAGAGATTAAAAAGAGTTATCATAGAGATGTGCTATGAATGTCTTTCTAAAAAAAACTTACAATTCACTTAATTTTAATTGCAACACATATTTTATTAAGATATTTTTGAGATCATTCATTTTTTTTAAGGATATGACTCATAAGATCATTATGGGAATGATAAAAAATAATCATAATGATTCATATGGAAACAAATGCCAATGATAAGAAAATTATGGAAAGGTTTATCCAACTTCAAACACTTGAGAATTTTTAATGACACAATTAAATGCTTGGTAGGGTGTATCCATAGTAGTGAAGTAGCCAATTAAGCACTTTCCCTAAACTATCATACATCAAGGCTACCCCAAGCTATTTGTTTAGAAAGAGACATCCATGATATAATTAAATGAACTAAAAATGAGATAGATAAATTTTTTTTCAAAACTCTGACTTTTTCACATTTGTACTAATCTAGTTTAGAATATGTAAATCAAACATCCAAGGCTTCAAGTAGTTGCTTTTGTAGTGATACATGAGCATCTAGTGGTGTAAGGGCAATCCTATATCACCCAAAAATATGCATAGTGTTAGTTTTTTTAAAAATTGCTTTCATTTCTGGATACCTATTTGGGTCAAATAAAGATTCCAATTCTCATAATTCCACTATTGGTTTTTTGGGTTACAATTTTTGACCACCTTGTGATATGTGCCAATGTAGAAAATGGGTTGTTTTATAATTAAGACATAATTATTATTATTTAGAGGGTGTAAGTTGGAGGGATGATTATATTTTTTAATTTAAAGAACTCCAAAAAAAGAATAAGGTCAAAAGACTTTATGGTTTGAAAGTTATTACAATTTTAAGTTGTCTAGAGACCTCCTATGAGCACTTCAAAGTCAAATTTGAGGCACTAAATGGCCTCATACAAGACCAAAAAATGGGGGACAAGCTGAGCTGGTCCATAAGGCTATAGAGCACTTTGAGAGCTTTCTAGAAATGTAAACAATTCGTCAATCGGAGTCCTAGATCAAAAGTTATGCCTCCTAGAAATTGGACTACCATTTTCGGATTCTTCTAATTTTACACTGACTTCTAATGTGATTTCTAGAACCTTCTACTTTGGCAGTGAATGCCAAATGGCATATTCTAGAATGTATTCTTAACTCTAAACCCAATTAGTGTTTATTTAAGAACATTTCGAGCATTGTAAAGATACTTCTTGGTGGAGTTTGGGAGAAGGTACTAGAAGAAGATTTTCTCGAGATGTAGACAACATGGTAAGCCCATAGGGCATGTCTTAGAGTCTATTTTTAGTGTACCAAATGTAGTGGTAGATTATTAATGATAATAATATTCCACTTTTTCTATCATGTTCATTTTGGTCTTGGGTTGTGTCCCCATCAAGTGGTATTAGAGTAGGCTTTCATGAGTGTGCAGACAAAGTACCGACTATGAGGCATTTTACACTAGGACTATGTGGAGGTGGGTTTGAAACAAGAAGATTCCTCCATGAAGGGAGCATGGTAGAAGGGACAGAGTTGTTACTCCTAATGTTAGAGCCCTCTAGAGACAAGTGCAAGCATTTCAAGAGGAGATCTACAAAGGGATGAATGTTGCCATAGGCAATGAAAGTGAGAAAAAAAATGAAGAAGAAGGAAATATTGGGCTAGAAGGGGAAGGAGATAGAGAAGTCCTAAATCAAGAAGAGGAGAGGCTTTTTAGGGCCATTGCTAAGCTTGGGAAAAGACCTAAAATTGATGTGGGTATGTTTTCAAGAAATCTAAACTCGGATGTGTTGATCGACTAGATCAATGAACTAGAGGAATATTTTGAGTATGAGGACATCATGAACCTAGATAAGGTTAAGTTTGTGAAGGAAAAAATGAAAGGCCATGCCAAAATATAGTGGCAAGAGATTCAGTAGGAAAGAAATAGAAGAGGAAAAAAGAAAACCACGAGATGGGATCGCATGGTGTACAAACTAAAGAAGCAATTCATTCCTATTGATTATGAGCTTGATTTGTTCAAGAAAATGCAAGGGTTAAAGAAAGAAGCAAAATTTTTCTAGGAATATAAAAAGGAATTTTACTGAGTTCTTATTAGTGTAGGGCATGTAGAATCAAACAAGGAGAAGGTTGCCCATCACCTTAGTGGGTTAAGACCTAGCATTAAAGAGGAGTTAAGTCTAGTTAGAATGAGTACCGAGTTCTTATTAGCATAGGGCGTGTAGAATCAAACAAGGAGAAGGTTGCCCATCACCTTAGTGGGTTAAGACCTAGCATTAAAGAGGAGTTAAGTCTAGTTAGAATGAGTATCAAGTTCTTATTAGCGTAGGGCATGTAGAATCAAACAAGGAGAAGGTTGCCCATTACCTTAGTGGGTTATGACCTAGCATTAAAGAGGAGTTAAGTCTAGTTAGAATGAGTACCATTGAAGAGGCATACTAATTTTTCCTGCGAGTTGAGGAGAAGCTAAAAAAAAGGTTAGATAGAAGGAAAAGAGGGTGTGGTCAGGGAGGAAGAGGTGGTGGTAGGTCATTTGGAGGCCAAAATGAGAACCAAAAGAAAAATGGAGATGTGGATACTAGCCGAAACCAAAGGAATGAAGGTTTTAACCACTCTCATGATCAAAACTTTAGAGATCAGACAGGAATAGGTAGAGGATGTGGATAAGGTTCAGGAAGAGGAGGCTTTTGTGGTACCTATTTTCATTGCAATGAACAAGGTCATCATACTTTTGAATGCCCTCAGTACCAAGGATAGCCAGATAGGAGAGCTTATGGTCAAGCAAGGGTTGTTCATGTGGATGATGATGCACATTCATCACATTCAGAGGATGTTGAAAGAGGAGATGTTTTGGTCAATGAAAGGGTCATAGTAAGTGGTGATAATGAACATGGACAAAGGAGGAGTTTGTCTCATACCAAGTGAAAGTGTGAGGATAAATGTTGTGATGTAATTGTTGATGGTGGAAGCACTGACAACCTAGTGTCAAAAGAGATGGTCTCAAAGCTAAAGCTCAAGAGGGAGAAACACCACCAACCCTATCAAATTTCTTGGGTAAAGGATGATCATAAGGTCCTGGTTAGTGAACAATGTTATGTAAAGTTCAAGATTGGGAGTTACCATGATGAGGTTCTCTATAACATCATTCCAATGGATTTCTATCATTTATTGTCAGGAAGGTCATGGCAATTTGATCAGCATACTATACGTGATGGTCATGCAAATACATAATCTTTGACAAAGGATGGAGTTTGCCACAAACTGAAGCCCTTGATAAAGGAAGCTGAAAAGGTATGCAATAGTGCTAGGGTATGTCTTGTTGATGGAAGAAATTTTTTGGATGGCATGAAACATCAGCCTATGTGTTATGTTTTGATTCCTAGAAAAGATAACGAAGGTAGTAGTGAAATTCCACTTGAAGTTTTATGTCTATTAGGTGAGTATGGAGATGTCATCTTTGATAATGTTCCAGAATAGTTGCCACTAGTAAGGATAATCAGTCATCAAATAAATTTAATCCCTAGAGCTAGTTTTCTTAACAAGGTTGCTCATAGGATGACTCCTACTGAAATTGAGGAGCTAAATAGACAAGTTCAGGAGATGTTGAGGAAAGTTTTGATTCAAAAGAGCCTAATTCCATGTGCAGTACCTATAGTCTTGGCACCAAAGAAGGATGGAAAATGGAGAATGTGTATATACTCTCAGGCTATAAATAGAATAACCATCAAGAATCAATTTCCTTTACCAAGAATGGATGATCTTATGGATTGTTTGAGTGGAGCTCAGTACTTCACAAAGATAGATCACAATAGTGGCTATCACTAGATACAAATACAAGAGGGAAATGAGTGGAAGACTATATTTAGGACCAAGGAGAGTCTATATGAGTGGTTAGTCATGCCCTTTGGACTGACCAATGCACCAAGCACCTTCATGCGGCTTATCAATGAGGTACTAACAAAATTCTTGGGAAAATTTGTTATTGTCTATTTGGATGATATTTTAATTTGTGCAAGTCTTTGGATGAACATTTATTGAACATTTTTAGTGTCCTTGAAAGGTTGAGGGAAGAGAATTTGTTGATTAATTTGAAGAAGTGTAGCTTCATCAAAAATGAGTTAGTCTATTTGGAGTTTTTTGTATTAGCTGAGGATCTCAAAATGGATCCAGAGAAGGTAAAGGCTATCTTGTAATGGCCTACTCCTAGGTATGCTACTAAGGTGAGGTCATTACATGGTTTGGTTAGTTTTTATAGGAAGTTCATTAGGAACTTTAGCAGCATATGTGCACCCCTAAATTAAACAATAAGGGGTGATAGAAAAGAGTTCAAGTGGACTACATGAGCTGCAAGGAGTTTTGAATTGTTGAAGAAGAAGTTGACAAAGAAACCTGTGTTGGCACTTCCTAATTTCAATAAGTGGGTTATAGGAAGTTCATTAGGAACTTCAGCGGCATATGTGCACCCCTAAATTAAACAATAAGGGGTGATAGAAAAGAGTTCAAGTGGACTACAAGAGCTGCAAGGAGTTTTGAATTGTTGAAGAAGAAGTTGACAAAGAAACCTGTGTTGGCACTTCCTAATTTCAATAAGGTGTTCTAGGTAGATTGTGATGCTAGTGGCCTTGCTATTGCAGTAGTATTGAGCCAAGAAGGTAAGCCTATTGCCTATTTTAGTGAAAAAAAAAATGATTCAAAAAATAAGTATTCTATTTATGATTAGGAGTTCTATGCAATAGTTCAAGTCTTAAGGAAATGGAGGCATTATTTGTTGCCAAAATAATTTGTCTTTTATATTGATCACTAGGCATTGTAGTACCTAAATAGCCAAGGTAAATTGAATCAGGGACATTTGAAATGTGTAGATTTCATGCAAAGCTATATGTTTGTGTTGAAACATAGAAGTGGAAGGTCTAATAGGTTTCCAAATGCATTAAGTAGAAGATAGTTCTTGTTGACAGTAATGTAGATTGAAGTGGTTGGGTTTAATGAAATCAAGAATCTATACCCTGAGGATCCTAATTTTTTTGAAGCATGGAATGCTTGTAAAGAACCTATTAGTCTAGATAGGACCAGGTGGCTAGATTATTTGATTCAGGATGGTATGTTATTCAAGGTCAGTCAATTATGTATTCCAAGGATTTCTATGAGAGAGAACTTGATCAAGGAGAAACATACTAGAGGAATGGCATGAAACTTTGGTTAGGATAAGACCATTTACATTATTAGAGAACATTATTTTTGGCCTTAATTGTTATAGGATGTGAAGAAGTTTGTGCAAAGTTGTCAAGTAGCCAAAGGATTTAGTCACAATATTGGACTCCTATCAGCCATTGCCTATTCCATCAAAGTCTTGGAAGGACATAAGTATGGATTTTGTTCTTTGATTGAAAAGGACACAAAGGGGTAATGAATCAATATTTGTGGTGGTTGATAGGTTCTATAAGATGACACATTTCATTCCATGCCACAAGACTCAATATGTAGTACAGATTGCAGATTTGTTTTTCAAAGAGGTGGTAAGACTACATGGTCTCCCAAAGGGTATTGTTTCTAACAAAGATACTAAATTTGTGGGGTATTTCTAGAGGACTTTATGGAAGAAGTTGAGGATGTAATAGAAGTTTAGTTCTACACATCATCTACAGACTAACGGACAAACAAAAGTGGTAAATAGAAGTCTGGAAAATTTGTCGAGGTGTTTAGTGGGAGATAGGCCAAAGGGATGGGATTTGATTCTACCACAAGAAAAAAATTCTTATAATAATTCTATAAATAGGAGTACTAGTAGATCACCATTCCAAATTGTGTATGGGAGTAGTCCAAGGATTGCACCAAAATTGAGGAAGATGGAGTCAGGGGAAAGGACAAGCACCAAGGAAGAAGAATTTGTTGAACATGTCAAGAATCTACATGAGGAGGTACATGCATATATTACCAAGATGAACAAATAGTATAAGGCTAGGGCAGATCAAAAAAGGATACATAAGGAGTTTTAAGTAGGGGTTTTGGTTATGGTCTACTTAAGAAAGGAAAAATTTTCTGTGGATACCTATAACAAACTAAAGATGAAGAAATTTGGCCCTTGCAAAATTTTTAAGAAACATGAATCAAGAAATGCATATGAGGTGGAGTTGCTAGATGGGATTCACATTTGTCCTGTATTCAATATTGCAAAATTAATAGAGTATCATGATGATGGTGCAGATGAGGGATTGCTACTAGAGCCATGTCCAATTGTTACTTTTGTGAATGAAGAAATTGAAGAAATTCTAAATAGTCGTGTGGGCTGGAGTACCAAAAATAGAATGTATAAAGAATACCTGGTGAAGTGGAATGGAAGACCAATAGAAGACTCAACTTGGATATCTACAAAAAAGGTTTCCTATTTGGGTTTCCCTCTACCAACTATAAAATGACAAGGTCACTTTTTCAATCTACCTTGGGTGTCTAATGCAGGAGCATACAGTGGTGTAAGGGTAATCTTGTATAACCCAAAAATATGCATAGTGTTAGTTTCTATTAAAAGTGTTTTCATTTCTAGATACCTATTTGAGTCAAATTAAGATACCAACTCTCATAGTTCCACTATTGGTTTTCTGGGTTAGAGTTTTTAGCACCTTGGTATATGTGCCAATGTAGAAAATGGGTTATTTTTTAATTAAGATATAATTATGATGAGTTATAGGGTGTAAGTTGGAAGAATTATTATATTTTTAATTTAAAGCACTCTAGAAAAAGAATTAGGTCAAAAGGCTTTCTTGTTTGAAAGTTATTGCAGTTTTAAGTTGCTTGGAGACCTCCTAAGAGCACTTCAAAGTTAGATTGAGGCACTAAATGGCCTTGTATAGGACCAAAAAATGGAGGACAAGAAAATATGATCCATAATTCTGTAGATCACTTTGAGAGCTTTCCAAAAATTTAAATGGTTTGTCAATCAGAGTCCTAGATCAAAAGTTATGCCTCTCGGAAGTTGGACTACCATTTCTGGATTCTTCTAATCTTACACCAACCTCTAATGTGATTTCTAGAACCTTATACTTTGGAAGTGGATGCCAAATGGAATATTCTAGAATTTATTCCTAACTATAAACCCAATTGGTGTTTATTTAAGAACATTTATAGCATTGTAAAGGCAGTTGTTGGTGGAGTTTGGGAGAATGTACTGGAAGAAGATTTTCTCTAGATCTAGACAACATGGTAAGCCCATAGGGCATGTCTTAGAGTCTATCTTTAGTGTACCAAATGTAGTATCATATTATTACTGATAATAAAATACCCCTTTTCATTTCATGTTCATTTTTATCTTGGATTCTATTTCCATCAAGTAATATCAAAGAAGGTTTTCCTAAGTGTGTAGACAGAGTGCCAACTATGAGGCAATTTGCACTAGGACTATGTGGCTATGGGTTTGAGAAAAGAAGATTCCTCCATGAAGGGTGCATGGTGGAAGGGCTGAATTTGTTACTCCTAAGGTTAGAGCCATCTAGAGACAAGTCTGAGCATTGTAGAGGGATAAATGTTATTGTAGGCGACGAAAGTGAAGAAGGAAATATTGGGTTAGAAGAGGAAGGAGATGTAGAAGTATTAAATTAGGAAGAGGAGAGGTTTTTTTGGGCCATTTCTAAGCTTGGGAGAAGACTTAAAATTGATGTGGGTATGTTTTTAGGAAATCTAAACCTAGATGAGTTGATCGATTGGATCAATGAACTAGAGGAATATTTTGAGTATGAAGATATCGAGGACCCAGATAGGGTTAAGTTTGTGAAGGCCAAAATGAAAGGCCATGCCAAAATCTAGTGGTAAGAGATTCATCTAAAAAGAAATAGAAGAGGAAAGGAGAAAATCACAAGATGGGATTGCATGGTGGACAAACTAAAGAAGCAGTTCATTCTTGTTGATTATGAGTTTGATTTGTTCATGAAAATGCAAGGGTTAAAGCAAGTAGGAAAATCTATCCATGAATATATATAGAGGAATTTTACCAAGTTCTTATTAGGTTAGAGCATGCAAAGAAAACAAGGAGAAGGTTTACCGTTACCATAGTTGGTTAAGACCTAGCATTCAAGAGGAGTTAAGCCTGGTTAGAATGACTAGCATTGAAGAGGCATACTAGTTTGCCCTATGAGTTGAGGAGAAGCTAAAAAAAAGTTTTTATGGAAGGCTAAGAGGGCATGGTCAAGGAGGAAGAGGTGGTGGTAGGTCATTTGGAGGCCAAAATGAGAACTAGAAGAAAAATGGAGATGTGGATATTAGCCAAAACTGGAGGAACAAAGGTTTCAACCGCTCCCATGATCAAAACTTTGGAGATCAAAGATGAAGAGTTAGAGGAGATGGAAAAGGTTTAGGAAGAGGAGGGTTTTGTGTTATTTTTTTAAATTTAAATGAAGAAGGTAATCATGCCTTCAAATGCCCTTAGTGGCAAGGAAGGATAGATAGGAGAGTTTATAGTCAAGAAAGGGTTGCTCATGTGGATTATGATGCATAATCATTGAATTTAGAGGATGTAGAAAGAGGAGAGGTTTTGGTCAATGAAAGGGTCATACTAAGTGGTGAGATTAAACTTGGAAAAAGGAGGAGTTTTTTTTGTGCCAGGTTCAAGTGTGAGGATAAATGTTGTGATGTGATTGTTGATAGTGGAAGCACTGACAACCTGGTGTTAAAAGAGATGGCCTCAAAGCTAAAGCTCAAGAGGGAGAAACACCCCCAACCTTATTAGATTACTTGGGTGAAGGATGATCATAAGGTCTTGGTTAGTGAACAATGTTTGGTAAAGTTCAAGATTGGGAGTTACCATGATAAGGTTCTTTGTGACATAATACCAATGCATTCCTTCCATTTATTGTTGGGAAGGTCATGACAATTTGATAGGCATGTTGTGCATGATGGTCATCCAAATACATAATCTTTGACAAAGGATGGAGTTTGCCACAAACTAAAGCCCTTGATATAGGAAGGTGAAAAGGTATGTAGTAGTGCTAGGGTATGCTTGTTAATGGAAGAATTTTTTGGGATGGCATGAAACATTAGCATATAAGCTATGCTTTGATTCCTAGACAATATAAGGAAGGTAGTAGTGAAATTCCACTTAAAGTTTCAAGTCTATTAGGTGAGTATGGAGATGTCATCTTTGATAATGCTCGAGAAAAATCATTCAAAAAATATATTTAATCCTCGGAGCTAGTTTTCCTAACAAGGCTGCTCATAGGATGACTCCTACTAAAATTGAGGAGCTAAATAGACAAGTTCAGGTGATGTTGAGGAAAGGTTTGATTCAAGAGAGCCTAAGTCCATGTGTAGTACCTACAATGTTGGCACCAAAGAAGTATGGAGAATGGAGAATGTGTAGAGACTCTTGGGCTATAAATAGAATAACCATCAAGTATCGGTTCCATTTACCAAGAATGGATGATCTTATGGACTATTTGAGTGGAGCTTAGTACTTCACAAAGATAGATCACAATAGTGGCTATCACTAGATATATATATGAGAGGGAGATGAGTGGAACACTACATTCAAGACCAAGGAGGGTCTATATGAGTGGTTAGTCATGCCCTTTGGACTGAGCAATGCACCAAGCACCTTCATGCAGCTTATCAATGAGGTACTAAAGAATTTTTTGGGAAAAAAAATTATTGTCTATCTGGATGATATTTTAATTTTTAGCAAGTCTTTGGATGAACATTTATTACACATTTGTAGTGTCCTCGAAAGGTTGAGGGAAGAGAAATTTTTGATTAATTTAAAGAAGTGTAGCTTCATCAAAAAGGAGTTAGTCTATTTGGGGTTTTTTGAATCAACTGAGGGTCTCAAAATGCATCCAGAGAAGGTAAAGGCCATCTTGGAATGGCCTACTCCAAGGTCTACTACTAAGGTGAGGTCATTCCAAGGTTTGGTTAGTTTTTATAGGAAGTTCATTAGGAACTTTAGTGGCATATGTGCACCCCTAACTTAAAAAATGATGGGGGATAGAAAAGAGTTCAAGTGGACTATAGGAGCTGCAAGGAGCTTTGAATTGTTAAAGAAGAAGGTGACATAGTGACCTATGTTGGCACTTCCTAATTTCAATAAAGTGTTCCAGGTCAATTGTGATGCTAGTATCAGTGCTATTAGAGAAGTATTGAGCCAAGAAGGTAAGCCTATTGCTTATTTTAGTGAAAAACTAAATGATGCAAAGAAGAAGTATTATGTTTATGATAAGGAGTTATAAGCAATAGTTTAGGCCTTAAATAAATGGAAGCATTATTTGTTGCCAAAATAATTTGTCTTCTATACAGATCACCAGGTATTGAAGTACCCAAATATCCAAGGTAAATTGAATCAAAGACATTTGAAATGGATAGAGTTCATGCAAAGCTATACATTTGTGTTGAAACATAGAAGTGGAAGGTCTAGTAGGGTTGCAAATGCATTTAGTAGGAGATAGTTGTTGCTAAAAGTAATGTAGATAGAAGTGGTTGGGTTTGATGAACTCAAGAATCTATACCCTAAGGATCCTAATTTTGCCAAAGCATGGAAGATTTGTAAAGAAACTATTACTCTAGATAGGACTAGGTGGCTATATTATTTGATTAAGGATGGCATGTTGTTCAAGGACAGTCAATTATGTATTCCAAGGAGTTCTATGAGAGAGAACTTGATCAAGGAGAAACATAGTGGAGGAATGGGAGGACACTTTGGTCAGGATAAGACCATTGCCATTATTGGAGGACATTATTTTTAGCCTCAATTATCACAAGATATGAAGACATTTGTACAAAGTCATCAAGTATGTCAAGTAGCCAAAGGATTTAGTCACAACATTGGACTCTATCAGCCATTGCCTTTTCCATTGATGCCTTGGGAGGACATAAGTATGGATTTTGTTATTGGATTGTTGAGGACACAAAGGGGTAATGAATTAGTATTTATGGTGGTTGATAGGTTCTCCAAGATGGAACATTTCATTCCATGCCACAAGACTCATGATGCAGTACATATTGCAGATTTATTTTTTAGAGAGATGGTGAGACTACATGATCTCCCAAAGAGTAATTTTTCTAATAGAGATACTAAATTTGTGGGTTATTTTTGGAGAAATTTGTGGAAGAAGTTGAGGATAGAATTTAAGTTTAGTTCTACACATCTTGCATAGATTGATGAACCAACATAAGTGGTAAATAGGAGTCTGGGTAATTTGCTGAGGTGTTTAGTGGGAGATAGGCGCAAGGGATGGGATTTGATTCTACCACAAGAAGAATTTTCTTACAATAATTATGTAAATAGGAGTATTGGTATATCAACATTTTGAATTATGTATTGGATTAGTCCAAGGACTACACCAGAATTGAGGAAGATGAAGCAAGGGGAAAGGAAAAATGCCGAGGTACAAGAATTTGTTCAACATGTCAAGAATCTACATGAGGAGGTACATGCACATATTAACCAACAGTATAAGGCTAGGGCAGATCAAAAGAGGAGACATAAGGAGTTCAAAGTAGGGGATTTGGTTATGGTCTACTTAAGGAAGGAATTTTTTCTAGTGGGTACCTACAACAAGCTAAAGATGAAGAAATTTGTAACATGACTCAAGAAATACATATGAGGTGGAGTTGCTAGATGGGATTCACATTTCTCCTATCTTCAATATTGTAGACTTGATAGAGTATCATTATGATGGTGTAGATGAGGGGTTTCTGTAGGAGCCATGTCCAATTCCTACTTCGACGAAGGAAGAAATTGAAGAAATTTTGGATAGCTGTGTGGGCTGTAGTACTAGAAATAGACAGTATGAAGAATACCTGGTGAAGTGGAAAGGATGACCAATAGAAGACTCAAATTGGATATTTACAATGGAGGTTTCCCATTTGGGTTTCCCTATACTAGCTATAAAGTGACATAGTCACTTTTTAATCTACCCTAGGTGTCTGATGTAGGAGCATCCAATGGTGTAAGGGCAATCCTGTATCACACAAAAAAATGCATAGTGTTAGTTTTTGTTAAAAGTGTTTTCATTTCTGGATACCCATTTGGATCAATTAAAGATTCCAATTCTCATAGTTCCATTACTGGTTTTTTGGGTTAGAGTTTTTGAGCACCTTGGGATATGTGTCAATTTGGAAAATGGATTATTTTTTAATTAAGCCATAATTATGATGAGCTAGAGGGTGTAAACTGGAGGGATGATTATATTTTTAATTTAAAGCACTCTAGAAAAAGAATCAGGTCAAAAGGCTTTATGGTTTGAAAGTTAGTGTAGTTTTAAGTTGCCTGGAGACCTCCTAAGAGCACTTCAAAGTCAGATTTGAGGCACTAAACAACCTTGTAAGGCTTGGAAAATGGGGGATGAGTGGAGCTGGTACATAGGGCTATAGAGTACTTGGAGAGGTTTCCAAAAATGTAATGGTTCATCAATTAGAGTCCTAGATCAAAAGTTATGCCTCCTAAAAGTTGGACTACCATTTCTAGATTCTTCTAATTTTACACTAACTTCTAATATGATTTCTAGAACCTTCTATTTTGGCAATGGATGTCAAATGGAATATTATATAATGTATTCCTAACCCTAAACCTAATTAGGGTTTATTTAAGGACATTTATGGCATTGTAAAGGTAGTTCTTGGTGGAGTTTGGGAAAAGGTACTGGAAGAAGATTTTCTTCAGATGCAAACATGTTAAGCCCATAGGGCACGTCTTAGAGTTTATTTTTAGTGTACTGAATGTAGTAAAAGATTATTAATGATAATAATATTCCCCTTTTCATGTCATGTTTATTTCCTATTGTGTTTATTTTGGTCTTGGGTTGTGTTCCCATCATCTACAAACCAACAATAGTATATAATTGTTTTATAAAATATATCTAGTATATGATATATATTGTATAAGAGTTATTAGTACGATAGCCGCAATTCAATGCGGGCCCAATTCATGCAAGAACAAATGTCCACTTTATTTTATTATCTAATAAAAAAATTACACTCCAATTATTTCACATTTCATAGTCACTTATTTATCAAATATTTTTGACATTTTATAATTGTGAATTAATATGCCAAAATAATAGTTGACTACTTTATTAAATAATGAGCACCTTTTCTTTTCTGAGGGTGTTGTTCCCAACCACCTCTATAGAGGTGTTTCTTCCAAATCCCTATCATGGGATATGTCCTTGCCCTCACCCCCATGAGGATGAGTCCACTAGGCCTAATCCCCATACTCCCCCAATAATTGAATTGGGGAAAAAGATGATTAACAAAGTCACCAAATTTAATTCTAATAGCATGATTGATTTCCATATACCAATACTTACTCCTTCCTCACATTTACATCCAACTTGTTTCAATCTCTCTTTCCACAATTTATTTTTATCACTCTACCTTCCTCTTTGTTTTTCTTCCCCAAAACATGTTGAAATAACCATCAAACTACAATTTTAGGTCGTTTGTCATCCTTTTTGTTGAATTTTATGAAAGATCAACCCTGCAACTTCCAAGAATCACTTGCATGCAAACACCTACCATAGAAAGAGAGAAGGAAAAGCTATGGAGGCAGGAATTCCCAGATCCATAGATGAGACATTCTTGATGTGCAAGAAAGAAATGTTTATTATAATGAATGAATGAATTATTACAAATAGATCAATACTTATAAAGGAGATCAAAACCCTAAAAGGTAAAACTAAGGTTGCATGATAATAATTAATAAATGAATTAATTATTATATGTCTAAAGTTTAGCTTGAGTAAAGTAGAGATAATAAGTGACTTAATAATTCAATCAATATGATTTAATTAATAAGAAAAAACTTTATTACTCTAATACCCCTTAAGATAAACTTTGGGAATAGCTAAAAACCTAGAAACTACTACTAAAAGTAAATTTGGTTCCTAGCAACAAAGCCTAATGAGGTACCCAAAGACAACCAAATCCATAAAAAGAGGAGAAACAAAAAAATCCACATGGGAAAAACCTTACTCCAAAAAGAGATGGAAATAATGTTGAAAAGTTCTAGTGAAGGACTAAAGAAGCCTCCAAACTAGGGAATGTCCTAGAAGATAGGAACAAAAGATGATCACAAAGTGAGCCCTATTAAGATCCAACCCTAGTAAAGGTTGCAAAACACACTATTAGGTGTGACCCTATTAGAGGATTTAATTACCTTGTTGGGAGTGGCCTTGTTAGACATCTTTAGACAATTGAATAGAAATGACACCTTGTTAGAGGATTTACAAATAGCTATTAAACCAACTTTTTAAAGGGATTTAGATCACTACTACAATGGTTATAGAGTAATAATGAGATGACCTAATTTTTGATGCAACTGAATTGTTGATTACAGATCTCAATTATGGCTTGTTTACTTGATCCTTCTTGATTGAGTGTATATTTTCAGATCCTCAAAGATATTTTTCTTATGCTTTCAATTCACTTCATCTTGGCATCATCAAATGTTCAATTAAGTTCCACTATCACACACTTTCTAATCCTTAACTTGACCTTATATTTATATCTTTCATATTGTCAAATTGGCTTGAATATAACTTATAATAATTAATGTTCATCTTCTCAATTGGCTAGAACTAATAGACAAATCAATTGAAATTAATATGCCAAAACAAAAACATTCTTCATTAGCCAACCCTACTCGGTAGAAACTATCTTAGAAATGATTTTCCTACGTGAACCAAGTGAACTCGGTCAACACTGCATATTCACAAATTTCCTTTGGTAACTGAGTGAGCTTGGTTAACATTGGTTCCATCTAACATTTTCTTTATTAACTGAGTGAGATCAGTTAACACTCAACTTTCACAAACTTTCCTTTCATGCCTAAGTTGCATATTCACAAATTTCCTTTGGTAACTGAGTGAGCTTGGTTAACATTGGTTCCATCTAACATTTTCTTTATTAACTGAGTGAGATCAGTTAACACTCAACTTTCACAAACTTTCCTTTGATGCCTAAGTGAACTTGGTAGATACTATCTTCTGAACTAGGCAAACTCTGGAATGCTTGACAAACATAAAAAACTATCATGAATGTCCAATTGAGATTGGCATACACTAATTGGAAATGATATGATATTTTGTGTAACATCGAAGACAATACATAATTTAATTAATTATTTTCAACAATCTCCCTCTTTGACATTGATGGAAACACAACATGTCATAATGTAATGAAATTTTTAGAGTAAGAATAAAGTAAGGAACATATCCTTAGTTTCATTTTGATTCTCATACATGAGAACTTTCTCTATCAGTGTGAATTCCTTCTACCTTCAGTTTCTCCCTCTATTAGAAAACTTATGTCTACACCAACTTCTTCTACTAATAGTAAACTCTATCTTTGATATCAAACCAAGTTTATTCTCCCTTTTTGACATCTCTTTTTCTTTTTCTTTAAAAAATTTCTATGAGATATGACAAAAAACTTCACCCTCTTTGACATCTCATGCCAAAGACAATATTTAGTGAATATCAATGTACTTGAAGTGCTGATTCATTTTCAATATGCTCTTGTCAATACTACACCAACTAATTGATCTTCAAGATGCTCTAGTTGATGCATCACTAATCTTCATTTAGTGAGCTTTAGATAGGGGAATGACCCCTAGCTTACCTCTTAGATACAGAATGCATCCATATGTAATGGCTTGGTGAACATGTCTGTAATTTGTTCTTTTGTATTTACATATTCTAATCTTACTACTTTATCTTGTAACAATTCTCTCAAAAAATGATATTTTATAGCAATGCATTTTTTTCTATATGCATCACTAGATTCTTTCATATATTGATTGCACTAGTGTATCACAGTATATGACCACTAGATCCTTGATCTCTATCTTCATACTTGCCAACAATTGTTTGAACAAAACAATATTAGAATAATTAACTATTTCTACCACATATTCTACCTCTGTTATGGACTAAGAAATACAATTCTATTTCTTGCTTATCTAGGACACTAGTCTTTTATCAATAAATAATGTTCCACCACTGGTGCTCTTTCCTGTCATCAATACTTCCTACCCAATCAACATCTATAAATAATTTTAAATCCAAATTTCCTCCTATTTTGTACCATAAACCATAGTCATCAATACCTTTAAGATATCTCATGATTCTTTTGATTTCGATCATGTGATTTTCTTTGGGATTTGTTGAGAATCTTGCTACCATACCGACTACTAATGCAATAACAAGCCTTGTATGTACATACTGCAATTTTCCAATCATTAATCTATATGTGGTTTTATTTACCTCTTTGGAATCATCATTTTTGGAAAGCTTATGTTTGGTAGACATAGGGGTTCCAAATGGTCTTGAATCTTCCATTCCAAATTTCTTTAGTATCTCCTTGATATATTTAGATTGAGTAATGTAGATACCATCTTTCTTCTACCAAATCTACAATCCAAAAAAGAATTTTATCTCTCCAAACATAGACATCTCAAATTATTTACTCATTTCTTCTATGAATGCCTTTCATAAGTCATCATTTCCTACACTAGTACATTTGGCCTCTATTTTCAATGAAATTTTTTGATGAGAGTTCAAATTGTCTTGTAAACTTCTTCTTCTTTTCTTTATGCTCCTTTTTTTTTGAAATAGCCACCAAAATCAGATGTCAAAATAACAAAAAAAATGGGATTATATTTGAAAAAAAAAAATGTTGAAACACATTTTTCATTGTTCATGGGAGGAGGCAATTTCACATATAGAGAGGTGGGTTTGCATACTAAGTCCGTAAGTTTTTTTGAGGTAATGCATTACAATGCATGAAAAAGTTGAGAGACCCACTTTTTATATACTCAGAATCAAGCATTCTTTAAAATCCCTACACAAAAACCTAATAGCCTATTTTAGATGATTTATTTTTGGAATTATGCTTATTTTACACATGGAATATCTTTTCTCCTTGCACAAAACCCTTTAATTTTTTTATAGGGACACAAGTGTATTGTTTGGTAGGGGATCCCTTGGAGACATACCCAAATGTTGCCTTTCCCAACTCATAGGTGAACTTTTCCATCACAATTCTAAGCTCTCTTCAGCTAAATGTTGTCAGCAATTAAGGTATGCAATCATACTCAACCTTTCAAAGGGATCCACACCTACTTCTCTCCACTTCTTCCTCCCCTGAGGTGCGATTTATGGAAATTTGAAGAAACCAATCCCTGGAGTAGTGATGTAAGAAGACTAAAATCCCCATAAAATTATAGTAGTAAACCCTCACTAAAGAAGAATCCCCACAAAATTGTTCTTCTCAAATGTGACTAGGGTAACTAGAGAGCATTCCTTTGAAGTTTGACTAGCAAACCTTTACTCCAGGGCAACCTAAGAGTATTCTAATGTAATATTTTGCATGATTCAATTGAATAAAGCCTAACATTTGGTAAATAATTTGGAGAGGTGTAGATTAAAAATTTTGAAGTAAATTTTAGGAACCCATGCAAGAAAAGAATGTGCATTTGATTACTCGAATGTGACTAGTAAACTGCTACAAGGTAAGGTTTTTAAGTGTGTGAAGTTGCATTAGGGCTTTGTCTATTATATGGGTGGTTAAAATATGGATATAATATTGTGAAAATAGTATAATAAGAGTATATTGATGTGTGAAAGATCTATATTAAGTCTGAAAACAAGATTTTTGAATTGGATACAAGAAATTGCAGTTTTGGGGTAGACTATCATAACACAATAGCAAGGTATAAAAAAAAAATTATTTCATTTGATTAAAGATATTTAGTGTGTCAAGATAGTTGTAGTTTTTGAAAATCATTAGAGATTTTTAAAAGTGTCTTTAATGGTGGGGTAAGGAAGATATTATATGCTAAGGTTACTAGATGGTTGCATTAACCTATATGCTAATAGAAAAGTGAAAACCTATCAAGTTTGGGTTATGGGAAATGTAAATGCTGATCACATCATGATTTCTTGTAGAGTATTCCAAAGGTGTAGCTTTTCATCATAATGAACTTGTGGAAGGGCTTCATATGCTCATTAAGTCATGCAAACCCTAATTAGATTTGTCATGTTTTGTTGTGAAGGATGATTGGCCTAAAATAAGATAGTGTTGTGGTAGGTTAGACAAATACAATAATGATGAATGTAAATATTTAAATAGGGAGAGATAATGAACTATGAAAGGGTTTTCAATTGATATGTTAATGATGTTTTATGTGTATACAGTTGAAGATTGAGAACTAATCTTGTGATAGGGAATATGCATGTACACACAATCCTTCAACCAAGTGAGAATGATGTTCTCATGCAAGTTGTTTGTTGGTGGTTACAATGTTAAGATTTGGTAATCCTATGGTCTTGATTATAGGAGTTACAACAATACCTTGAGAAGATAATGTTTAAAATTGCTTATGTAAAATTATTATCCGTATTGTTATCAAGGGTTGCAATTTATGTCAAAGTTTTTCGATTGATATTGGGATTATTCTTTTTTTCTTTTTCATTTTGATAATGGATCATTAAATGTGTTTGATTGAAAAATGCAAAAGTTTAAAAGTAAAAAAAATCATATTCTAGTTTATAGATTGCGAAAAACTAATATGAAGAAACATTTAAAAATAAATTATTAGTCCTCTTTCTTTTAATGTATTTACCATCCAAGTTCAAAATCTCATGCTCTCTAAGAAACATCTTGATCTTCAATTGAATCCAAAATTTGCTCAAACCAATTGGTGTCAAGAGCTATACCAATGCACCCTCTTTTTTTCTCCTATGTGTAAGAAACATCATTTAACTTTTAAGATTGTCTAAAAAGTTTATACTTAGATTTGAGTCCTAGTTGATCCCTGAAAATCTCACAAAGGAAGTACCTTCCTCCATTGAGTTAGCCTTCCTCCACAGGACCTCTTTTTATTCAAAATAGAAATTTGAAAAAGTAGGTTGAGACCTTGAAATGTTTCTTGTCCATATTGATAGTAGTAGAATGGGATCAAGTATGTTGTGAGAAACTATGTAAGGTTTTGTTGAAAAGTTCCCTTGCTTACAAAGAAAGTGAGAAAGTATTGAACATCTTCCTAGAGCTTGGATGCCAAGGTCATAACCGTGGATAGAAAATCCCCTAGGCTCATTAAATGTGATCCAATGCTTCACTCTATCTCCAATAGCCTCAAAGCAAGCCTTTGAATAATTTAAAAAATCATCACTGCAAAATTTAGAATAGAACTATTATTATGAAATGGTTACATGAATGAATTATCATGGGTGAGATTATACACAATGAGTATTAATTTTTAGTATATTTTTTTAAATTGTTATCTTACAAATTCTGGAATGGTTTTCCTTTCCAAAAGTATGTTCTTCATTTACCTCTTTGGCCTAGAGATGCCAAGATTTGCATTTGTAGGATGTAATTTCCTAGATATATCTACAAAAATTTCCTATCACAAGATATTCCCCTATTAGAGTAACTAGCTATTTTTTCTATGTCTTAATTGATTTCATTGATATATCCATGGAAATTTCCTACCACTTCTCATGGAGGCATGTTGTACAAAGATGATCTAAATGTTCTTCTAGATTTTTTTTTTGTTCCCCAAATTTCTCCCAGATCTTATAGATGTTGAATATCTTCTTTACCCAATTCTATTAATAACGTTGTCCATAAATTTGTCCCCTATCCATCCCAATATAGTCTAGAGATTCCATGGAGCTACAATGAACATGATCACCACCTTCAATTCCTTCAACACATATTTTAATATCTGGAATCCATTGCATTTTATGTTTGTGTAGGAATATTTTTAGCTAAAAGAATTTTATTCTTGATAGTTTGTTTTTCTTAGATAGAAATAGATGGCAATAATATCACCAAGTGTATATTTTTTTGGATATTAGTTTTATAAATAATTGTATCAGTTGTTGATGGTTGTGTACACTGTAACCAAAAACCATACATTTTATCTTTGGGAAAAAAATTATGTGTTAGGAAAATTATGATGATTTTAGCCTTCCCTACATTGAAAAATTAAATAAATTATAATACCAAACCTTAATGAAAAGATACAATTATCATTATTAACTGTGTTCAGTTCCTATTATTATTCCTTTTGCCATAATCTAGTAATGTAGAATCAATAGCAAACTAATGCATACCTTGTTGTCTCCTAATGTTTTTCAATAATAAGAATTATTTCGCTTTGATATGGTTTATATATCAAAATGTTTTTGAACATATTTTAACATTTTAGTTAATTAGATCATAAATTACATTGATCAATTGGATAAAATCTTCTCATTCAATTTTGTACTTAATGAATATTCTTAAGTTTCTCTTTAACCCAAAGAGTGCACATTTTTTTCTTCCATCGTTCACAACCATTTCTTTTATCTCAAAGCTGACATACTTATAGCTAAGACTCAATTGTTTCTATTATGGTTCTATTATACTTATACATTTTGCATGCTTCTATATCTGACAAAGGTATACACACTCATTAACTTAATATCTAACAGAGATGTTTATTAATGTGGTGCTCAATGCAATATGTCATGGTGACTCTAGTAAATTTATATACTAATCACAAACCTTCTTGCTTTATAAATGTGTGCATGTCCTACTCTTTCAACAGCCTCCATATAATCTTCCACTTTTTTGGTAGAGATGATTTTTATGTGAATTGAGATGCCTACACATTGGAGTATTTGTTGTCAAAGATGTTGAATTTCATCATTGATATTGCTATTTATTAATATTTTCCTTGTTCTCATTATAGATATATTTGTTTCATGTATTGCTCATTGATACCGGTCCCTACCATAATCAATGATTATATTATTATTGGTGATGTAAAGATATTCCTGACTAGTCTTGTAAAATAATAGAGGAGAAATAGTGCAAGGTTAGATAATATATGATTAGTTTATAATGTGAATATTAATGAGTATTAACTATTAATAGATTTATATATTGTTTTCAATCCAACTATCACCCTACCAAAAGGCATCTTGATTATTAATGTTGGATGTTCTTATAATGCACTTTCTATAGAACATGGAGGTTTCAAACAAATCATCCTTCTTCCACCAATGCATCATTGCATTCAAGAAAGACCATGTTTGATGATATCAACATACAACAAAGTAGGGTGACAATTGCTAGATTGTGGTCTAACTCAGAAAGAAAAGGTGATGGAAAATTTTATTGTCCTTGCAAAAATTGTAAGGGCTTAAAGACTTAAAGATATCTAATCAAAAGAGCTAAGGAATATTGTAGGCAACATGGTCACATTGAAGGGCGAAACAAATTTTGTCCATTGGTATGTATTTTAATAATTTATAAAATACATAAGACATGATTTGATGATGACATCATGGTCATGGTTAATATAAAGTCATCATTTTGATATAGTCCAACCACCTTGGGTTTCATGTTATGGACCATGACAATTCAAAGAATGTGGATCTCAAAATGAGGGAACATGGAGGTGTGAATATAGAAGTAAAAAGTAATGATCTAATTGAAGAAGAAGATGATGATGATCAAGATGATTATGATGATGATGATATTGATGTAGAACTTGATGTACCCATACTTGAGAAGGCACACGAGCCCTTATATGAAGGCTCCCAAACAAATCTTCTTGCTACTATATTGATGTTGGTCAACTTGAAGGTTATGAATTGTTTATCCAATGTAGCAATGACATGTAAGTTAAGGTATGTTATCTTTTTTCATTTTTAGTCATAATTCCATTACAATTAACATTGGGTGAATTGTGTAGCAATTAATATTCTTTATATTAAGAAATTATATTTTTGCCATAGGTTGATAGGTGAGTGTTTGTTACCACCATCAAACATTCTGCCTTGCTCGTATCAAGAATTAACTACCATTATGAAAGATATTGGAATGGAGTATCAAAGAGTACATGCATGTCTAAATGATCATATTATATATCATAAACAACATGAATTTGCAACACAATTCCCCATTTGTCATATTAGTAGATATCATTTAGAACGAATAACAAAAAAGGTGCCTCGCAAGGTTCTTCGGGTTATTCCCATTATCCCACATTTGCAACAATTATTCAAGTGCAATAGCTTGGAACATTTATGAATTACCATGCATGCAATAGAAGTTGAGATGACATTATATGAATGCTTTCAAAAGGAACTATTAACACTGTACACACTATTCCATCCAACAAAGACCACAAAAACCACTCTATTCTCTTCAAAAACTATATAAAACTAGTAACTGTCAGTATCATTCAAGGCATAGTCTGTTGTTCCATACAATAACATTTTCCAACCCTTGCATTAGTGTTCCCAAAGAATTTTATAGTCTTCGCCATGGTTCTTGTGTTCAATTAGGGATTTTTAGCCTCTTAAAAAAGTTAGGAAAACAAAAAAAGAAAAGTTAATGAGCATCTTTTGCTCATACATTGCAAATGACCATTGTAGGTCCTCCTAAAGCACAAATGTGCTCAAATTCCAACCAAACACTTGTAATTCCCTGCCGAGGGATACAAAAGAAATAACCTAAATTTTTACTAAGTTTGCCAACATTTCTTTTAAAACAAGAGAGATTAACATACACAACAAACACATAGTAGCAGCAGCAATAACATAAAGTCAACTATAATCATACATAACATGTTACATTCCTTAAGGATTGCAAGAAATTGAATCACATTTAAATTTAGTTAACACTAAGTCCATCAAATATCACATCCATATGAAAGTATAATTAAAAAGTCTAATGTCCATTTAAATAATATACATTTGTTCTGAATGCCTCTTGGAAAATGAGATTTGGAATGCTCAATCATCCACTGTACATGTCACATGGCATGAAAGGATAAAAGAGTATACATATGTAGAAATAGAAATACATCATCCTCCTGGGATCCATGATACAAAGTACAATAAAATAAATGAAACCATCCACCATACATGATATATCCATCCATCATAAAAGATATAAATATCCATCATTAGATATAAACATCCATCATAAAATATAACCATCCATCATAATGATATAGAGATAGAATGAAAGGAAATGCAGACAAGGAAACTCCAGCCATGGTAGCAATGGATGGATCTCAATGGTAAGAGTAAAATGAATTACCACCCAACCGTGTGGAACCTAAATGGCCCACTCCCACTACACTGAGGAGATAGTCTCAAGTCCCAAATAGGATATCAAAAGTACTCACTAAGTCCAAGAAATCCTAAAAGTATTCTAACTCAAGGGTTCCAAGATAAATCGACATCTATTCCCAAAGTCACACAAGACATGTAGGAAACCTACTGTGTAAGTGGGCTAGTATCATCACACAAATCATGCTAGATTTACCCTGGCAATCTCTTAGGACACCAACCTCCTACTGATTCCTATGCAACACTAGTATCCTCTCGTACTAACAAGGCATACTAACAATGCATGGTCACAACCAAGCATTCTTTCTACTCCCATCCTAGTCTATACTAGCACTTGAGGCATGGGTGAGAACATACAAAAACTCTTATTAGGTTCATTTTACTCTCATTTAGTGTATTGTTTTCACTTATTAACCAACTTACAATGGGTTACCCTGGTAGCTACTTAGGGCTCCGACCTCCATTGCAAGCCACTTTCTGACATTACATATAGATTACCTACCCTAAGCTCATGAAACCACAAACTAAAGAATCATAGTAAAATTACATTAGTCCTATACAAGTGATTGGAAAGCATCATAAGATAGTCATAATACCCATCAGTTCTCAATGGGAAACCAAAAAGTATCCCAATAACATTAATTGAAGACTCAAAATGGTTAAGTCAAATATCTCATACCATAAATCTCGCTATCCCACACAGACTGAAAATAGCAACCAATAATATAAACACAATCATCATAGAGCATACCATCACATTACCATTGCTAAGTAAAAATAATCAGATCGAGTCAGCATACTATCACGCTCACAGAACTCCCAAGCCTCTGGTAGACGTCCTAAAATTGGTCAACAATCTAGTCAACCCAACCCAAAAACATCGACAATGTACATATAACAAAGTGTAAGTTTCATGTTTTGGTTTGTTTTGAAAATACATGGTTGAGTTAAATATAAAGTTTCAATTTGTGTTTCAACGTATGTTACGAGTACAAAGATTCTCTATTTACCCTATAGTTTTACCCATCCATTTGTTTGAATAAAAATAAGAAACTACACCTACAATATTTAAATCAATTTTCTAAAATACTCTAAGGGTAAATGTTTGTTTATTTAAATCATCAAAATTATAACTAATGATCTTTCAATAAAATAATTTCAATTTTATTAAAAATCATTATTGTTACTAAAAAAAATTTAATTCCATTGAATACTCCTCGTTTAATAATTAAACTAAATTAAATTCTATTTAATTAAGGTAATTAATTATCATGCAAATGGAATATCTATATTAATGTTCTTAAATAAAAGAAAAAAAGTTAACAAATTTAAAATGAGTTCATTAATTAAAATGAATTAAACTATATATATATATAATAACTATCTTTTTATTAGTTATTAAAAATTTAAAACAATTAATAAATAATGCATAAACTTAAAATTAAATAACATATAAAAACTTTTAAATAAAATGAAACTTATTATAGTTTATACCCTGCATTTTTAAATATTTGCAGGCACTATTTTTTTGAACAACCGCTGGTCCTTTTGAAAGGATGATCGCTTGTAGGCTCCACTGCCATGGTAGTGGCCTGTCATCCGGCCATTAATGGCAGTCGGCAATCCACTATCATGGATAGTGGTTGTCAGGTGGGGGTGGGATGTGATAGCCCACCTCTCATGATTTTTTAATAAATTTAAAAAAAAAAAATTATATAACATTTCTCATTAAAACAATTTTTTTAATTTAATTTAATTTATATAATTTTGTAAATACTTAAATTTAATAAAAAAAAATTATTTAAAACATATTTTTTCTTTTAATAAAAAACCTAGCATTTAATCTGATGGAGAAAATACAGAGAACCTACCAAATTTTTTAAAGAAGATTTTCTATTTAAATTTCAAACCCTTCCAGGCTTAACTTCCTTTCTTAAAATCTATTGAAAGAGGGTTGTATAGATCTTTTGATTTTCCTATAAATAGAAGATTTAATATTTATAGTAGAAATACATAATAGTAAAACATTTGGCACAAGAATTCTTTAGATAATCATTCAACAGATAGGATGAAGATAGGAAAGAAAGAACGTAATAAATTGAGCGAATCATTACAAGCATCTACCTGGACTTTAATGCTAATCTCTACGCTCAAGACAATCGTACAAAAATTCCTCCTCTCAAAGCCTTCTCTTTTCCAAAGAAAAAATTCCCTTCCAAAATTCGTGGTCCCTCGAAAATGAACCCCCAAATTGTGATATGGAGTTCTCTCCTAAAATCGGGACACTAATTGTGCGTTCACTTGAGAGAACTCTCTACTCACCAAACTTCAACTCTTTTAAAACTTTTTCTTTATCTTTCCTTTATCTTTTCTTTTTCTTTCCCATGCACATTTATTGAATTATTAAATTTCTTTATTTAATTTTCACTTGACTTATCTTTTAATTAATTTATTAAATTTTATCTCATGCATGCATCATGCAAGTATGAAACTTTTAATAAATTAATTTCTTTTTCCACTTCTTAATTTATTTTTGAATGTTTAATTTGATAAACTATTTATTAATTTAAATAATAACACTATTTAGCATTTATTTAAAAATGGAATCTAAATATATTATTATTAAATTAAATAACTATCATCACGTTCTAAAATTATTCTTATAACTTTATCTTCAAATTTAATTCTTTTAATTTAATTAATTTTCCAACTAATTAGATATAATTAAATATTAAAATATGATAATAATTTTCCATTAAATAAAATCAATAATTCAATCTTTTAATTATACTTAATTAATAGAAAATTCACCATAGACTCATAAAATAAAATACGAAAACCCATCATAGAAAAACACATACAAAATCAAACTAAAGGGTTATAATCATGAATTAACATCATTCAACATATTTAAAAGGTAATCAACTTAGATACTTATCTTAATTTTCTAGGACAAATGGCTTAAAGGTTTAGGATTTAGACTTAAGAATTTGTCTCCCCTCTCTCACCATTGAGATAGTGCAATAGGATACGCTCATCTTAGAAATTTAGGGAAGTCGATACCTGGTACCTACAACCTGTATAAAATCCATGCATGTGAAAACACAATATTCTAAGCTAAATAAAAAATGGCAGGAAGTGGTGTATCTTGTAGATCCCAACAGTAGGTGACTATAACTCCCTTAACCACATTAGAAATGTCATACATAAAGAAAACATACATGCACACCATACACATGCAATATGGGGTAAGTATCCATAAGAAAACACATATGATAATCCATCTAACTAAACATCATCATACATACATGAAGTATAGAGTACCAAGTAATCTCATCATAAATCAACTAAATCTAAAACAATATCTGATAATCTCAAAACAATACTAATAATTATCAAACATAAAACTAGCCTAATAGAGTTTAGCAATGATAGGAAAAATGTAAACTAGGAACAGGCACTACAACACCTATCCCTAGACTTCTAACAAGTCAATGAACACATTATGCATTCATGGAGACATTGTGCCACTTACAAGGAGTTAACTAACTGAACTTAAACTTCTAGGACCTAGACACAGAAAATGAGCTTGTAAGCTCTTATTTTACTTACATGCTTCTTATGAGAAGTTGAACACAACAAAAATGTGATGGTGGGAGTCCTTGGAAGGGTAATCCTACACCACTTTTCTATTGGTTTAAAGAATAATTTTGATAGCTGAGTGTCAATACACTTAACCATTTTTCACTATACATGCCAAGCAAAGAGTAGGTGCCGAGTAATATCAAGTACCGAGTGATATCAAGTGCCAAGTGATATCAAGTGTCGAGTAATATCAAGTGCCAAGTAATATCAAGAGCCAAGTGATATCAAGTGCCGAGTAATATCAACTGTCGAGTGATACAATTTTGTTTAGGTGCTAAGCTATCCAAGAAACAACATGTGCCGAGCATCAGTAATGCTTCGTGAGCCGAGTAAGTCAGAATATCAGCATAAGAGTTTGTAATTGTACAAACTATGACGTAAACTATTTTTATAGCCGACACAAGGTAAATCTTGAAATATCTAGAGATAAGAATGAATCTTTTACATTTCCTATGTAATCTGCATGCAGAAAATTAAAAAATTGGAAAGGCATGCAACCAATCAGCAAAAAGCAAGTATTGAGCAAGAAATTGAGATTCAATGTGGATCGTAGATCCATATCTAACCCTAAGTCTTCGAAGTCTTTTTAAGAAAGATGAAAGTTTCACTATAATAGAGATGAAAAAAGGGGAACAATGTTAAGAAAAAGAAAAAATATAGTGGAATTCAGTGAAAGGAGACATAGAGAGTAAGAGCAACAATTCAATATTCAGTTGATCAGAACAAAGCAAAGGAGACGAATAGAAATTAGATCTTAGAGGATCAAAATTAGAGAGAGAGCTAGAACAAGTGCCTGCATTCATCAATCAAGGATTGCAAACTATCAGGTTTATAATACCTAATACTCTCTTACCATTGTATTAGAAAGGAAATCCTATGTAGATAGGTTGGCTTAACAGCTATTTGTAGATCCTTATCAAAAGGTGATTAAATCCTTTAATAGGGTGACACTTCATGTTAAGTGTTTGTAAATCCTTTAACCAGGCTATTGACACAGTGTAAAGCCTTTAACAGTGTGAAGCCTCGCCCCGACCCTTCATAGCCTTAGTTGTTACTTTATCATTTTGATACTCACGACTCGAGATGTCGAGACATTATCTGATGCTTAGAATATATTATATTATTTCATGCTGTGTGATGTTATTTTTAGATATTTGATGTTGTCATTTAATGTTTTATGTATATGTATGTCGATGAAATCAGTAAATGTAGGATTGATACTTTGATTTAAGAGATTTTAAATGGTTAAGAATTAAGAAGGATGAAAGAAACCTTGATTGATGTATGTTTCAATTTATGTGAATTTTTGATACGTATATATATATATATATATATGTACATGTGATTTTATGGGAACACTGATGTGTGCAATGAGTGTGTAGATATTTTAGCCGAGAAAATCGACGGAGGGACATAACTAATCCCTATGTGCTAATTTTTGAAAACCTTGTTTTTTGTAATTCAAGTATTTTAATTGTGAGATGTATGTATGTATTTTCCTGTGATCAGTAAATGTTAATGATTCGTAACTGTGTTCTTTTAGTGTCGCTTGACACTCGCGAATTGTTTATGTTCTTTAGCGTGCTAGTTAGGGTTAGCTGTGTAACCTTTGGACCTAAGTTGGATTTAGTTAGTGTCTTTTTGCTAATTTGGTTCTTAATCGAGTTTAGTCACCCTCAATCCAGATTAGTGCTTAATCTACATTTTTGAGTTGTTAGTTGATCCTAATTATTTCCTAGCTTTTTTTTGGCTCTAAACCGATTCCTAAGGCTTTAAAATATGAAATAATTATACCCAAGGGGTATGGGTATGGGTTGGAGGTCTTTTCCAACCCCTAAGCCCCTTTTGTTGACTTTTGAGATTACTCAAAAAGTCTCATTTTACCTTTGTGTGAAAATTGCAAGTGGTTACCATGAGTTGTCTCACCTCACCTCCACTTAGTGGTTAACCATGGTATGGGTTGAGTTAGGAGCTTTTAGATTTGTAGGTGGGTGGGAGAAGTTATTGATCCTTTTGGTGGTTGAGTTTGAGGCTTTTTAGAGGCCCTTCTTGGAGTAGTTTAGGTTGTTACCCAATCTCTACATTTAGAGAGGAGTCTTGGAAGATTGAAGCAAGGAAGGGAAAAGCTCTACTCAAAATTGTTCATTTGCCATTACCTCTTTGTGAAGGTAGGAATTTTCATCTCCCTTGTTCATATTTCATGTTTGTTTCATGCTTATGCTACCTTGTTGTTGTTTGAATGCTTTTATGATTGTGGGTATGTTGGGAAGATTTGAAAACCATGTTATTTTGGATGATTTCCTTTCATGTTTTTGTTGAATTTAGAGATGTTCTTGCATGGGTGTTTTGGCATTACTCACCCTTGGAGAGGGTAGAAGTGGCCAATTTTGGGAAAGGGCATTTTAGTTGGACTCCAACAGTGTAGAGTCTCTTCTGAGGACGAGAAGAGGGAGAGAGGGTAGGGTGTTATGGGCCCCTACCTGTCAGCAAAAACCACATATGAGTTTTGGCATGTAAGAATGGAAGAATGGAATTTCTTGATTTATATCCCTGATTGGGCACCTGGTTTGGCGTTGTGTCTGACGTCTCCTATTGGAAAAATCCACCTTTCCCTAGTTTTGATTCATTGTGAATCCTATTGTGTAAACCATGTATGAATATGCATGTTTGATTGTCTCTTGGTTATGCTTTTTGTCACTTGATCTGATTTTGTTCCCTCCACGGTTCTTAGAAATGTGTTGCAGAAATTGATATGGAACCCTTGTTGAGGGTCATGAAGGAAATTTCATTTAAGTGTTGTAATTCAGGATTGAAATCCTATGTAATTTTTATCTCAAAACCTTGTTGTAATGCAACGACGCCAAGTTTTCTTCCTGGTTCTTTCCCGGCTGACCCTTTGAATCAGGTTTGCCAATAAAATTGGTGTTGAGTATAATTTGGTTATCATGTGATTTAATCGTAAATTTAATTTAGATGAATGCACATCAAAAATTGGATGAAATATGATGATGGTTTAATTAAGTAGAATTTCAAGTTTTCTTTATGTTGAAAATGAAATTTATGTTATGAATGTAGGTTCATTTTTTTTTGGGATTATTGGAAGCAAAACAATTCTTGCATTATAGTTTAAATGGATCATTCAAATCTTTGGTATATTAAATTTGAAATAGGTCCTATTAGATTTATAAATAAAATAAAATATAACCCCTCTTTGTAAATCAATCAACTTCAAAATGTATACTTAGAAAAATAAAGGCAAAAAAAATGTGTTGCAAGAGAGTAAAAACTCTCTGGATTGAAGATTTACATGCCTCCTTGCAACAAAGAATATTCTTTTATTTAAATTTGAAGTTAAAACAAAATAGAAAGAAAACATAAATATGTATGTTTAAATAACAAAAGAAACTTCATATATATATATATATATATATATATATATATATATATATATATATATATATATATATATATATATATATATATATATATATATATATATCATACCTTTGTAACATCCTTCTTACCTAGAAAACTTTATGTCTTTAATTCTTAACCATCTCCCCTTGCACGTCAGTTTGGAAGATGCTTTTAATAAGGTTTTTAAAAAAAGTTTTGTTTAGCAAGGTCAATAGCCTTGATGGGAGGGTGACATCACCTGACTCCACATCCCATCCCCCCCAATCTTGGTTGGTGTGCACATCTTATGCATTTAGGAATGCATTTTTGCAAGGGCTTTTATATTGTTTTGTGTTTTTTTCAAACACTGCCCATGTTTTCCCATGGGTCGCATGTTTCTTGGGGCGGCCTGCCAAGGTCTGACCTTGGGCAGAGCACTGTCCCAAGTGCAGCACTTGGGAAGTGCTACCCATGAGGTAGGGTGGTAGGGGGGTGTAGGGGGGAATAGGGGTAGGTTAGATGGTTAGGATAGCTTTTAATTTAGTATTAGTTTGTTAGAAGTGTTAGGGGTTAGTGTAGGTTTATTTTATGTTGAGTTAGTTTAAGAAAGGTTAGTTTAATATTATGTTGTAAATTTAGTTAGTTTAGTACTAGGTTAGTATTATTGTGGGCATTAGTTTTAAGTTTAGTATTAAGTAAAGTTAGTTAGATAAGTTTTAAGTTGTTAATATATATGATTAGTTAGTTTTTAAGATAGTTGATTTTAGTGTAAGTTAGTTAGTTTTATATAATTTAAAATATTTTGTCAATTATTATAGTTTGATTTTAAATTATAGTAGTGCAATGTTACATTAAATTATAAGTTCTTTTTTTTTATGTCTTATATTCTTTGAAATATTTAGATTAGTTTAGGTTAGTTAAGTTAATTTAGTTAGAGTTCTATATATATTTAAATGTAATTTTGTTTAGTTTTGTAAACGTTTCTTTAAACTAAATTTAGTTTAGTTTAAATCTTAGTTTAGTTTTAAAATGTGTGTGGTATAAAGTCAGTAGTAGATTTAAACAATATATTCAAAGTTTTATGTATGCTCAATATTAGTTGGTAATTACTATAAATTTACAATGCTTAGTAGATTTAATCGATAGAAAGTTAATTAGTTTAAAATTTATGTAAGCTAATTAGTTTAGTTTTAGATAATAAATATTAAACAGTTTTGATCTGATTAGTAACGTAGTTAGTGATATTCTTTTTCAAATCGATGCATGTTACACATTTATATAATGGTTAGTAAAACCTTGGTTAAATGTAAATTTAGTTTAGTTGTTAAGAAAGTTAATCATTATGTTTGTGTACGTAACAAGTTATGTTAGACTACTAAGATAAGGTAAGTTGTTCTACATAGCTACCTTTAAAACTTATATATATTGTTCTTCAAATTATTTTAATCTATCATTGTAAAGTTAAAATGTAACTATTGTTGATATCAACTTGATAATGAGAGTATTAATTTAACAATGTAGAGAACCTATACTTATAATGTGATCACAACCATATCAAACTTAGAGAATTTTAATTATTAAAATTTTAAAAAAACAAAAAAAATGTTGTATGTGTTTTTTTGCCTTGTAGTCTGGGCATGACAAACAGGGCAAGCCTTTAACAAGGCAGACCATCAGAAGTGGTTGAACAATATTACTGCAATGATTTTTTGTGGGTATCATCCCCACCCCAGTTTTACCTTCTTATTTCTGGAGGGTTTCTGGGTTACCAAATTCCAATGTTATGTGTTGTTGATGCATGTCATAGTTTCATGTTGACTTGATGTATTTACATGCATGCAATTTACTTTCAGTTAAAAGTTTTATTGGTTAAAGTGTGATACTTTTGATTCACACCCCCCCCCCCCCCCCCCCCCCCCCCTCTCTCTCATAAGTATTCTTTCCATATTTGAATATTCCAACACTTTTCATGATTAACCTCCTAGAATATAGATGTTCTTTTAGATTCTATTAAGGAATTGGTGAGTCTTCTATGATTTACTTAACTTGTTGCAAAGCTATATATTTTATTTGTATCATGCTTTAAGGAGCTTTGGATGAAGTTGATACTGGTTTTTACTATAGGCTCCAAACATTAGTTGGGTTAAAGTAATGGAGGCTTTAGATCATGAAGGATTTATATACTAGATCAATAGTCATTCTTAATGTTGATGTCAACTTATGCAAAAATTTGCTAGGCAAACATGGAAAAGTTCTATATCACCAGATCCTATTTGCATTCTTATTTATTTTGTGCATTTCTATAATGCTCCCTAAGTAGGGAAAAAAAGGGTTTGCTAACCATAAATGATGAAATAAATATAATTGGTTTTGGAGTTTAATTTCCTGTAGGATCCACTTTATGTTCAGACATTTTGTGGAAGTGAATATGGAAGAATGATGAAGGTCAACTATCATTCTTGAGATTTTTTCTATCCACATCATAAGTATTCTTTCCATATTTGAATATTCCAACACTTTTCATGATTAACCTCCTAGAATATAGAAGTTCTTTTAGATTCTATTAAGGAATTGGTGAGTCTTCTATGATTTACTTAACTTGTTGCAAAGCTATATATTTTATTTGTATCATGCTTTAAGGAGCTTTGGATGAAGTTGATACTGGTTGTTACTATAGGCTCCAAACGTTAGTTGGGTTAAAGTAATGGAGGCTTTAGATCATGAAGGATTTATATACTAGATCAATAGTCATTCTTAATGTTGATGTCAACTTATGCAAAAATTTGCTAGGTAAACATGGAAAAGTTCTATATCACCAGATCCTATTTGTATTCTTATATATTTTGTGCATTTCTATAATGCTCCCTAAGTAGGGCAAAAAAGGGTTTGCTAACCATAAATGATGAAATAAATATAATTGGTTTTGGAGTTTAATTTCTTGTAGGATCCACTTTCTATTCAGACATTTTGTGGAAGTGAATATGGAAGAATGATGAAGTTCAACTATCATTCTTGAGATTTTTTGTATCCACATCAAATGAAATTCTGACATTTACAAATTCAAGAAGGCTACAAGTGATGACTTAGCTTAAAATTTCATCTATTTTTAAGGAGAGAGAGTATAGATAGGTTTGAGGAGAGAGAGGGAATGTTTTAGATTATGATAAAAGCATGTTTTGAAGGGAGCCCAAAACCCTTTAACAACTAGAGAAAAGATATAGCAATAAAACCACCAGGAAAGAAGTCCTGAAACCAACAAAAAAATCAGGTTTTATAGGGACCTGAAACCACAAACATAGTCCAAAAAAAGAGAACCTAGGTTTTATAGGGACTTAGAACCACTAAAATAGTTTAGACTAAAAACCAATTAACAGGACCAAAAACCAATACCAAGTACCACATCCAAAAAATAGGACCAGAATAGGACAAAACCAAAGAACAAAAACCCAAGGAAACTATTGTAGCTTCATAATCATCTTGACAGCCTCTTTACCAATCATGACAGTATCCTAGATGGAATTAGCAGCCGAAGCAGCAACATCTTTCAGGGCTTTCTTCCTCGAGCTCTGCCTTGTTCTTTTGCTTGGACCCTTAGGAGATATAATTTCTTCATTGACTCTTTTGCCAAGGCTCATAGTAGTAGCACAGATACTAGATGTGACTTGTTCCATCCTCATTCCACTTTCCTTGATAAGCATTCTAAGATTTTTCTCATAGTTTTTGAGTTTATTAGGAATATCTCCCATTTGCTCTTCCAAATGGCTGATTTTGGCACAGTCTGTATCCTAGGTGTGTTGTAGAGTTTCCACTTTCTTCTTCAGCCCTGTCATGCCCAAAATATAGGGTAAAACACACACACACAATTCTTATTTTTATTTTCTAAGTTTGAAAAGATAATAACACCTAGAAGACATAGGTTGCTAACCTAAACGTTCATTGATAAACCCATTAATTAACTTAAACAACTAAAATTCAATTAATTAAAAAAAAAGACCTATCACATGATTATTTTTTTAATTTCCCAAGTAAGATCGTACATCCTTAGAATAATAGTAACACAAAATCCTAACCAATTATTGAGTTATGAATTCAACACTTAAAGTTAAATCTAATAGTCAACTCAACTTATAACCTGTATTAATCAAAATCAATTTACACTACAATAACACTATCTTTCAATTTAAAGACAATATGACCACTAATATTAAAATGAACTAATTTACTAATCTGCTATTCAACTTTAATTTATATAAATTTCAACTTAACAAACACTAATAATTATCTCTTTAAACAATTTAAATAAATCGACTAACCTTTAAAGAATGTATTAAACTAATAATAGAAACTAACTTTTTCAAATTACAAACCCATAGCAAAAGATACTAACACTAAAGTATTCAATTATTTAAACAACTATAATCAAATATTATTCTAGCTAACCACTTCAAAATAATTTCCAATATATACTTATTCTAATTACCACCAAATTAATACTAACTTAATAACACAAGTTAATAATTAAAACTAAATCTATTTAATATTTAAACCTTCATCTACTAGTTTAGACACATTATAACTAACTTTCTATAAACGAGAGTAAAACAAGTCATACCAACTTAAAATTAATTAACCTATTCTAAATATTTTTAATGAAAACATATTAATTAGATTTCATTAAGAAAACATTCAAGACTAACTAATAAATACACTAACTTATACTAACAATTAACCAAGTTCACTAACCTGAGCTCTCACTAACCTGCCTACTAACTACCCTTAACTTAATTGACAACTAGACACACATCCATTCCCCATCACCCTTCCCTCCTAATCCCATGTGCTAACATATGGTACTATGAAAGGACATAGCCACCCACTGCACACGCTGACCAAGGAGAAAGATGCACAAACCAAGAGAAGGTAGGAGGTAAGAGAATTAGTTGCACTTATAAAACAAATGAAATCTGCACCAAATCAACCTACACACATTACATTCTACACTCCAAGGCCCCATGTACTACCCTCCACCTCACACTGCCCAATGCATGAAACTCGCAACCCAAGGAATAAGAAGGAAAGCACAAAGGGACTTTAGAATTGATGCCATCCTGCCACCATTCATAAATTGACTTTCTAGGTAGATAGAAGGTGACGTGATAGGGGTGCATTGGCCAAGGAAGCCTTGTCAATGCCTACTAGAAGTGATGGTCAAATCAAGGGTGGCCAAGGTTTTTTAGTTTTATACAAACATTTATAAATCATTATTACTTTTGAAGCCATGACTCCCCTACTTGCAAGACCAACTTGGCGCCCATAAGCTATACTTATGCACAGAGAATTAATGGTTTTTTTTTTTTATGCACTACGATCATAGAGATAATGAATAAGATGTCGTAGGTGAAGACTTGGAAAGGGGGGAAAGGAGTATTAAGAGTTAAAAGTTTATTAGGTGAGTTTATGGATAAAAGGTATTTTTCATGTATATATATTTTCTTTTAAAACCAAACTTATTTATTTTTATATTTAAAGAAATTGATAATACATTTTTTTAAAAAGGAATCAAATTGGAATATACTCTGTTGTTTCCCAAGGATTAAATTTTGTCTCTCATACAAATTCTAGAGAGCAAAATGCTCCTGGGTGTGTACATTTTTTTTCTTTGTCAAGCCAATTCCTTTCTAAGTGTTGATTTATTTTTAAAGTGTGGAAATTTTCTAACTAGCCTAATTTTCTAAGAGGCATATTTTGTGTCTAATAGGATTTTATAACAAGGTGGAGTACATTTTTTTTTTCCAATTCTTTTTTTCATACTTGCATAACTTTCTTCCAAGAAGCATGTTTTTTTGTCATACATTTTAATACAAGGAAGTGTATGCTATCTTACTCCTTTCTAATTCAATTTGCAAAAATGCCAATTTAACCAAGAAATCGAATAATGTGTTTAAGAAATAATACAAGATTTGTTTTATTTCCAAATAAGCATGGATTGAATTGAAAATTTAAACATAATTCAGTTTCCTTCTTTAGCAAGATTGAACTCAAAAATGCGTAATTGATCATCATCATTCTATCTACTCATCAATGCACATATGCAAGAACTAAAATAACATAAGCTACAATGCAAGAAGTTGCTCAATCTTTTCTCTCTATTAATCAACCTAGTTCAAGGCTCCATCAGGAAAGAACGAGTAAAAAAACATGACATCCTTTCCAAATACAACAAAATTTAAATACATTTATACATAATGTTACAATTCAAATGAATTCTCTTCTAGGTCTTTCACAAGAGATCCTTTCCAATATCTTCAATGCATCAAGGGAATCATGGGAAATATGAGAGCTAACCTGAAGGTAAAAGAACATAATATGATGAACAATTCAAGCATGCATCCCCAACCTAGTTTTGCACAATAGGTTCAACATTGAACCAGACTAGGGGGGAGGTGGATTTTCTCAATAGGAGACATCAATCACCATACCATAACATAGCCCTTTCGGGGCTAAAACTCAAGAACTTCCATTCTTCTACAAATGCCCTTTCAAGGCCAATACAACAAGGATTTTCATTCCTTCCTTTCTTCAAGAATTCAAATTTTCAAACAAGGTATGTGATGACAAGTAGGGGCCCATACACCCTACCCTTTTTCCCTCTTCTCACCATGAGAGGAGACTCTACACTATTGAGGTCCAACTAAGACCCTTCCCCTATACATGGCCACTTCTTCCCTATCTAAGGGTGAGTAATGCCCAAAAAATCCCCTTGGAATCCCCTCAAAATTTCAAAGAAAGCATAAGAATGACATCCAAGAAAAAGCTAAGTTCCCTCCCAAACAACCTCAACATACATACAAGCAATACAAGAACAACACAATACCTTATGTATGAATCAAAGTATGAACAATATGAATAACATGATCAAAAGTGTGAGGCCTCACCCCAACCCATCGTAGCTTAGTTGATACTTTTTCATTTTGATACTAATGACTCGATATGTCGGGACATTATTTGATGCACTGAACATTATTATGCCATTTTATAATGTGTGATGCTTTATTTTCAGATACTTGATTTCGTCATTTAATGATGTATGAACATGTATAATGATGAAGTAAATGAATGCAAAACTAACACTTTGATTATGCAATTTTAATGGTAAAAAATATGAGTAGAATTAGACAAACAATTGATTATTAGAAAAATGGATGTTTTAATTTGGATGATTTTTATGATACGTAATTTACATAATGCATGTGATTTCCTGGACTACTGATGTGTGCAATGAGTGTGCAGGATAGATAGTCGGGAAATCTAATGGAAAGATGGAATTGTACCCCTTGCCAATTTGTGCTATATTGTATTATCTTTCTTTGTAGGTTGTTATATAGTATTAATACTCTCCTAGCTTTTCTTGGGATCTATTAAGTTTTTAAGACCTAAAAACATTAAATTTAAGTGACCTAGGGGTAAGGGTAGGGGTTGGGAGTACTTCCCACCCTCTTAGCCTCCTTGGTTGACTTTTAGGGTCACTCAAAAACCCTACTTTTGGCTAATTGCAAAAATTGATTTTTCTCCTCCATGATTTGGTGACTCAAACTCCACCTTGGGGTTACCTAAAGACTAGTTGAGTTAGGGTCATATTTAGAAGCATTTTGGAGAAGTTTTGGTTTTGTTACCCAATCTCTAGTTTTTAGAGAGAAGTTGAAGATTGAAGGAAAGGGAGGATAAGCTATTCTCAACTTGTCATTTTACCATAACTTTTTGTGAAGGTAGGGTTCTTCACTCTTTTGATCATGTTTCTTCTTATTGTTCATGCTTGATTCATGCAAAAGGAATTGTGATCATCTTTGTATTGCTTGTATGTGTGTTGAAGGTGTTTTGGGAGGAATCTTAACTTGTTCTTGGATTTTTTTTTAATGCTTTGCTTTGAAATTTTGAGGGTATTTCATGGGGATTATTTTGGCATTACTCACCCTTAGATATGGAACAAGTAGCCAAGTATGGGGGAAGGGCCTTAGTTGGACCTCAATAGTGTAGAGTCTCCTCTCATGGTGAGAAGAGTGAAAGAGGGTAAGGTGTATGGGACCCTACTTGTCATCACATAACTTGTATAAAAATTTGAATTCTTGTAGAAGGGAAGGAATGAAAATCCTTGTTGCATTGGCCTTGAAAGAGCATTTGTAGAAGAACAGAAGTTCTTGAATTTGAGCCCCAAAAGGGCTATGTTATGGTATGGTGATTGACATCTCCTATTGAGAAAATCCACCGCCCCAGGGCTATTTTGGTTCAATGTTGAACCTATTGTGCAAAATTGGGTTGGGAATGCATGATTGAATTGTTCATCATATTATGTTATTTTACCTCCATGTCGGTTCTTGTCTCTCCATGATTCTCTTGATGCATTGAAGATATTGGAAAAGAATCCCTTGTGAAGGACCTAGAAGAGAATTCAATTGAATTGTAACATTTTGTAAAAACATATTTAAATTGTGATGTATTTGGCAAAGATGTCAGGTTTTCTTACTGGTTCTTTCCCAATGGAGCCTTGAACCAGGTTGATTAATAGAAGAGAAAAGATTGAGAAACCCCTTGCATTGTATCTTATGTTATTTTAGTTTATGGATATGTGAAATGTGGAATAGATCACTTAGTGATGTTCAATTATGCAATGTTTAATTTTGTTCATGTCAAGGAAAGGTAATTGAATATGTCAAATTTTCTATTCAATGTTATATGTATTAAGAGGTAATGAACAATCCTACATTGTGGACAACAAATTTACCACTCTTCTTGCTAAATTATATCAGTGACAAAATCAAATTTGATTAAAGAATTATGCATCTCCTTGAATTCAAAATAAAAGGCTCATATACCTTTGTTATATGACAAATTAGAAAACATAAGTTATAGGAATATATATATATATATACATATATGTATATATATATATATACATATATATATACATATATGTATATATATATATATACATATATGTATATATATACATACATATATATATATATACATATATGTATGTATATAGATACATATATGTATATATATATATGTATATATATATACACATATATGTATATATACATATACATATATATATATACATATATGTATATATATACATACATATATGTATATACATATATGTATGTATATATATACATATATGTATATATATATATATATGTATATATATATACACATATATGTATATATACATATACATATATATATACATATATGTATATATATATATATATACATATATATATATATACATATATATATATACATATATGTATATATACATATATGTATATATATATGTATATATACATATGTATATATACATATATGTATATATATACTTATATATACATGTATATATATACATATATACATGTATATATGTATATATACATGTATATATACATATATTTATATACATATATATATATGTATATATACATATATATAGATATACATATATATATACATATATATATACATATATATACATAGATATATATAAATATATATGTATGTATATATATACATATATATGTATATATATATATATATATCAACACTTAGAAAAAAAAAATTGGCTTAAAAAAAATTGCATCTCTAGGAGTAAAAAGTTCTCTGGAAAATGTATGGAAGAAATTTTTAATTCTCCCCAAGCTCACAGAGAATATTCTTTGATATATTCCTCTTTGAATTTCAAAAAAATCATTTGCTAATTCTTAAACCAATATAAATTAAATAAATTCAAAAATAAAACTTATTAATGCATATGTTAATGCAAATCTTATTGTCTTCTCTCAACAACAAAACTTTTAGCATTTACTCCTATAGCTATCTAACCCTTCACTAAATCAAGTTTCAAATCACCTCCCTGCCAAATATGGGTGTAGTCTTTGTTAAATGCATTGGTGTTAAACTCCATGTAGTAAAAAGGGCAAGGTGCTTTCCTAGGACTTCATGTCAATCTATTTTTTCATCAAGAAAATTAAGATCACACCCCTCACTTTCTTTTCAGTCTCATTTTGGAAGGTCGGGCATGGACTCCACCAACCACCTGCCATTTATTTGTACTGAGCATGCATGAGTCTTGTCATATCAAAAGGGGGAGAAGAAAGTTTGTTTTAAAAATAAAAATTGACCCTTGCTAATCTTACCCCCCCGATACCCCATATTTTCCCCACACTATCTATTGGATCCCTTCACCTCTCAACATACATGCAAGGGAAGGATAGGTCTGCATTGAGGCTGCCCTGGGGAAGCATGCAGCTACATGGGATTGTGTAGGAGACTTGAGGGGGAAGTCAAGTTGTGGCTAGGCCACTTAGCTAGTAGATAGGTTAGGTTAGTTTTAGAGGTATTTTGTTAGTTTTTGATTTACTGTCAATTTCAAACTAGATTAGCATTAATTTATTAATTAGATCAGTGGTTATATGAGGACATTAGAAAGTAGTATAATATTCTTTTATGTTAGTATAGTTGTTAGTAAATAGTTTTAGAATGGGATTTAACTTGTTAATCCTATGTTAGTTAGTTAGTGTTCTAAGTTGTTTTATTTAAGATAGTCCCAAGTTATTTAATTCTAACTTAGTTATCTTTTGTTATAGTTGCATTTTATTGTACGTTATTAATTAGTTTTATATAATTGTGAGATTTGTTAGATTGATTTTAATATTGGCATTATTAATGTGGACTTAAATTTATTATAGTTTTAAATAAAGTTTAGATTTAATTGAAATAATTCTAGTCTTCAATTTTAATTGTAATTAATAGATTAATAAATTAGATTGTTATAAGTATGTTGTAGAGAATTATAAATTAAAATGTAGATAGTACAATTGATAATAAAATTTACCTCTATTGTATGTGTGTATCTAAGGTTAGTTTAGATTTTGGATTAAAATTTTAAAATGTAGTTAGCATGAGTTGAATAGTTAAATTTAATTGATCTTTTAGAGTTCTAAATTCTCTTAATGTTAGTATTCTAGTAATTGGTAAGTTTTGTTCAAGATAGATTATGGATCAGGATGTAATTATCTTAGAATGAAGTTGAAAGAGGTTAATTAATGACATTAAGCCTAAAGTAAATGATTAAATTTGTAATGTCATTCAAGTTATTAAGTTAATGGAAGGGACTAGTTAGTAAATTTGTTATAAGGTTAGTGGTATGTGGATCATAATTAAATTGATGTTAAACAAGGTTATGTAATTAAGAGATAGACATCATTTTAGTTAGTAGGTCATTTGATGTATCGAATAAGTTGTTGTGTTAATCTATTGTCATCCTTAGGAGGTAATGTTTTAAGGAATTATTAAACAATTAAAGGATGAGGACTTTAGTTAAATGGAATTAGTCATTTAATTTAATTAATTGATTTTCTAGAACATTAAGTTCACCCAACCTATCTCTTTTATGATATGTTTCAAACTGAGTTGTCACCTTTCTATATCAATGGTGAACTTGCATCTATCTTCTAGTACCTATGGTTATCTAAATTTTAAACTACTTGAACAGTTAGTTCCATTATAGTTAATCATCTAAAATCTTTTATGACTATATTATCTTATTGTATCATAGTTCTTAAAAAATAAATAAAAAATTGTGTATTTTGCCCATATATATGGGCATGACATTTTGGTATCAAAGCTTGTGTTTCAACACTAGGAACCTAAAAACATTATGCTTCTGAACTTAACTAAAACTTTAATTGTGTAGGATGCCTCCCATTACATGAAGCAACTGTCGAGGTAGAGGTTGTAGGGTGAGAGGTGGTAGAGAAAGATAGGAGGATGGAACCCCACCTCCACCACTACCACCTCCACCATCACCTCCACCATTGAACCTGAATCAGGATATTTTGGATGCCCTCCAGACACTGATTGGCATAGTCCAACAAAGGATAGCACCTATAGTATAGCCAGGGTAGTAGATTCTTTGAAAAGGAAGCACAGGTTCCTGGAGGAGGAAAAGCCAAAGATAGAGAGAGGAGTAGGAGTCCCCCACCGAGGTAGGTTGAGGGATAGGGTGAGCATGAGGGTGAGTCAATACATTAAAGAGGACCACTAGTCAACAAACCTCCTAGACATATAGGAGATGATATCAGAGAGTTGATACAACTCAGACCACCACTCTTTACTAGTGCCACAAAGGGGACAGTAGCAGAGGCCTGGTTGTAGAGTGTTCAGTGGTGCTTTGGGTTACATTCTTATGGTAGTAATCTAAAGGCACGTCTTGCAGTTCATCAGTTGAGAGGAGATGCCTCCAATTGGTGGCATCAGGAGGAGACTATAGGAGGAGTGAGCATCGATACCCTCACATGGGAGTCTTTCTTAGAGAGATTCAGAGAGAGGTACCTATCTGAGCACTTCAGGTAGAAGCAGATTGAGGATTTTTATTCTCTATATCAGAGGGGTCTCACAGTAGCTCAGTATGAGAGAAGATTTCTCAAGCTCCTTCCATATGTTGAGTACATGAAGGATGAGAAACTGCGAGTGCATCGATTCATCATCGGCCTGAATTTCTCACTCCAGGGCCTAGTTCGTTTGGCTTTCCCTACTACTTTCAGATAGGTAGTTGAGGTAGCTCTAGTTGAAAAGGATACTCGAAGTAGATAGAAGTCACGAGATCAATCTCAAAACTAAAACTCTACCTAGCAGAAACCCCCTTGGAAAGGGAATCAAAACTACATAGTAGGGTCCTCTAAAGGCCAATAGTCTCAGTAGTAGAAACCTCAGCACTAGCAGTAGAAACCATCATAGGGTTATCAGGGCTCCAAGCCCAAGTAGTGGCATTCACAGGGTTTGAGGTAGGATCAAAAAGTACAGACCCCACAGTCATAGTCAACGAAGACTCAACAGTCTTCTAGGGGTGGTTTCAATGGATCTAGTAGGTTAGGAGGCTCACAATAGTCTGGATCATAGGGTGCAAGATCCTACACATGAGGACCATGCTACACTTGTGTGACATGGGTCACATAGCTAGAGAGTGTCCTCAAGGATAGTCATCAAGTGGAAAAAGAGGGCCATTTTCAGAGCTGACAGTTGGTGATGTAGGTAGATCCCACAGAGTTTTTGTAGTGGTTGATAACTACCAAGCTAAGCATCAGGCTAAAGTTATTGAGGCTACAGATAGTATACAGGGTAGCATGGTTACTATTTTATTTGATTTTTGAGTGACTAATTCATTCATATCTCCTTTTGTTGTGGAGAGTTGCAGGCAGCATTGGGCACTAGGCTCAATTTCAGTACAACATACCATCCTCAGACCAACGATCAGATTGAGCAAGTGAATCAGATTTTGGAGGATATGTTACATATGTATGTGATGAACCATCAAGTCAAGTGGGAGGAATATTTACATATGGTCAAGTTTTCCTATAGCAATGGGCACAATTCCTCCATAGGTACTCTACCCTATGAGGCCTTTTAGGATGCCCTTGAGTTAGGATAGGATTGAGGATTGAGTATCTATTGGTCCTCAGTTAGTTAAGGAGATGGAGCAATAGGTGACCCTAATTAGGTAGTGCTTGAGAGAGGCACAGGATTGGAAAAAGAAGTATGTTGATGTGAAGAGGACAGATTGAGAGTATCAGGTTGGATATAGAGTTTTCTTGAGGGTGTGGCCACACAAGATTCCAATTTGTTTTGGAATGGGCTCTAAGTTGGCACCCCGGTTCGTTGGACCATTCGAGATCCTAGAGAGGATAGGACCAGTTACCTACCATTTAGCCTTGCCACTTAGCCTGTCATGCATCCATGATGTGTTTCATATTTCAGTACTTAGAGGATACATTTATGATGAGTCTCATATTATAGATTGGGATGCTTTGTAGGTGGAGTCAGACGGCCAGTTTGCACTAGAGCCTATCTGTACTATTGCACGATGAACCCTAGCACTTTGAGGTCAAGAGCTAGACTAGGTTAGGGTCTAGTGGGATTGCTATGATGAGGTTAGGGCTTCATGGGAGGATATGACAAAAATGTGATCTCAGTACCCATATCTTTTTTATGAACTCTAGGAGAAAGTTCATGCCTAGTGGGGGAGGATGTGAGGCTCACCCTGAACCATCGTAGCTTAGTTGATACTTTATCATTTTGATACTCATGACTTGACATGTTGGGAAATTATTTGATGCATTGAAAATTATTATGCTATTTTATGATGTGTGATGCTTTATTTTCAGATACTTGATTTCGTCATTTAATGATGTATGAACATGTATAATGATGAAGTAAATGAATGCAAAACTAACACTTTGATTATGCAATTTTAATGGTTGAAAATATGAGTAGAATTAGATAAACAATTGATTATTAGAAAAGTGGATGTTTTAATTTGTATGATTTTTTTGATATGTAATTTACATAATGCATGTGATTTCTTGGACTACAGATGTATGCAATGAGTGTGCAGGATAGATAGCCGAGAAACCTAATGGAAAGATGGAACTATACCCCTTGCCAATTTGTGCTATTTTGTATTATCTTTCTTTGAAGGTTGTTATATAGTATTAATAATCACCTAGCTTTTGTTGGGATCTATTAAGTCTTTAAGACCTAAAAACAATAAATTTAAGTAACCTAGGGGTAAGGGTAGGGGATGGGAGTACTTTCCACCCCCTAGCCTCCGTGGTTGACTTTTAGGGTCACTCAAAAACCCTACTTTTGGCTAATTGAAAAAATTGATTTGTCTCCTCCATGAGTTGGTGACTCAAACTCCACCTTGGGGTTACATAAAGCCTAGTTGAGTTAGGGTCATATTTAGAGGCATTTTGGAGAAGTTTTGGTTTTGTTACCCAATCTCTATTTTTTAGAGAGAAGTTGAAGATTGAAGGAAAGCGAGGATAAGCTCTTCTCAACTTGTCATTTTACCATAACATTTTGTGAAGGTAGGGTTCTTCACTCTTTTGATCATGTTTCTTCTTATTGTTCATGCTTGATTCACGCATAAGGCATTATGATGATCTTTGTATTTCTTGTATGTGTGTTGAGGGTGTTTTGGGAGGAATATTAACTTGTTCTTGGATTTATTTTTAATGCTTTACTTTGAAATTTTGAGGGTATTTCATGGAGATTGTTTTGGCATTACTCACCCTTGGATAGGGAAGAAGTGGCCAAGTATGGGGGAAGGGCCTTAGTTGGACCTCAATAGTGTAGTCTCCTCTCATGGTGAGAAGAGGGAAAGAGGGTAAGGTGTATGGGCCCCTACTTGTCATCACATATCTTGTATGAAAATTTGAATTCTTGTAGAAGAGAACGAATGAAAATCCTTGTTGCATTGGCCTCAAAAGGGCATTTGTAGAAGAATGAAAGTTCTTGAATTTTAGCCCCAAAAGGGCTATGTTGTGGTATGGTGATTGACGTCTCCTATTAAGAAAATCTACCTCCCCCCTATTTTGGTTCTATGTTGAACCTATTGTGCAAAACTAGTTTGGGAATGCATGCTTGAATTGTTCATCATATTATGTTGTTTTACCTCAATGTTGGTTCTTGTCTCTCCATGATTCTCTTGATGCATTGAAGATATTGGAAAAGATTCCCTTGTGAAGGACCTAGAAGAGAATTCAATTGAGTTGTAACATTTTGTAAAAACATATTTAAATTGTGATGTATTTGGAAAAGATGTCAGGTTTTCTTACTGGTTCTTTCCTGATGGAGCCTTGAACTAGGTTGATTAATAGAATAGAAAAGACTAAGAAACCCCTTGCATTGTATCTTATGTTATTTCAGTTTATGGATATGTGAAATGTGGAATAGATCACTTCGTGATGTTCAATTATGCAATGTTTAAGTTTACTCATGTTAAGGAAAGGTAATTGAATATGTCAAATTTTCAATTCAATGTTATATGCATTAAGAGGACACAAACAATCCTACATTGTGGACAGCAAATTTATCTCTCTCCTTGCTAAATTATATGAGTAACAAAATCAAATTTGATTAAGGAATTATGCATCTCCTTGAATTCAAAATTAAAAGCACATATACCTTTGTTATATGACGAATTAGAAAACATAAGTTTTATATATATATATATATATCAACACTTACAAAAATAAAAAATTGGCTTAAAAAAAATTGCATCTCTAGGAGTAAAAAGCTCTCTAGAATATGTGTGGAAGAAATTTTTAATTCTCGCCAAGCTCATAGAGAATATTTTGTAATATATTCCTCTTTGAATTTCAAAAAAATCATTTGCTAATTCTTCAAACAATATAAATTAAATAAATTCAAAACTAAAACTTATTAATGCATATGTTAAAGCAAATCTTATTTTCTTCTCTAAACAATAAAACTTTTAGCATTTACTCCTATAGCTATCTAGCCCTTCACTAAATCAAGTTGCAGATCACCTCCCTACCAAATATGGGCGCAGTCCTAGTTAAATGCATTGGCATTAAACTCCATGTAATAAAAAGGGCAAGGTACTTTCCTAGGACTTCATGTCAATTCATTTTTTAATCAAGAAAATTAAGATCACACCCCTCACTTTCTTTTCAGTCTCATTTTGGAAGGCCAGGCATGGACTCCACCAACCACCTACCATTTATTTGTATTGAGCATGCATGACCCTTGTCATATCAAAGGGGGGACAAGAAAGTTTGTTTAAAAAAGAAAATTAACCCTTGCTAATCTTACCCCCCCATACCCCATATTTTCCCCCCACTATGTGTTGGATCCCTTCACCGAAGGATAGGTCTACACTGAGGCAGCCCTAGGGCAATGTGTAGTTGCATGGGATTGCGTGGGAGACTTGAGGGGGAAGCCAAGTGGTGGCTAGGCCACTTGGCTACTAGATAGGTTAGGTTAGTTTTAGAGGTATTTTGTTAGTTTTTGATTTACTGTCAATTTCAAACTAGATTAGCATTAATTTATTAATTAGATCAGTGGTTATATGAGGACATTAGAAAGTAGTATAATATTCTTTTATGTTAGTATAGTTGTTAGTAAATAGTTTTAGAATGGGATTTAACTTGTTAATCCTATGTTAGTTAGTTAGTGTTCTAAGTTGTTTTATTTAAGATAGTCCCAAGTTATTTAATTCTAACTTAGTTATCTTTTGTTATAGTTGCATTTTATTGTATGTTATTAATTAGTTTTATATAATTGTGAGATTTGTTAGATTGATTTTAATATTGGCATTATTAATGTGGACTTAAATTTATTATAGTTTTAAATAAAGTTTAGATTTATGTATAGATTTAATTGAAATAATTCTAGTTTTCAATTTTAATTGTAATTTATAGATTAATAAATTAAATTGTTATAAGTATGTTGGAGAGAATTATAAATTAAAATGTAGATAGTACAATTGATAATAAAGTTTACCTCTATTGTATGTGTATATCTAAGGTTAGTTTAGATTTTGGATTAAAATTTTAAAATGTAGTTAGCATGAGTTGAATAGTTAAATTTAATTGAGCTTTTAGAGTTCTAAATTCTCTTAATGTTAGTATTCTAGTAATTGGTAAGTTTTGTTCAGGATAGATTATGGATCGAGATGTAATTATCTTAGAATGAAGTTGAAAGAGGTTAATTAATGACATTAAGCCTAAAGTAAATGATTAAATTTGTAATGTCATTCAATTTATTAAGTTAATGGAAGGGACTAGTTAGTCAGTTCGTTATTAGGTTAGTGGTATGTTGATCATAATTAAATTGATGTTAAACAAGGTTATGTAATTAAGAGATAGATGCCATTTAATTAGTAGGTCATTTGATGTATCGAATAAGTTTTTGTTAATCTATTGTCATTCTTAGGAGGTAATGTTTTAAGGAATTATTAAACAATTGAATGATTAGGACTTTAGGTAAATGGAATTAGTCATTTAATTTAATTAATTGATTTTCTAGAACATTAAGTTCACCCAACCTATCTCTTTTATGATATGTTTCAAACTAATTTGTCACCTTTCTATATCAATGGTGAACTTGCATCTATCTTCTAGTACCTATAGTTATCTAAATTTTAAACTACTTGAACAATTAGTTCCATTATAGTTAATCATCTGAAATCTTTTATGACCATATTATCTTATTGTATCATAGTTCTTAAAAAAAAAATTGTGTGTTTTGCCCATATATATGTGTTGTAATATCTTATTGGAAAGAAAGCTTCTGAGAGGGGGGAGGGGGGGTGGGGGCATGAATCAAAAGTACTAGCTTTTTACCTATTTTACATCCTTAATAACATATCTGTGAAATGAACATGCATGCATATAAACATTAAGCAATCATGAGAAACAAATATGCATCACCACATAACACTTGAGATTTTGGTAACCCAGAAACCCTCCAAAAATAAGAAGGTAAAATTGGGGTGGGGATGATACCCACAAAAATTACTGTAGTAATAATGTTTAACCACTTCTGATGGTTTGCCCTATTAGAGGCTTGCCCTGTTAAAGGCTTTACACTGTATCAATAGTGACCTGGTTAGAGGATTTACAAACACTTTACATGAAGTGCTACCTTGTTAAAGGATTTAATCACCTGTTTAAAGGATCTACAAAATAGTTGTTAAGCTAACCTATCATTATAGGATTTCCTTTCTAATACAATGGCTAAAGAGTATTAGGTATAATAAACCTAATAGCTTACAATCCTTGATTGTTGAATACAGGAACTTGATCTACTTTCTTTTTATCTTGATCCTCTGAGATCTGATATTCATTTCTATCCCCTACTTTTGTTTTGATTAACTGAATATTCTTCTGCTGATCTCTTCCTCTAAGTCTTTTTATACTTCACTCTGAAAATAGTTTTTCTTCCACACCTTCATCCCTCTCTCTATACAATGAGACTTAGTCTTCCTTATAAATACATTAGAAGACTTAGGGTTAGATGTGGATCTATGATCCATATTGAATCTCTATTTTTGCTTATTCCTTATACTTTTATCATTGGTTGCATGCCTTCTCCATTTTTCTTATTGGCTGCATGTAGATTGCATAGGAAATTTAAATGATTTGATCTTATCACTTAAGTCCTTCTGAATTCATCATCTGTCGGCCATGAAAATGGTTTACATATAAGTTTGTGAAGTTACAAACTCATATTTTGATTCTAAGTTACTCGGCACTTACTGTTTCCTAATGCTCGGCACCTTCTATAACTCGGCTCCTGTATCATTCCTATCTTGCTCGGTATTTTTTATGACTCAACACCTGAATATTTCTTAGCACTTGGATCATACTTGGAACCTATAGTCACTCGGCACTTTATCTTCACTCGGCACCTAAAGTCTGCTCGGCACCTAAAGATCACTCGACACCTGATGGCTTTCTTGACTCGGCACAACCTATGACTCGACATACATAGTGTACTCGACTTTAATGTACAAAGTGGTTAAGTGTTTTGTCACTCAAGTGTCAAAACCATTTTTAGACTAATAATCTCCCCCTTTGACATGAGTGTCAAAAACACTTAACCAAGCGTTAAGCATTATTTATCTAATCTTATGAGTACGCTCACTGATATGCTTGGTATATATACAGAGGTTTGAATGATTTTATCAAAATATTGTAACTTACAATATATACCTCAAAAATTATTATAACTCCCCTTGAGTTGATCATGCCTTGTCATGTCATGAATTCTGATGTCTTGTGCCATTATGCTCACAATATTCACATTATTATCTCCAATATTATCTTCCCTTAGAACATTATCTCCCCTTTTTTATATAGATGTCAAAGGGTCCTAAATAGTAATGCCATGCTTGGCCAAAAATGTCTTATTTACCTCAAGGAGTATTTGGAGAGCTGTATCCTAGTTATTTAAGGCAATATCCAATGACTTTTGTTGGATTGCAAGCTCTGTTGCTAGGTCAACTAGTCCTTCATGTGTAGAAATATTTGGATCCTTCTTCAGGACTGTTTTTGCATTTATTTGCTCCTTGTGTAATACTTCTAAGTGAGGAGTGATGCAGGCTTGGATTTGCATCAACTTTTCTTTCATAGTGGCCTCTTCTGCTAATAATGCAGCTAATTACCTCTAAGTGTGAAGTGTTTGAGCAAATTTCTTTTCACTCTGTGTAGGATTTGAGGGTAGTTTCATGTTGGAGAGCTTTAATTTATTCTCAAGGTTCAAAATTTTTGGATTTATTTCTTGTGTGAACCTGGAAAAATCACACAATTTGCTATAAAGGGAAAATATGTTCCCTAATACACTCTTTACATTTTCCAATTTCTTGGCTAGGTCAACCTATCCCAAAATTATGTTATTAGCTATTTTTTGGTTGACTTTGCCTACAAAATTCTTTTATGAGCATTCCATTAGTTTTACATTTGTATCATGGTCTTCATTATTCACTTGGTCAACTATATGAGATAGTTGTTCAACTATTGGCCTGTTTGCATCTAGAGGTTGAAGACTAAAAGCATCCATGAATATATCTTTTATCTCATTCATTTCCTGCTTGTATTTGTAGTCTTTCATCATTGCCTCTTGCCTCCTCTTATCCAATGCACTCTGTATTTCATTCATCTTTTCCTCATTTAGAGTGCTTGAATCATAATAGGGTATTTTAATTTCTTCATCAAGCTCAAGAATACCATAATGAATGGTCTTGGCTATCCTAGTAGAACTTGAACTTGGTGTACTGACATGTAAGGTCATTGTTTCGGTACTCAACTTATGACTGGGTTTGGTGGGAGTTCCTATTTTTGGTAATTCAACCAAAGTTTGTATTGCAAACTCCTCTTTATCTTGTGATTATTCTTTGTCCTCTTCTTCTTGCTTGGCTTCTTCTTGTGTTATTGCTAGTGGAGGTGTACTCACTATCTGAAGTGTTATCCCTGTGACTACCTCTATTGTTGCACTCAACTCCTAATGAGTTTGAGTGGCTAATCTTGGTGGTGACAGAGGTGGTAGAAATCTAAGCCCAGTAGTTTGAATGGTTTGAGGTGGTTCTTTTGGTAACACCTTGGCTTCTTTGAGTTTATCTACTGAATTTTGAAGATTATCCACACGAATAAATATAGGACTTGTACACAATTGTGCTTGTAGAGTTGTTTGGTCAAGGATCTTAGTAAGATCTACTGCAGTTAATGAATTGATGTTTTGAAATGTGGTGTCAACAACATCCTTAATTTTTATGATTTCTACAAGTGTGGTTATAGAGTGTGGCAGGATAGGAGGTGAAATTTGTGTGTCTTGCACACTTTTCTGTTTATCAGTTCCTTTGTCTTCATCTTTTCCTACCTCCTCTCTTTCTTTCTTATTTTCCTCTTCTTCAACCTTTTTCTCTTCTTCTATTTTCTCTTCTCTCCTCTTCCTTCTTTCTTCAGGTTTAGCAATAGCTTCCTCTTTATATACCTCTTCAAGGACATCTTCAGTTGTCTTGTACAAGTTTTTCCAAACTCTTGTAGTTCTCTACACAACTTCTTCAATTTTTTTTTGCAGGATGGAGAATGCCCTATATTTAGGTGTAAACCTTTTACTATGCATTTTGACTTCTTGAGTTACCTATTCTTTTGTTAAATCAAGCAGTAGGTTTGCTAGGTTTTATTCCCTCATCTCTTTCTCCATCATTAGATAGAAATGCCATCTGTCTTCTATAGTTTTAGACAATTCCTTTGGTAATTGTCCATCTAGTTCAAGAGGTGTATACTTGAATTGTGCCATTAATGCATAGATTGATTCTTCTGTGCTATTTTGTTCCTCTTTACTGAACTTATTGAAATCAATCTTTTTCATTTCACTTAAGTCTCCTCTTCTCACATAATATATCAACTGAAGATTTAGGAGGATGACTTCCCCTTTCAGTCTGATCTTCTTCATCAGTATCAAGTTGGGCCACATATCTTTTTCTTTTCTTTGGCTCATCCTTTGCCTTTGTTTTCTTCTTCTTTATGGCTTCCTCTTTGGCCTTTTGGGTAGAGGCCCTTGTTGTAGCTCTGGTGGTTTGCTTCTTAGGTTTTTACATGGTAGCTTTCTTTGGTGAAGGCTGAGAAGTAGAAAGTGTCTTTGTCTTTCTTTTGATGACTCTGCCCTTGATGGGTGCTTTCTTGGTTTCTGCTTCCTCGGCACTCTCATCTTTCTCTTCACCTTGACTTTGAGGCAATTCAAGTGGCTCTTGTTCTAGCTCACCTTCTTCTTCTCCTTCACTAATCTCTTTTGCTTCACCTATTGCACTTGATTCTCCAAAACCAAATTTCTTCTTTATCTGCTTTACCAACTTCTCCTTCTTCTTGACTGTTATGGCTATCTTGAGTTCTATAACAACTCTTGATTTGACAGTGTCATATGTTCCAAATGCCTTTTTAGATTTATCCATTTCCTTGGCAAGTAATACTGTGATGGCTGCAGAAGCTTGGTCGACATCAAGCTCATATCCCAATGGTCTAAGCCATCTTGTTCTTGGAAGGACTACTTGAATGTACGTATAATCAATATCAACAAGAAAACATATGTCATTTACATGCTTTTTTACCAGTGAAACTAGTATTCTCATTCTTTTCTTCATTGTATTTTTGAAATCCTCAAAATAGATAGACATTTGATCATCAAAGCTATCTCCCATTTGTGCAATGAAATCATTAATTTGATCAACAATGGTTTTATTCTGACTCTAGTTGACTTTTCCAAATGAACAGAATTCCTTCATTACATAGAAGAACATACAAACCAACATTGAACCAAATTTACACTATGCTCCCTTGGACTTTCTAATAGCTCCAAGATTTTCATCGATCTATTGCAATAAGAGTTCTGCAAGGTCATAGGTGTCGTCTTTCTTTACAAGTTTATGTGCCACATCCATTGCTATGTAGGGTACACCATTTAACCTACTGGATTGGTAAAACTTATGTGATATGATCCTTATAGCAAAATCTAGAAGGGGATCAGTAATGGTATCTATGGTCATTCCTCTATTATTCCATTTTGCACCTATGTTTTTCTCAATTGTTTCCTTCTTTTCACTTCTCAATGTCTTTGGCTGATCTAGGGTTGGAAAACCTATAACCCTATGAACCATTTTCTTAATAATTTTGACTTGTCCTTGTTCTAGCCAGAATGATCCATCATGGATTCTGTTGAGTATTATACATATCCACTCATTTTTTAATATGATTTGAAAAACTAGGGCTTTGGTTAAACCCTTCTTTTCTATAACAGGAAACTCATCTTTCAGAATACCATTTTCACAGAGTTTTTCATAGGCATTAAAGATTTCCAAATCTCCTATGGCTCCTATTTTACAATTATAACACTTTTGCACATCCTGAACCATAACAAATTTTTTAGGGATGGTAGATAGGGCACCAGTGGGATCAATTTTATATGCAACCTCTGGTATAGGTCTAAACTCAGGTTGCTTAACTTCGTTGCTGAAAAGTTGAATCTCATGGCTCATTTTCCCTTGGGTCATTTTTGAACTAGATGCCATTTATATCTGAACTAGGGTTTTAATGATTAAAGCAGACTTCTCAAACTGTAAAACTTGGCACCTAAAGGAAATACTTGGATAAGTGCTTAGATCACTTGGGTAGATGCTGAATTGTTGCTAAACACTAGTTGAAAGCTTGAAAATTGCTCAGACATGCTCAAAGTAATCACTCTTCATTTGAATGGCTCAAGAATGAGTCAATTTTTACTTTTAAGCAACAAAATAAACTTTGCATTTAATGCATTTTAGTACCTACACCTGTCACTCAGCTTCCAAATATTTTTCAACTCAGCATCCACTCGGCAGCTATACTTACTCGACATCTACTCATTTTGTTAATAACTCAGCATCCTAAGCAGTTTCACTCCACATCCAAAGATAACTTGGCATCATCTTTCAAGTTTAGTCTTAGCATCTGTTCTCATGCAAATTTATACTTTGCAGTGCTTTTTCATGGTTTAGGGCTGATGTTTGATACTTTCTTATGTATCAGCCCTATAGGCTTATCCTGTGATTAGTTAGATGAGAAATGATTACTTGACCTCATGGGTGAAGTGACCCTTTCATAGGATGTACTTGATCCATCCTTTTTCTACCATGTCTTCTTCATGTTTGTTCTTATGTGTTTCACATCAATCTTTTCTTTGCCCTTATTTACTTCAGTCTTGGGTGCCTTGGCCTTTGTTGGACAAGTTTGGTTGACATGTCTAGTTTTCAATTAGCAACTGAAGAAAGTAGTCCGGTTCAGCCATCTTTTATAGTTCCCCTTGAAATGTGTTCTTATGCAATTCTAGGGTATATGTCCATACTCTTGACAATAATGACAACTATACCTGGTGTTATAATCCCAATGATAGTGATCTTCATTCTCTTCTATTGGTTGATTTTTTGTCCACATAGGCTTTGATCTGCATTCAAATGCCCTATTTCCATATTTCTTGCAATTATGACAGTGTCCATTAAATATTTGTGTCCTTGGGACTTTGGATCTACAATCTTGTGTCATATGTCCTTGCATGTTGCACTTGTGATAGTAATTTTTGCTCTTGGGTGTGTTTTGCTGATTGATTCTTCTACTCCTGCAAACATTAGTAGTATGCCCCTTTTTATTATAGTAATGAAAAATGGGTTTAGAATCCTTACCTTTGTCACTTATTTGCTCAACACTCTTTGATGATTCACCAACTTCAGTGCTATTATATCCAAGTCTTGATGTATCATGGGCAAATCTTGGGGATTTCAGCAGCTGTTCAAAGTACTTTATGGCTTCACTTGACTTGTTGAGATTCTCTACCATTTATTTTTCTCTATTCAATTCATTCTACAATTGTTCATTCTGCATCCTCAAAGTAGAGAGCTGAATATCTTTCATATTAAGTTCATGATGAAGGTTCATTATTTGGGCAAGTGTATCCATCTGCATGTTTGAGATCCTTGTTAATTCAGTACATTTTTATTCCAGTCTGTTTGCAAGATTCCTTTTGTCATCTTCCATCATGACTTTTTCCTCAACTGCTCTTTTCTTTTGTTCAATGATTTCACATATCATTATGGCCTGTGATTCATGTTCCATCTTGAGAGATCTTATCTCTTCTGCTTGAACTTTTTTTTTCTCCATCAGTTCTGCTATTGTTGCATCAAATTCTTTAGTGTCTCTATTGGCAAACACTTGTGTGGTATCAATCTCCTTGTAGTGTATATCATTTTTAGTTGTGGCTATCTTCTTTCTTCTTTTCAAAGATTTTCTTAATTCCACTCTAGCTTCTTCTACCTTTTGTAGAGTGAGATGCACATCTATCACCTAGTTCTCAATGATCTTTCCAAGTTTGAAAACTTCCATCTTTAGATCTTTTTCTCCAAGTTGTTAGGCTCCTTTTTTGAGAGAAACCATGCTCTGATACCAATTCTTGTAATATCTTATTGGAAAGAATGCTTCTAAGAGGGTGGGGGGGGTGAATCAAAAGTACTAGCTTTTTACCTATTTTACATCCTTAATAACATATCTTTGAAATGAACATGCATGCATATAAACATTAAGCAATCATGAGAAACAAATATGCATCACCACATAACACTTGAGATTTTGGTAACCTAGAAACCCTCTAGGAATAAGAAGGTAAAACTAGGGTGGGGATGATACCCACAAAAATTACTGTAGCAATAATGTTTAACCACTTCTGATGGTCTGCCCGGTTAAAGGCTTTACACTGTATCAATAGTGACCTGGTTAGAGGATTTACAAACACATTACATGAAGTGCTACCTTGTTAAAGGATTTAATCACCTATTTAAAGGATCTACAAAATAGCTGTTAAGCTAACATATCATCATAGGATTTCCTTTCTAATACAATGGCTAAAGAGTATTAGGTATAATAAACCTAATAGCTTACAATCCTTGATTGTTGAATATAGGCACTTGATCTGCTTTCTTCTAATCTTGATCCTCTGAGATCTAATATTCATTTGTATCCCCTACTTTTGTTTTGATTAACTAAATATTCTTCTACTGATCTCTTCCTCTAAGTCTTTTTTATACTTCACTCTGAAAATAGTTTTTCTTCCACAACTTCATCCCTCTCTCTATACAATGAGACTTAGTCTTCCTTATAAAGACATTATAAGGCTTAAGATTATATGTGGATCTACGATCCATATTGAATCTCTATTTCCACTTATTCCTTGTACTTCTATCATTGGTTGCATGCCTTCTCCATTTTTCTTATTGGCTGCATGTAGATTGCATAGAAAATTTAAATGGTTTGATCTTATCACTTAAATCCTTCGAGATTCATCATCTTTGGGCCATGAAAATGGTTTACATATGAGTTTGTGAAGTTACAAACTCATATGTTGATTTTGAGTTACTCGGCACTTACTGCTTCCTAATGCTTGGCACCTTTTGTAACTTGGCTCCTGTATCATTCCTATCTTGGTCGACATTGTTTATGACTCAGAATCTGAATATTGCTTAGCACTTGGATCATACTCGGCACCTATAGTCACTCAGTGCTTGATCTTTACTCGGTACTTAAAGATCACTCGGCACCTGATGGCTTTCTTGACTCGGCACAACCTGTGACTCAGCATACATAGTGTACTCAGCTTTAATGTAGAAAGTGGTTAAGTGTGTTGGCACTCAAGTGTCAAAACCATTTTTAGACTAACAATCTCCCCCTTTGACATGAGTGTAAAAAACACTTAACCAAGCATTAAGCATTATTTATCTTATCATTATTTATCTGAGTGTCCTCCTTGTCATGACCTCCAGTCTTTGTAGCAAGTAAGGTAGATTTAACCGTTTGATCCTCCTCTCTCACCTCAACAAGATTCACAATAAGAATATCTTTGTCTTTAACCCCTCCACCAGAAATAGTTTGAATTTCCTCCTTCTCAGGGTTTCTTTGTTCTGAATTTTCTTCACTTATGTCTGTCTCATTCCCTTTCTCAATTTTTCCTTTGGTCTTCGGATATCCTTCCAAATTTGAGCTAAAATCCCCAACATTTGTACCATCCTCTTCCTCACAGATATCATTCTCTGAGCTAACAATATTCTTAGACTCAGAAACCTCTTCCACAACTTGTTTCTAAGTATTAAAGGGTTTATGTTTGGGGTCCTTTTCTTTTCCTTTTATACTGCTCTCCTTCTTAATGTTTTTTGAGTGAGAACCCTTATGTTTTTTAGAAGGAGTAGAGGATATAGATTTATTTTTATAATAACCCTCTATGAGAAGAATTAGACCTTCATGCAAAATAGGACGAGACTCCTTCCTATGAGAATACCCCTAACTATTAACCTCTTTTAGTTAAGGTCTTAATCTTTTAGTTAAGATATTAACCTTTTCAAAGTTAGTATTTAATTTTGCATTTTAAATTTTAAATTTTTTAATAATTTAAAATTAAAACATTAACTTCAAAATACCATGAATTTTGACTCGTAGCTTTGATTTGAAAAATTCAAAGTGTAGGATGAGGCTCACAATGAGCCAAAGTAATTGGAATCATGAGACTACTAGAAATTGGGTAAACACGTGGCCAATTTAAAGCTTAAATTTGAATGGTCATATACCCATTTTGATTAAAAAATTTGAAATTTGAATATGATAAATAATAGGACAACATATACAACATCTAATCTTGAACTTCAAGTAATGGGATAAGAGGATGAATAAGAAAAACACACAAAAAAAATCCCCACAAATTATGTATAAATAATATATTCTTGGCATATGTATTTGCAAGAATGGAAGACATAAATAGAGAGGATTACATTATTATTATTCTACTAATATAATTAGTTTTGCATTACAACTTAGAATTGTCAATTGCCATATAATATAATAAACCTCTCCACTTAAAAAAATATATTAATTAATATATTTTACACCATATGATAAATAAATTATAACCCTATAAATTACTGTTAGGTAACCTCATTATTATAACCTTATTTTTAACAGTCTAGAAGATAGCAATTTTGAAGTATCCTGAATGATGTAATTATAAATGCACATTGACAATGAGATAGTAATTGTTTGATTTGATTAAATAAATTAAGAACTAGAAAGAAATTTCTAGAATGTCGGTGACATTTAATAATGAGGTGTGTTAATAGTGGTGTGGTATGGTTGCCTTATGTTCACTCACAACAAATAATTGCTTCCCTGATCTCTATTGGACAATTCTAGGGATAGTTGGGGAACCCCATGTTTTCCTTACTATCCACTAAATTTCAAACAAACAACTAGAAAGGGCCCTTGTAATTTATGTTTTATTATCTTAGAGTTTCTTTTGGTTTAATATTTAGGTTATTGTCATCATTATTAAACACATAACTTGCAATTTTTAGGCTTTGTCTCCTGTGTTGGACATGAAACCCTTTTCTTTTGCAATTGAACTTGTGGCTTTTGCATCCTAAAGGGACTATTTGAATTTGGAAACATGGCTAAATACTAATTTGAGCACTAATAGGGATACCTTATTTTAGGTAAAGGTTTTGAATGATGCTTATCCCTTTCAAATTGGTTATAGTGATAAATGTTGTATTATTTTTTTGATGACATGGATTTTATTTATTTAAGAAAGCTCTACCTAGGGGGCAATACCCATTATATTGATCATCAAAAAATAGATACATATGTTATAGAGAAGATCCTCTAATACATCCTCAATGATGAAGGTATCCAATACCCTCACCAATTAAAGCCAACCTAGCTACAACATCCTCCAAAAAAGGGTTGTCATTAACTTGACAGAATAACAAAAAATTTCCATATCATTAACATCAGGAAAATAGTTCTTGAAGATCTTCCAAGACTCTTTCATAATCTTTTTATTTTCCTAATCTTCAAGAGCAAACAATGCCTTTAGTAGCCCACTTGAGAGATTGGCATCCATCATGTCTAAGGCCGCAATTACTTAGTCAAAGAGTTCATCTGTGAGCATTCTTTTGACCATACCATTGACAAGTTTTGAGTGGCCTATAACTTGAATGATGGGTAGGAAAAGGTCATGAATAAGGTTTCTATTGTAAACATGATGGGTAGACTAGTAATCCACCCCCAGAAGTGCAATCATTATCACCTTCTCCCTTTCATTGGCTTTGCTGAACATGTGCTACAACTTCTCTCCTAAAAATTCCCTCAACTTCACTTCATGCAAGCACTTACAACTGATTCCCATCATTTGTGTCATTGCCTCCCTTATCTTTGTAAACTGCAAGTCCTACAACCAAAAAATGGAGAGATCTACCCTATTGAGGGGTTTTTTTTCTTCCAAAAAATATGATAGTGCTGAAAAAATGGCAAACACTCTGGACTTTCCTAAATATGCTACCATTGTAGTCACAGGCACTCCAGACTTGCCTATGGAGGCCACCATTGCAAAGCTTGAAAGACTTTGTAATAGTCACACATGATAATAAGGAGGTTGTCTGCACCAACAAGATTTCCTATCATATCCTTGCACCTTGTCAATACATTTGATATGTATTTCACTTTGAAAGGCATTTCATATTTTAATTGATAATATAATTTTTTTTATAAAAAAAAAATTAGATGTTGCAGTTTTGACAAATAGGATGACAACATTTCCATGAAGATGCTATCCCTACAACATAAGTTTTGGTAACTATTCATTGCCATTTCAATGAGATGGAGCATAACATTTCAAGCAAGATGTTATCGATTCGATGTGAGTTTTGACAAGTATTCATCATAATTTTGATGACATGAAGCATAACATGTCGACAAGGACGCTTTCGATGTTTGTGAGCTAAGGCAAATGTCTCAACAATAGTATTGTCGATATATCTAGAATAGTAACATCTAAATTTGGACAAACATTTTGGGTGTCATAAGCTCAATGAAAAAATATCAACAACAATGTTTGTCAATTTATCGACATAGTGGTGTCAAAATTGTGATGAATCCTCATTGAAAATTGGGTCTGAATTTACTAGTGCTACGAATAAAGTATCATCAACAAATATTTTTGCCAACACAATCTTCTTACCTATTCCTTCTTTGATATACAAACTATTGATATCATTTTTTCTTTGAAAACTAATCTGTATCAAGTAGCTATGAAGTCTTTCATACCAAGCTCTAGGATCTTGCTTGAGACCATATAATGCTTTGTGTAATTTTTAGACCATATATCTTTTGCTGGGATCTACAAAACCTTCAAGTTGTTCTTTGTGGACTTCCTCATCAAGAATTTCATTCAAGAATGTAGATTTTACATCTATTTGATAAAATTTAAATCCTCTATGTACTTCATATTCTAGTAAATTTCCAGCACCTTCTAATCTTGCAATAGGAGAAAATTTTTCACCATAATCAATACCTTCTTCTTGAGTAACCTTTACATACCAACCTTGCTTTGTTTCTGGAAACTTCTCCATCTTCATTTAGCTTTTTTTTGAATACCCACTTTGTTCTAATTACATTCTTATCATTGGGTCTAGGAACAAGAGTCCAAGTTTTTTTCTTCTCTAAATGTTCTATTTTTTTTGTTCATTGCTTCAATCCAACTTTCATTATCAAAGCATCTTTAATATTTCTAGGTTCAAATTTAGCAAGTAAACATGGACCTTTCAATTTGTTTCTTGTCATTGTTCCATCTAACTTGTCTCTAATGATTTGGTCAGGTGCATGATACCTTCTAACATATCTTGTTAGCACAAGTACTTTGGATTTGGACTTTATTTCACTTATTTCATCATGAACTCCAGTATTAATCATAGGTCCATCAGACTTGGTTTTCTCTAGTAGTATCTTGGTTGCTTTTGACTATGACTTGGGTCCTTTAGACTATGACTCAGGTTGCACTGATTGCAATTCGGTAGCTGTTGGATATTTTGGAGTCTTGGGAGGTGAGGCCTCTTTTCTTCTAGATAAATTTGGTAGACTATTAGGTTTGTAGTAAACAAATCTTCTATAATCCTCAGACTCTTTGTTGCTTTCTTCTTCACTCTTTTTTGCAAACTCATCAATTCTCACATGTGCACTTTCTATGACTTTATAAGTAGACAAATTCAAACATTTGTATGGTTTACTTCTATAGGAGTATCCTAGAAATATACCTTCATCACCTTTGACATCAAATTTACCTTTCCTAGATTCTTTCAAGATATAACATTTTTTGCTAAATACTTTCAAGTAACTTGCATTAGGTTTGTAGTCATACCATAGTTCATAAGGAGTTTTATTTGAGTCTTTCTTCAATTGTACTATGTTCAAGGTATGCACTGCAGTATTAATTTCTTCCCTCCAGTATTTGATAGCAAAAATCTTTTCTATCATCAATGTTCTTGCACAATCCATGATGGATTTTTTCCTTCTCTCAACTATACCATTCTATTGAGGATTACTAGTCAGGGATTGATACCTGCCTCTTAATTCCTTTTTCAATGCAAAATTATTTGAATTCTTGGAAATTAATTCATCGCCTCTTTCTAATCTTAAACATTCCATCTTCTTCGTAGTTTCTTTTTCCACTCTTTCCAGATACCACTTGAATTTTTGAAAAGCTTTAGATTTTTCTTTTAGATGCATTACAGTCATCATTCTAGAATAGTCATCAACAAAAAGAATGAAGAACTTATCTCACTATAACTCTCTATTCCAATAAGTCCACATAAGTATATATGAACAAGCTCTAGAAGACTTCTTTAGAATGATAGTTCTTTCTTTTGAAACTAGTCTTTCCCATCTTACCAATTTGACAACTTTTGCATAGACCCATATCAAGTTTCCTCAAGCTAGGAATACCTCTTACTCTTCTATATTTTCTTATCTTAATTAGTTTATCAAAGTTCACATGACATAATCTTTTGTGCCATAACTAGCTTTCTACTAATTGAGCAATAAAATATGAACTTTCACTGAGATCTAGATAGAATATATTACCTTTTGTTTGTTTGTCAGATCCAACTAGATTTCCTTTTCCATCTAGTAATTTGGTCTTCCCATTCATAAATTCTACCTTGAATCCAATGTTATTCAACTGTGCCCCACTCAATAGATTGTTCTTTAGAACTTCAAACCAATAAGAATTGTCACATATAAGTTCATTGGTTAATGAGATACACCCTTTTCCTTTTATGCAACAAGGTTCATTGTTTCCAAATCTCACACTACCACCATCATAGTGTTCCATGTGCTCAAACTTTATTTTTTTTCCAATCATATGAGAAGCTCCACTATCAATAATCCATGTGTCATTTTTTCCAATATGAGAGATAAGTGTCATATTATCTCCTTCATCATTAGATTCATTTTGTATATCAATATATACCATTTCATCTTCACTGTGATCATAATCTTTAGCTATAAAACAAGATTTCTTACCTTTGTCCTTATTGTCCTTGTAGTTTTTGAATTTTTTATTGCCTTTGTACTTATTACTTATCTTTTCTTCTTCTTTTTCTCTATTTGGGCACCTTGTGGCAATGTGACCAACTTCTTCACAAGAAAAAAAGATTAGAGGTATCTTACCTTTATACTTTCCTTGGCCTTTGGAATATTTCCTTGCAAGCAGGGCATCAACAACTTCAAGATCACTATCTAAAATTTCTTCTTCTTCTTCACTTCCTAATTGACTGGCCTTCAATTTTTTACTCCTTTTGTTGAGTGAACTTTTGGCTTCAAATGCAGACTCAATACCTTTGGAGCTAGGGACATAGTTATCATAGTTATCCAACTAAAAAGCTGTCAATCTTCCAACTAGAATATCCAAAGATATTTTTCTATTTGGATCACATCTCATCTCTTGAATAGTAGATACTCTAATTACATAGATAGGAAGAAGGGATTAGAGTACCTTTCTTACAACTATTTTGTCCTCAATGTCTCCTCCAGATGCTTTGATTGTACTCACACTTGCTTTAATTTTCTCAACATATTTTGCAATGTTTTCAGCTTGATCTGATCAAGTTGTCCTCTAAGAATTCAGCTTTATCTCTTCTTACATTATCATCTCCTCCATAGATTTATTTTGGTTTAATCCACATATCATAGGTTGTAGTACAACTTTTGACTTCATCAAATTCAGCATAATTAAGAGTAGAAGCAATGTTAATCATTGTGATGTTATGATTTTTCTTTTCAACAATATCTTCAACTAATAATGCCCTAGTAAGAGTCATGTATTTAGTGTCAAGATACTTACTACTTGAATTACTGATAGTTTCCAGATGTAACCTTGTAAGTCCTTTCCATGCTATAAAGTTTTCTCAATTCAATGTGGGAATCTCTCATTGTTAAGACATCTTGATCTTTATCTTTGGTCCTTTAAACCTTCTTTGAAAGCACCAAATGCTCTGATACCAATTGTTGGAAATATAAGAGGAGTAACTAAGAGGGGAGGGATGAATTAGTTACCACTAAAATAAATCCCATATCCCTTAGATGTTAGCACAAAACAACTCTATGAAAACTTAATTCTGGTGATGCTCAACAAACACACAGAAAAATGTTTTAACTCAATAAACATTGAAATATCTTGCCAAATGTGTAACATGAAAACCTTTAAGATATTATCTATGGTTAATATTAATTTAACTTATTTGCAAACACATAAAATAAATAACATGAACATAGTTGACACCAAGATTTAACGTGGAAACTCATTTTAGAAAAAATCACCAATTGCAACTAGTTGTTGATTTTCACTCTTCTAAAGTGAGCCCTATTAGGAGCCAACCCTATTAAAGGTTATGAAACACACTGTTAGGTATGACCTTGTTAGCGGATTTAATCACCCTATTAGGAGTGGCCTTGTTAGAGGTCTTTAGAAAATTCAATAGAAATGCTACCTTGTTAGAGGATTTACAAATAGATGTTCAGCCAACTCTGTTAAGAGATTTAGATCATTGCTAAAATGATTATAGAGTAATAATGAGATGACCTGATTTTTGATGCAACTAAATTGTTGATTAAAGATCTCAATTCTGGCTTGTATACTTGATCCTTCTTGATTGAATACATCTTTTTAGCTCCTCAAGGATATTTTTCTTATCCTTTCAATTCACTTTTTCTTGGCATCATCAAATGTTCAATTAAGTTCCACTATCACACACTTTTTAATCTTTAACTTGACCTTATATTTATATCTTTCATATTTTCAAGTTAGCTTGAATATAACTTGGAATAATTAATATTCATTTTCTTAGTTGGCTAGAACCAATAGACAAATCAATTGAACTCAATATGCCAAAACAAAAAAATCCTTCATTAGCCAACCTTGCTTAGTAGACACTAACTCAAAAATGATTTTCTTGTGTTAACCAAGTGAACTCAGTCAACATTGCAATTCACAAAGTTTTTTTGGTAACTGAGTGAGATTGGTTAACATTGTTTCCATCCAACATTTTTTTCAATAATTGAGTGAGCTCAGTTAGCACTCAACTATCACAAACTTTTTTTTAATGCTCGAATGAACTCGATAGGTACTCTGTTCTAAACTAGGAAAACTCTACAATGCTCAAGTGAGCTTGGCATACACTAACTGGAAATGGTATGAAATTTTGTGTAACATCAAAGAAAATGCACAATTTAATCAATTGTATTCAACAATTATAGAGAAAATAATGAATTTTTTAATGCAAATTAATCTATAACATCATAAGAATGTAGAGTAAATATGTACCATTCTTTTTTTTTAAGAATGTGATATGTTATCTTATAGTATTACCTATGCATAAATTTCTAAAATTGTGAAATCAAGGAGTACCAGAAGTAACCTTATCTCTCAACCCATTCCTAGTGAACTTATACTAGGTCTTCTAAACCCCACTTAATACTTGTAAAGATAAGAGGAATATTACAAGATAGGCTATTTGGCACGAAGGAGAGTTGGTGGGTTAAATTTTTGATGGAGAAGAGAAGGAAAAGGCTTTGGTAGAGGAGGCTGACATATCATGGATGTGAATCCACAAGAGGAGAGAAGAGTGATGAGTAGAGCTACAAGAAGAGGGTGATGATTATTTTGACAATATGCTAGAAAAGAAGGAAAATAAAGAGTTTCCACCTTCTCAACAAATTGATGGAGTTTTCTTCAAGTTGCTAGCATCTTGAAAGTGGGTTAAATTTTTGAAGGAGAAGAGAAGTAAAAGGCTTTGGTAGAGGAGGTTGACATATGGTGGATGTGAATCCACAAGAGGAGAGAAGAGTGACAAGTAGAGCTACAAGAAGAGGGTGATGATTATTTTGACAATATGCTAGCAAAGAAGGAAAATAAAGAGATTCCACCTTCTCAACAAATTGATGGAGTATTTTTCAAGTTGCTAGCATCTTGAAAGGGTAGTCCCACTACTTGACTCCACCATCAGATCCTATCTCACAAAATTTATACTTGATGTGTCTGGTGTAGGAGCACCTAGAAAAATTAATGATCAACACCATCCAAAAGTATTTTTTGATTATCTTATCAAATTTTATTTGTTTTGGATTTTTTAATTTGTGTCTCTCTACTTAGATATAACCTTGGTTCTCTAGTAGTTTTGGAAAAAGTATTAGATGTCCATTAATTTGTAATGTTTTTCCAAATGTTGTGGTTTGATAAGTATAGATTTATGGATGCGTATGTAAATTATTTGACAAGATGCCCCAAAATTTCCAAGGATTATAATGAATGTGATATGCATAAAATTGATTTATTGAAGAGTGAGGATTAAAAGGGGGGGTGAGAAACAACCCCAAGACATTAAAATTTGACAGTCATGGTTTGACAATGTAAAGAGAGTGGAAGGCTGAGAAAATACTTAAATTGTGAATTGTATTTATGTATAAATGTGAGTGTAGCTTGTTACAAGCTTATTGTGATTTATGTGTGTCTGGGAATAAGGATTAACATCTATCACATCATAAGATGTTGGTAATGAGTTCATCTTTTCACACATCCAATGTATTTCCTTCAAGTACATTAGAATTCAAACCTTTATTTTTCTTGTTTGCAATAAATCATCTTTGTGCCATAGCACATACAATTGTCCCTAATTTTTCCATAATTTCCTTTATATCATGACCCTCCTTTATTATTTATCTTCATAGATCTTATGGTGGCATAGGTGTGGATGACATGGATAACAGATCTTAAATCTAGCTTTGTACTGCCTACCAACCATCTTCACTTCAAATATTTTAAATAATTTTCAATAAATCCATATTTTCCATATCCTAAAATTTGTGCAATCCATGTGACCACATGTATATTATTTCAACCATTTTCAACCATTGTTCTTGTTGAGATAATGGGTGTTGCATAGATAGCATAATATTTTTATATTATTTTATTTTATTTTATTATGTAATGTTGTACTTAAGTGGATGTATAACTTGTAAAGATTCCCATGGGATATACTTGATGAGTTGTATTGTAACATTGTGATAATATTTCATGTAGTTATTTATTAGTGGGGAAAAGAATTAAATTTCTAATAGTAAATGTGGGGTCAATGGGTTAGGTAGCACATGGTTTATATAATACAACTTAGTGGTTTTTTGGGACTTACTACTATATAAGCAGCCACAAGGGTAGTTGAAGTGACAAGATAGAAGGAAAAAAAATAAGACCAACACTTGACAGGTTAGCCAAGGGAGCATTTGTGAAGGTTGGAAGCATGGCATGGGATCATTGGATTCATGCTTGTTCACATGGATTTCTTGGTAGTGACTATGGCTTTGAAGGCTTCCATGGTTGTAGTGCAATGATATCTTTGTTCAATAATACATGGTGATGAATGATTTTGGAGGCTAGGTTTTTTCCCTTAATGAGGATTTCCTAGGGTATATCTTGTGTCACATTTTTGTGGGTATGTTGTCTATTCTCTTACATGTGAATTTTTATTACATATTTATTCTAGATCTATTATGGGTTATGTAGAAAAAGTTATATTCTTTGTTACAAATTTTCTTACAAGTGGTATTACAGTTAAAGTTTTATTATTGTAATCCTAGATTGAATCCATAGGAATGCATGAGAGGATAAAAGAAAGGGAAAGATATATGAGTTATTCATTGCACAACTAAAGATTTTGGATTTGGTGTTATGATGGGATGTTGGTAGATTTTGGGCATGTGAAATTGTTGGACAAAAGAGTTTTTCAAATGTTTCATTTAAATGAGGGTTTTTAGGTGGGAGCTTGCAGAAATGACCTCCTAGGTAAAAACAAACCTTACCATTAGATCTAGGTTGATGTTTCTATAAATTTTGATATATAATATGCCCTATTTTGGCCATGTGTAGAGGAAATGAAAGAGTTTTTTAGTTTCAGCAGGTGATGCCCATCAAATTTAATCCTATTAGAATTTCAATTACAAAAAAAGATCATAATGAAAATGACAAAAAGATTGTCTTAGTAAAATGATCATAACTTTCTCTTAGGATATCAAATTTCAAACTTCTTATAGGCGTTGGAAAGCTTATTTAGAGCACTACAACTTGATGTAGGTTTGGTTTTGTGATTTTGAAATTTTGTTAGGTTTTAAGAGCCCAAAAGTTAGATGTTATTTATTTTGAGCACAACTTAGGGCATAACTTGAGCATTCAGAGTCAGATTTTGGACTTCGAGCAATCAATGAAAAGATCTTGGAGAGCGCTACATATTGGTGTAGGTTTGGCTTGGTTTATTTAGTGATATATTAATTTGAATAGTTCATGGTATATATTGATTATTGGTAACATTGTGATTTTATGACATTGTATACTCAATTCACATTTTAGATTGGTCTCATAATGAAATGGTTATCAGTGTTTTCTTTTTGATATGTATAAAGACTTTTTGGGTCTACAAGTTGTGCAGTGTTGTAAGCGGTCTATACTTACAAGTTACATTTATGGCTTGATTATGGGTTGTCTTTTTCCATTGATCTTTTACTATTGATGCATATTTAGATTGGTGGCTTGCATTTGGGTTTTCTATGCCCTAAGTCACATAATTTGCTGATTTTTTTCATGTAGAAGGAAGGAGATGTTGTTACTAGGTATAGTCATTGTGGAGGATTATGATTGACTATTTTATGCTTACAGGTTGAACAGACTTTGAAAGTTAGATGCTCAGTTCATGGATGTGATCATGGTGCCATAAATTTTGGCATGATATGATTAGATATATAGGTACATCCTTGATGTTCATTGGTTTAGATTCTTGATTTGGTTATGGTAGTATATCTTCTTGGTTGAGGATCATGGTTATTTGATTTCTTTTTAAGGAGCTCATGATGTGCATTTTGAGTTCTTTGATAATTTGATGCATTGGTTGATTCTAATTATTAGAGGATAATTTTTTCATCATGATGTCATGGATAGTTTGGATACATAGTTTAGTGGGAGCTTGTGACAATGATGGGGTGATAGTGCAAGTTTAGTTCCTAGTTTGGTTTGTATCTTCTTAGTTTGGAGATCTTGGTTTCACTTAATACTAACACTTTGGTTGTGTGAGTTTAGACTTAGAGGATCTTCATGTAGGAGATGAATTTTATGATGCCATAGATGCCTTGGTACCATGGTTGAGTGGGACTTTTTGGCATTGATATAATGATTGTATGTTAGCAGATGTTAAGGTCTGTCTTAGATCCTGTTGCTACAAAAGAATCTTTGACATTTGCATGGTGCGCTTGTTATCTTCATGGTGTGTGAAGATGGTTGGATCTTGAGGACTCACAAGGTTCTTAGTTATCTTCATGGTGTGTGGAGATGGTTTTCTTCATGTTGTGTGAAGATGGTTACATCTTGAGGACTTGTGGAGTACTTGGTAAAGGTGTGGTTTATGCTTTCATTTGACATGTTATCCTTGGTGTTAGGATGGTTTCATTATTATGTCATGGAATATTCTTGATATGGATATAAAGTTGTGGCATGCTATAATATGATCATATGGTGCATGCTAACTCTTTGGTTGAGATGGTAAGATCATGTTGTCGTGTTTATATTCCTAAGGCCATAGTTGGAACTTTGACAATGATCTTGGCTTAGTTTCTTGGTATTGAGTATATTGATCATAAGTTGGATACTTCATGATATTGTTATGTTGCATTTGGAATTGGCATAGATTGATTGGTTACATGTGCTCATGGATACTTAGAGATAGTGGTGATGCTGATTTCTCTCATATTAGAGACATGTTTCTTGGGACAATTGATGGTTTTAGTAGGAAGTTTGAGGGGCATATGGACTTGAGAGGAGATTATTCTTAGATGATTCCTGGTTGGACACTTGGATATCTCAACCAAAATTCTTATTCCTCACTCTTGGTCTACTCGGTGGTTTTCTACTTGAGACATATGGCCCATTGTATCTCTAAGGTGCATTATATTTATGCTTATCTTTCATGGATATGGATCTTGAGCTATGATACATGACTTAGTTCTAGAGGGTTCATTTTAGAGATGGTTTTATATTGGGCGTATTCCTTGGTTTAGGAATGGTTTATGAATTTGATCTTCTTGTGAGAGGCTTACATCTATGATTAGTTATATGGTATAGCTTGGGTGTTGTTGTGGCTTCTTGTTGGGGTTTAATGGAGGAGATCATACTTACACAATTTACATGTAGAGGTGTGTGTAGTAGGAAATGATACAGGTTATGCTTTGCATATTTTTTCTTTGATCTTGGTTGTCTTCCTGAATGCTCAATTTTGTTTACATTGGATTTGAGATTAGTTAGAGATTGTGATCACTAGTTTGTGCTCATGTATGTCATATGAGAGATTACATGGTTGTTTCTTTATCTCTTTCATCTGTTGGTTGTGGAGAGCTTGGGAGACTATTGGAGATTTTTTATTAGAGTTGTTCTTGCAAGTTATTGGTTTATGTATTGTAGATGTCCTTGATACTACATGGATTCACTTTGTTGAGATGTTGTGAGTGGATTGGTTATAGATTTGACATTATATTTTGCAATGGAAGCTTCTTGGTATATATGTGGTAGATATTTCTCTTGAGGCTTGTGATTGAAGGTTAAAGATTAGATATGTTGATGATGTGAGATTCACTTGGTCTATTTTTGAATGTATGGATAGTTGGATGGGTTTGGCACTTACTATGGGTGTTATTTCAGCTATGGATATTTTGACAACTATGAATACATGTGATTACCTTTGGATCAGGTTTTTTGTGCTTGAAATTTTAATTGGTATAGGATTTTATGATCTTCTAATGTGACAAGTTGGGTGGCTTTCTCTTTAGATGGCTTCTATGTCTGTTTGTTGGCAAGGTCATAATAGGAGGTGACATCATTCATGTTTGAGATGCTAGATAGTTTGATTTTTTTGCAAGTGCCAGGATGGAGCACTTCATGAACTTTGATCCATGATGGTGGATGTGTTAGGAGAGATTATTCCCTTGTTCATTTATGTGGCTATAGATTGACCCTATGCAATGTATACAACAAGTAAGAGATTGTTGACATAATGGGTGTTTCACACATTGGATAATAATGTTATATTATTTTATTTTATTTTATAATGTAATGTTGCACCTAGATGGATGTGCAACATGTAAAGATTTCCATACCAATGGTGAGAGAGCTAAAAATGTGAAGCTCTCTCATCTTGATGATGAATCATTGGGTATGATCTAAAATGTTGGTGCTTAAAAAATCATACACAATATTACTTAAAACATGAACATAACAACATGGGTCTTAGGAACATGATAAGGAGAAGATAGAGGATGATAGTGGAGGCACAGTTATAAAGGACAGACACATTGTCTAGAAAATTTTTATTGTTAGAACATCAAAAATGAGAATAGTGAGAGAAACCATGAACCCTCAAATCCTTGAAGGTAAAGAGGGAAAGCTCTAGATGGAGGAACTCATCAATCTAGCCCTCGTGGCTATTACTAATAATGCAAGGGAAATTGGCATGAATTTAATAAATAATGATAGAAATAGTATGGTAGACAATTTCAGGTCAATTAAATGGATCTACCATGAATTGGAGCAGGTCAAAGAAAGAGTGGGTCAATTGGAAAACCAAGGGAAGAAATTAGAACATGCAAGAAGTTCCCCTGGGTGAACACACAATCAGTGCCCCAATTTAAGGAGAGGGCTCTTTATCACAATTAGAGGGTTCCTTTTTGAGGGAGAGGAATTTGGATGCAAATTTTTGGGGAGCAAATTTGGAAGTAAATTTTGGAAGGGAATTCTCTCGCAAATCTTTTGGGAGTTGCAATTTTAACATCAGAATCAGGTAGGTTCTTGAGTTTTGTTCACCCAATTAGAATTATGTTATTTAGATCATCCTATCTTCTTTGTGATTGCTCAAATCAAATTTTTGGGTATCTTTGTATGAATCTTTTGCTCTCTTGTTATGAACTTTATAATATTGTGTTGCATCTCATCTATATATTAGAATGGATGAAAAATTAAATCAATTTGAAACCCCATCTGTAGGTAAAAAGAAAATCGTAATTAATCTGGGAAGGTTTGAAATTAATAGAATTTTAGTTGGAATACTCAAATGGTTGCCTAAAGTTTTCCTATCAAAATTGTGAAAGAGATTATATATATATATATATATATATATATATATATATATATATATATATATATATATATATATATATATATATTACATTTGGAGATTTGATTTATCCAAATTTTGTATTAATAAAAGTTAATGAAATATATTTAAGAGCAATTTTCTTTTGCTGAAAATATATATAGATTAAAGGGAAACTAGTCTTAATTCATGGTGATTACATAAGACTCATATTAATGAAACAAAGTCTCCACTTCTAATATTCAAACTTATATCCATAAGATTCTCTTTAATTTTTCATATAAAAATTATACTTCAAAGTAATACGTCTCTCTCCATTAATTTCAAGATCTTTGACCATGTTTTCTTCTCCACTAAATCTAATAATAATAATAACCGATAGTTGTAAAGCTGCAATGATTATGTCACCCAATAAACCACTTAACTATTTGTCGTAGCAAACACAATGAAATAGTATTAAATTATGGTCTCGCAGGCTTTAATAGCCGCACAACTTATTAAAAAGGGGCTGCTTTTATCAAAAGGCTAGCGGCTTAATGTATTTGATTGTTATTTTTTAAAAATTCATTTTTATATGTTTAAGTTTTTAATAATTTATTAAATATTAAGTTATATTAAGTTCATAATGTTATATACTAATAATCTTATTATTAAATTTATTTTATTATTATTTATTAAAAATTAAATTATATTAATGTTTAATAACTAAATAAATTATTAATGAATGAATATAGTTAAATAAATTATTAAATAACTTAATTAAATTTGATTCAATTAAGAATTATTAATAGCAAAAGTTATTTAACAAAGTTGTAAATTTATTTATTGTTTTTAATAATCAATAATATTGATTTTAATAAAATTGTAATGATTCTATTAAAATTAATAATTTTTTTTATAACTTAAACAAATAAATGATTACTCTTAGTCTATTTTTAGGATATTGACTTTAATAATGAGGGTAACTTTATATATTGGAGTCAAATAAACAAATGGGTTATTGGGTTGAATAAACTGAGGATCTTATAACTTGAAACATACATTAAAATGTAAACTAAAACTTTTCTTTTTACTCTGTTGTGTATTTTCAAATCAAACCCAAACTATGAAATTGTATTGTTTTGTTTGTACTGTCTATGTTGTGGGGGTTTTTGGGGTTGATTAGACGTTGGTAAGTTTAGGTTGTTACTAGAGGCTCAGGGGTTATGCGATTATGATGTTATGATGCTTTGATCTCGATCTTTTCATCCCAACCATGGTAATGCGATGACATGCTCTATGATGTGTGTGGATTATTGATTGTTATTGCTCTCCAGTCTTCCTGTGTGAAGCTGAAGTGTATGTATATGAGATACCCGACTTAACCATTTTTGAGTCATCGATCAGTTATATTTGATTTGCTTTCTAGTCGCTTTGAGAGGACAGATGTTTTGGATGATTTATTCTTAATGATGTCATGTTGTGACATGTTTGACTTGACCATTTTGGAGTCTTTGATCAGTATTATTTTGGGATGCTTTCTAGTTTCTCATTGAGAACCAATGGATATTGTGGGATACTTTTCGGTTGCTCATTGGAGAACCAATGGATATTGTAATTTATCATTTGATGTTATTCAGTTGCTCGTGGAGAACTAATGCGATTATTGTGGATTATACTTATGATGCTTTCTAGTCACTTGTATAGGATTGAGGTGATTTTACTATGATTCTTTGATTTGTGATTTCATGAGCTTAGGGTAGATAATCTATATGTAGTCTCGGGAAGTGACTTGCAATGGGGGTCGGGGCCCTAAGTGGCTACCAGGGTAGCTCATTATAAGTTGTTTTAATAAGCGATAACATTCACACTAAATGAGAGTAAAATGAACCTAACAAGATTAATTGTATGTTCTCATCCATGCCTCGAGTGCTAGTACAAACTAGGATGGGATTAGAGAGAATTCTTAGTTACGACCTTGCATTCTGTATTATGTCTCATCAGTACAAGAGGATACTAATGGCCATAGGGATCACTAGGGACTCGAGATTCCTAAGGGATTGCTCGGGTAACTCCAAATGTGATTCATGAAATGACACTTGCCTTCTTATATAGTAGATTCCTATGTGTCTTGTGTGCCTCTAGGTCTAGACGTCGATCTATGTTGGAACCTTTGAGTTAGATACTTTTAAGATTCCTAGACTTAGAGAGTATTTGTATCATGTGATTTGATATCATGTTTAGGACTTGAGACTATCTCCTTAGCGTGGTAGGAGTGGGCCATTTAGGTTCCACATGGTTGGGTGGTAGTGCTTTTTACTCTTACCATTGAGATCCGTTTGTAGTCACCACAGCTGGAGCTTATTGGGATGCTATTTATCATGTTTAGGTGATGCTATTTGCTAATGCATTTCTTTATATTGATGATTAGCATGTTAGATTTCTTTATGCATATGTTGTAGCATGTTTAGTAGTGACATCCCTATTACAATAGTACCGATGATCTTATCAGTGACTTGGGATATTACATGTAGGGGATGGCTTGGGCCCATGATGGTCTAATGATGCTATTGATGGTTGAGAGGAACCGTGCACTTAGTTAGATGTATTTTATGATGGATAGTTATATTCATGTTAGATGTTTATGTCTTTTATGATGGATGGATGTATCGTGTATGTTATTAGTTTCATTTACTTTATTGCACTTGTATCATGGATCTGAAAAGGATGTATCTTTACTTATGTATATTCTTTTAATCCTTTCATACCCTGTGACATGTATAGTGGATGATTGAGCATTCCAAATTTCATTTTCCAAGAGGCATTTGGAACAAATGTATAATATGGACACTAGACTTTTTGATTATTCTTTCATGTCGATGTGGTAGTTGTTAGACTTAGAATTAATTAAAATTAAATGTGACTCAATGTCTTGGGATCCTGAAGGAATGTAACCTATAATGTATGTTTGTTGATGATTACATGTTATTGCTTTCGCTACTATGTGTTTGATGTGTATGATTATCTTTCTTATCAAAAAAAAAAAGTTTAGCAAACTTAGTAATACTTTAGGTTAATTGTTTTGGATCCCTTGGCAGGGCATTACATTTGGTATCCGAGCCACTCTTTCTTTAAATAATATGGGTTTTTTTTGTTTTAAAAAAAATTATTAAAAAATAAATAAAAATAATAACATAGTTTTGGGAGGCAGGGGCCACAACCCCCCCACCCCCCTTCCTTACCTCCCTTGGCAGTTGTTGTCGTGCATGAACATGTGGCTGCCTATGATTTTAAATCACACGGCACCAATAATGACTGACCACTGTTGTAATTCAATGCCTACAAATAATTTACCACATGGCTCTTGGCTGGTGGCTTTTAAAAGCCATGGAGCAATAATTAAATCGCTTTTCAAAGTTTGAATTTTTAAAAAAAGTTTTATCCTTATTAACTTTTATCATTATTTACTTTTAATAAAAGTTTCTTTTGTTTAAAAGGGGAGAGTCAATGTTTAGGCATGTAGGCAGGGCACGTGAGCTTAGGAAAGTATTTATTTGGAGATAAATGACTTTTTCTATACTTAGTTAGTTATAAGTAAGTTTTTCTTTTTATATATATAAATGGTATTCCAAAATATTAATATCTAATTTATAAATAAGTGTTTGTGTGTGTGTGTGTGTGTGTGTGTGTGTGTGTGTGTGTGTGTGTGTGTGTGTGTGTGTGTGTGTGTGTGTATAATTAATATTTTTAAAATTGTTAGAAAGTAATGAATTTTTAATTTACGATTCTTTTAAAATATAATTTATTTATATTTAGTCAAATTAGAAATTTAAGACATGAGCCTTAAGCTAATTTATATTTATTAATAATTATGATTAATAATAATTATTAGATATTTATTTTTTTTAATCGAGTTATATATATATGTATGTATGTATGTATGTATGTATATATATATAATATTTTTAAAATTGTTAGAAAGTAATGAATTTTTAATTTATGATAATTTTAAAATATAATTTATTTATATTTAGTCAAATTAGAAATTTAAGACATGATCCTTAAGCTGATTTATATTTATTAATAATTATGATTAATAATAATTATTAGATTTTTTTTTTTTAAATCGAGTTATTTATATTTGTACGTATGTATTTATAAACAAGAAGTTTCTTATGTAAAATATTATTGTATTATCAATTTATGAAGATCCATGTTTGATGGCTTAGCCAAACCTTGAAATTGATTTGTCGAAAACATGTGACTAGACATGTTATTCTTTGTGTTTGTTTATTGTCTTGTGGTTTTGTTTCGTAAATGGTTTGAGTTGTTTAGTTGACCAATCTAGGATGTACACTAGAGACTTGTGAGATTTCTTTTATACTATTTTTGTGGCTAGATGTAATGATGTGTCTTGTGATTCAAATTGAAATTATATTTATGAGGTTTACTTTGTGGAGCATTTATGTGTACTTGGATGGAAGAACTAGCTTATTTTTAGGTTGCCTATTCAGGAACCGAGTTTGATCATTATGGGTGTTGTGGTATGGGACACAACTGTGTTTTATGTTCTTAGGAGAGGTTGTCTAGGTACATGACATGGGAGTGGCTTGCAGTAGGGGTCTAGGACCCAAAGTGGTTTGTGCCAGGTTAACCTATTATAAGTTATGTAATAACTGATAATCTAGTAATTAATATTTTGGGGGGGAAACACACTAAAAAGATAAGTTAGAGATATTTTCCCACCTATGCCTTGAGTGCTTGTATAGACTAAGGATGGGAATGGGATGACAGTATAAATAGTTGCCTCATCTTCTTGAGAGGGGTTTTTGGTTCCACATGTGTTATGTTGGGGGTCCAACGTTCAGAGTAACCAGTCCAGGGTAACTCAATGCTTGAAGGTTTGAGCTCTATTGAGAGACCAGTCCAGGCTAACTCAAGCAACCATGTGATGACACTTCCTAGTATGTAGCCTGAGTCTCCTTTGTAGATTTTGTGTACCTCTAGTGGTGTACTTATTGTTGATATGTTTATTATGGTTATTTACTTTCATTGATGATAATTGGTGATTCATGGATGATGTATTTTTGACATGTTGTTCTTAACTTGAGGGAATATCTTTCATTGACTTTATCTTATGATCTTGGTATTTGATTTATACTTGGTTCATGTATGATGTTTGGTTATGTGGTGTTGGTATTGGATTTAGTGTACTTTTTTTTTGGATTATCTTATCTTCTTGAGTAGCATGTGTTACCTTTGAGGTAGTTTTGGCTATTAGGAATTCCATGCCTAGGAATGTTTTATGTTTGATAAGCTGTATGTGGATTGTTCAGTATCTTCCCTGCACAGTGGGAGCGGAAGCTTCATTAGGTAGCCATGCAGTGGACAGGTAGTGTCTTCTTACCATTTGGGTCCCCCTCACATTGCCAACTATTGGATGTTCATTGCAAAAGATGTACCTTTATCATTCTTATTTCTTATCTCAGAGAGTTCTTTTCCATTGATGTATATATGTTATCATGTATTTTGATGTATTGTATCTATTTTCACATACCTTGCAACATGTGCAATGGATGATATTAATTGGATGTACTTTCATTGTATTAGTTATACTTATTCTTTTCTTATGCGATTATGTATTTGTTATTTCTTTACGATCATGTGGCATTGTACTTGAAACTTAAATTAATTAATTTAAACTTTTTAAATGTGACTCAACGTAAAGGAACCCTTGAGGAATTGAAACTATATCTATAATTGCTAGTGTGTATTTGATGTGTATGTTCATATTGCTTCCGCATTAATGTTATCTTGATGTTGTTCAAACCTTTAAAAAAAAATAGTTTAGTAAACATTGTAACATGTTAGGTTTATTTCTCTTGGATTCCTGAGTGGAGCATTACATCTAGTATAATATTTTTTTATAATTTAATGTTGCACCTAGATGGATGTGCAACATGTAAAGATTCCCATGGGATATACTTGATGAGTTGTATTGTAACATTGTGATAATATTTCATATAATTATTTAATATTGGGGAAAAGTGGGGTTAATGGGTTAGGCAACACATGGTTTATATAATACCACTTAGTGGTTTTGTGGGACTTGATACTACATAAGAAGCCACAAGGGTAGTTGTAGTGACAAGACAGAAGGCAAAAAGACAAGAGTTGAGCAAGACAACGCTTGACAGGTTAGCCAAGGGAGAATTTGTGAAGGTTGGAAGCATGGCATGGGATGTGTGGATTCATGCTTGTTCACATGGATTTCTTGGTAGTGGCTATGGCTTTGAAGACTTCCATGGTTGTATTGCAATTATATTTTTGCTGAATAATACATGGTGATGGATGCTCTTGGAGGCTAGATTTTTTCCTCAATGAGGGTTTACCAAGGTATATCTTGTGTCACATTTTTGTGGGTATGTTATTTATTATCTTGCATGTGGATTTTAATTACATATTTATTCTAGATCTATTATGGGTTACATGGAAACAATTATATTCTTTGTTGCAAGTTTCCTTACACTTCTCTCATGTAGACGATCATTTCTTTTTCCTCGACTTTGCATCCAACCTTAAACACATTTTATTTATCACTTATCTAGAAAGTTTTGAATCATCCTATAGTAAGATTCACCACAAAAATGAAGGGTATCAAGAAAACTATGGTGAAATACACCTAAAATCATATGATAATTATGTTTGTTGAAGATTATCTAGTGCCTCTTCTTCTTTCTTGTGCTCTTTTCTTTTTCTTTCTTATCAACTTATTGTTAGGGTTTTAAAAAATTAGAGCAATAAAATGAAAAATAAAAATAAAAATAAATAGTTGACAATAATGCACATATTTAATGTGGTTCATCTAATAGGGATTTGTTGTCCACTTACTTTTACTATGCAAAAAAAAATATAGAAACTTTGTTTTACATATTTGACATTTCAGAACCACTTATTATTTTTGGAGATATTACTCATAGAATCACCATGGGAAAGATAAAAATTTATAATGTTAATTCATATAATGATTAATGAAAATGAGAAAATTGTAAAAGATTTATTCAACTTTCGGATTGGTGGTATGAAACTTTGGTGGAAGATCTCATATTCTCTTCAAGAAACTATTCAAGTGAAGTGTGCACTAGATGGGGGTATGGATCTAGTTGATCTTGCTATATGCAATCACATCAATTTCTATCTTTAGGATGGGCTTGCAGCTCAAAGGTATCAAAGAGTGCCCAAGAAGCCTCTACACTAGAGGAATGGATGGGTGAATCAAGATGGGCATTAGACTCCTCCTTCGCATGGAGTTATGAAAATTAACATTGATGGTTCTTCTCGAGAGAATCCAAGCTCTGCTAGTATTAGGGGAGTGGCTTATTGCAATTTTGGTGATGATAAATTATATTTCTCATTGAATAAGGGTGATTACATTAACAATCTCATGGAGGTTTAGGCCATTTTATATGTTGTGGAATAGTGTCATTTGTGAGGATCGTGTAATATTACCTGTGAGTCTGACTCCCAAGTGGTGGTGAACTTGCTTTCCTCATAGGAGCTTGAGGATGCTAGTTGGTAGTTGGTCACTATTGTTAATCAAATTCTTCTCTTTTTTACATCTCTTGAATTCATTAGGTTTACTTACATTCCTCATGAACGGAACAGAGCTACTAATTGTTTGGCCAAATGGGATTCTGGTCATGCTTTAGGTTGGAATATTATGGATAGGGGGAAACTTCCCTTTGAGATGGTGTAAGAATTTGATGAACTTGTTGCTCAAGATAGAGCTCCTTGTTGAGCTCTCCTTGTTGTAATCCTTTCTATCTTAGTAAATTTTTACCCCTCTTTTTCCAAACAAATTACAAAAATGTTCAACATTGAAATGTTTGGTAGAGTGTAACACACTATATATCTAACAATGTAGTAGCTAATTAAGCACTTTCCATAAAATAGCTTACATTATAGTGTAGTACCTAAATTGTTTTATTTAAGAAGAGATAGTTATTTTTATTTCATGAATTTAAAATGAGACATAAAATATATCTTTTCTTGAAAGTGTGAATTATCTATATTTTATTAATTTAGTTTAGAAAATGTAGAGTCAACATCTAAAGTTCTAAATAATTCCCTATTCAAAAAATACAAAATAGTTTGTAAGTTTTATAAAAGATATTTTGCATTTGATGTTTATTAAAGTGATATTAGTATAATAGCCTTGAAGTTTTGTTATCCTCATAATTCAATGGTCAAAAAATTGAATGGAGAGTTAACAAATTGTGTATGATAAAATGACTGCAAGATTTTTTTAGATTGAAGTAATCAAAGAAATTTTAGTGTTGAGAAGGAGTTCTTCTAATTTGAATCTCACATCTAAGCTCTTCAAAGTAGTTTTTAGTTTTCTTTTATTGAGCATTTCCACTTCTACCATAAACATTGAATAAATAGGCTGATGATCTGAAACTTTTGATTCTCCATGCATATAGGAAAGTTGTCTTATACCTTCACCATACCAAAGTTACGATCACACCTACAATACAAAAATGCATATATTAATATTCAAAATATCAAAATATTTATATGTTTTTATATAAGTAATGTATGTAAATTGTTACAATTTTTGAGCTATCTAATACAACCTTTAGATCACATAACTTTCCACTTCATGATACAAAAAGAATTTTTTTTTTTTTTTTTTGAATTATACATCTTATTTATAGTAAGAATTCTTGCAGATGTATAAAGAATAGATGGTAACAAGGAAACATAACAAACTTAAGGCTCACAGTTTTTGTGGCAAGGAAGGAAATCTAGTTTCTAGGTGTCAGAAACATCTTGAGGTAAGGGAAAAAAATGGTGAGTGAGAGTAGTAGGGGAAGCGGTTAGGGTAGTATGGCTTTTCAAAATTCAATACCTATCTTGGACAGGATTCCTCTGGTTGGGAGGGATCAAAAACATGGCCCATGGTATGGAATGCAAGGAGGGGGTGGAGATTGTTAGGGGAATTTAGAGATCGAAGATGTGACAAAGAATGGAGATGGGGACCCACATGACCATGGCAAGGATCTAGACAAGTCTTTTCCGTCCTCCAAGGTGGGTTTGCCTGGGGTACTTTTGGCAAAATGGTCTTCTCTATTTGGAGTTAAACCAAATAGTAAGTCTTATTTTCCTCCAATCAAAATTCTTCCTAGGTTAGATAAGGGTTCATGTGTGATTGCCATTCTGGATGAGATTTTTTATCACAACATTGCTTCCATGGCTTCTACCCTGGTGGGTAAGTTTATTGGGCAAAGGCCAAATATAGATATTGTTAGATCCTTTATGTAGAAGAAATGGATCCTTAAGAGACAAGTCACTATCATGACGATGGCCAAGGGTTTCCTATCTCTTGAATTTACTTGTAGTGAGGACCTATCAAACATTTTGTGTGAAGGACCATGGATTATAGGTCACTCGAATCTGGTTCTCTAGAAGTGGTCATCAAAGTTAGATTTGAATGATTCATTTTTCGTGCAAGCTCTAGTTTGGGTTAGACTTCCAGAGCTACCTTTGGAGTTTTGGAATGAGGATTTGTTTGTGGGAGTGGCAAACTCCTTTGGAAAACTTCTTTCCATAGATCTTATAACTACTTCTAGAAGAAGACTCATGTATGCTCATATCTGTATTGGATTTCAGGAGGGGGATGATATGTTGGAAGTTGTGTACTTCCATTCAAAACTTAGAGGACATGTATAGAAGCTAGATTTAAAAAGCGTACCTTTTGCATGCTTTCATTGTCTAAAATTAGGTCAAAAGGCTAATCAATGTCCTAAGGCTAAAGTGGAGAAGAATAGGAAAAAAAAAACTTCTAAATTTGAAAAGGAGAAAAAGATTTGGAAAAATAAGGAAATCAAGGATTGTCTTGTGAATCAGGAGGTGGTTGTGGAGAATCCTATAAAAGAAGTGAAAGTTCCAGACTAGAATGGAGCAAAGGATGGTAAGGAGGTTGAAGTAATGGTTTTAGCTATGCCTAGTTTGAAGTCAACAGAGGTGACTATCCAAGAAAAGGAAATTTTCTGATTAGAGCAAATAACTCCCCAAGTAATTGAGATTGTAAGTGAGTTGACAATGGGAGATAAAGGGCTGAACAAGGAGATTATTAAATCATCATATCAAGAGGAAAGGGTGTAGAATGTGTTACATCTATAGGAAAATAGTAGGATCCCCACTCAAGTGGAGAGGGGCGAGGAGCAAAGACTAAAAAAGGATGCAGAGGTTATAGAGGAAAATCAAGAGCATCAGGGAATAATTTAGGTTCCCACACCTCCACTGATGGATCATTCTACTTCTTGTAATTTGGAAGAGTAGATTTTGGCTATGGTTGGAATTTCTTCCCCTGGAAAAATTTCAAAGATAGTGGAATGGCTTGATGAAAACAAGGAGAATGAGATAAAGCCCAAAAAGAAGAATAGTGAGAATCCTTCCCTTGTGTCTCCACAAATGACTAGAAGCTATGGAATACTAGATGTGGGGGTTAAACCAAAGTCAACTGGTAGAAAGACTTCAAGCCAAGTCATGCAAGAGGAGACAAGAAGGAATTTGGAGGATAGGAGCCAAAGAACTATATTGGAGCGTTCTGGTAAGAAGAAATGAAGATAATATCCTAGAATATAAGGAGACTAAATGGGGTCCAAAAAAAAGAGGTAATTAGGAATATAATTAGAGATCAAAGGCCTAATTATATGTTGATTGAAGAAACAAAAAAGTAGAAGGATCTTTTGGGTAAGATTTCCTTTAGTAACAACATGGCTGGTGAGACCACTAATTCTAAGGGTACATCAGGAGGCCTACTTACTCTATTTATAAATAAACATTTTAAAGTCACTTCTATATATAATGAAGGCAATATTCTACTTTTTAAAGTGTTTCATATGAATAGCAATGATTCTTGGTTTCTTTTGAATGTGTATGCCCCTAACTCAAAGAGGGAAAGGAAGGATTATTGCTCTATTATTCACAATAGTAATCTTAATAAAGGTATTATTAAGGGAGATTTCAATACTCCCCTTTTTATGAGGAAAAGTTAGGGGCTTTGGCCCTAGATTTGGATAGTAAGTTGGATCTTTCAAATTTCATAAATAGATTGGCTCTCCTAGATGTTGATCTTTTAGGTGGGGTTAACACTTGGTCCAATAGGTGAATTGGGAGTGAGTGTATCTAGGTTCATTTGGATAGGGTTCTCATCTCTCCAAATTTGTTGAACTCTTTCTCTTGTAAGCTTTCCCTTCTCCCTAGATCTAGGTCTAATCATTCCCCTATCTCCCTTTCAATTGTCTCTCTTGATGTGAAGACCCTCCTTATAGCAATATCGTGAGAATGCTCGAAATAACAGAATACAAAGTGATAGCAGAACTCAGAATGAATCTACTAATCGCAGGCCACTTCGAGGGGGTAACCTCCTTTGAGCAAGCTCAATACAATAAATTCGTCCGTGCCCATCAAGGGCCTCAACCTATTCTTATATACTGGGTACGATCTAGAAAAGTAATACTACCTATGCATGTGGGATAATAAAATATACTCACGGGACGACTTACAAAGCATATGCGTCCAACAACACTACTCTAACAAAATAAATAGAAGGAACACACAGGTTCCTAACATCCCCTCTCCCTTAGAAAAAAGCTTTGTCCTCAAAGCTTAAGGTGTGGAAATTGTTGTTGAATCTGAAGAAGGGGTTCCCAGGTAGCATCCTCTGGTTGCATGCCATGCCACTGAATCAAGACCTCAGAGATGGAGCGAGAGCGAAGCTGGCGAGTGCGCTGGTCAATGATTGCCACCAGCTCCAGGATAATGGATCCTTCTGTATCCATTTCAGGGAGAGTAGTTTGTGCTCTGACAGTGGTACCCAGAACTTTCTTTAGACAAGAAACATGAAAGACTGGATGAATGCGGGAAGAAGGAGGAAGTTCCAATTTATAAGCAACTGAACCAATCTTCTGCAGAACCTTATAAGGCCCATAAAATTTTGGGGCCAGCTTATGACGCCCTTTCAGCTTTAGGGAGGATTGTTTGCATGGCTGTAGACGAAGAAAAACCATATCCCCAACTTGAAATGAGCGCTCAGAACAGTGTTGATCTGCTTGCTGTTTCATCCGATTACGGGCCATGTGAAGATTATCCTGTAAGGTACGAAGAATCTGATCCCTGCTGCGGAGAACTATGTCAACTGCCTGGACTGGTGAGCTGTTGGGAGTGTAGGGAAGGAGCACTGGAGGTGCCTGACCATAGACTGCTTCATATGGAGTCATTTTAGAGGCAGTGTGGTAAGAGGTATTGTACCACCATTCAGCTAAAGGGAGCCACTTGGCCCACTGATGTTGCTGTTCGGAAGTGAAGCAACGAAGATAAGTTTCCAAGCATTTATTGACAATTTCAGTTTGACCATCAGTTTGTGGGTGATAGCCCAAACTCATCTTCATTTTGGTGCCAGTTTTCTGAAACAGTTCAGTCCAAAAATGACTGGTAAAAGTTGCATCACGATCAGAGACAATGGAAGAAGGGAGTCCATGAAGATGAAATATCTGGTCCATGAAGATTTGTGCAACAGAGGAGGCAGTATAGGGGTGGCTGAGGGCACAAAAATGACTATATTTTGAGAGACGATCAACCACAACCAAGATCACTGTCTTGCCACCGGATTTAGGAAGCCCTTCAATGAAATCCATAGAAATATCAGTCCAAATCCGTGTAGGGATGGGCAATGGTTCGAGCAAGCCAGGAAGGAGGGTCGTTTCACCCTTGTGGCGTTGGCAAGTATCACATTCAGCCACCATCTGTTGAATCGTCTGTTTCATCCCTTTCCAAAAGAAGTTTCTCCTTGCTCGCTCATAAGTTTTGAGGAAGCCTGAGTGCCCTGCTGAAGGAGAAGCATGGAGTTCATAAAAAATAGCCTGATGTAGAGCTGGGTTCTGAGGAAGCACTAGCCGACCCTTGTATCGAAGAGAAGCACCATCCCAAGAGTAATGTGGTATAGCAGAAGGATTATTGGCTAGCTGGTGAATGATTTGAGATAAAGAAGAGTCACTGTCATAGCCTTGCTGAACAGACGCTAACCAATTGGGAATGGGCATAGAAATAGCGGAAAGGGAAGCTTGATTATCAAATGTGCGAGAAAGAGCATCTGCCACAATATTCTCCTTACCCTTCTTGTAGGTGATCTCATAATCATACCCCATGAGTTTGCTGACCCATTTCTGTTGTGTAGGAGAGGATACCCGTTGTTCCAGGAAGTATTTCAGACTTTGGTGGTCGGTTCTGATGCAAAAATGACTCCCTAAGAGGTATGGCCGCCACTTCTGTACAGCATGCAAAATAGCCATCATTTCTTTTTCATAAGTAGAGAGGGCTAGATTCTTACCAGAGAGGGCTTTGCTAGTGAACGCAATAGGATGGTCATCTTGCAGGAGAACAGCACCCAATCCATTGCCGCAAGCATCACTCTCAATAGTGAAGGGTTTGGAAAAATCTGGCATCGCGAGAACAGGTGTACTGCACATGGCCTGTTTCAGTTGTTCAAATGCAGTCTCAGCAACAGGGTTCCAGGAGAAGGCATCCTTTTTTAACAGAGCTGTCAATGGTGCTGCAATTTTCCCGTAATCTTTGACAAACTTGCGGTAGTAGCCAGTCAACCCCAAAAAACCCCAAAGGCTCTTGAGAGTTTTAGGATGCGGTCAAGTTTTCATGGCATCTATTTTTGTAGGATCCACCCGCACTCCATGGTGTGCAACAATATGCCCAAGATACTCCAATTCCTCCTGGCCAAACACACATTTAGATAGTTTTGCACAGAGTTGATGATCAGAGAGAAGTTACAAGACAAGCTCCAGATGATGGAGATGCTCAGCCCAAGTTTTGCTATATATGAGGATATCATCAAAGAAGACCAGAATGAATTTCTGGAGGTATGGTCGAAATATGTTATTCATCACTGCCTGAAATGTTGAAGGAGCATTCGTGAGGCCAAAGGGCATGACTAAAAATTCATAGTGACCATCATGTGTGCGGAAGGCAGTTTTAGGTATATCCTCCTCATTAACCCGAATTTGATGATACCCAGAACGAAGATCTAACTTGGAGAAAAAATGAGCCCCATGAAGTTCATCAAGAAGTTCATCAACAACTGGAATGGGAAACTTGTCCTTTATAGTGAGATGATTAAGTGCTCGGAAATCAATGCAGAGTCGCCATGACCCATCTTTTTTGCGAACAAGCAGAACTGGAGAAGAAAAGGAACTGGTACTAGGGCGAATAATACCTTGCTTCAGTAAGTCACGGACAAGTATCTCGATTTCGGTCTTCTGATGAAATGGGTAGCGGTAGGGCCTGATGTTGGGCAGAACACTGCCAGGAAGGAGCTGAATACGGTGGTCCTCTGGATGAGAAGGAGGTAATCCCATAGGTTCAGCAAATATACCAGAATACTTGTCCAAAATGTGTTGGAGATCGGCAGAAGTGCTAGAGACTACTGATGGCTGCATCTGAATGGAATGGAGCTGAGCGATGAAACCATGTGAATTCTTCTTAAGAAGTTTTTCCATACGGTGTGAACTGATGATGCTGAGAGACCCTGGTTGTAAGCCTTTCAAAGTGTGTTGGTGCCCCTCGGCGAAAAACTGCATCCAAAGTTCAGCAAAATCCTAGAGAATGGGGCCAAGAGTGCGTAACCATTGGGCACCCAAAACCACATCACAGCCACCTAAGGGTAAGGCAAACATGTCAGAGCGCATGTTATAATCTCCAATAGAGAGACGCACATTGCGACATTTCCCTTTACAAGGTAAAGTGCCCCCATTGGCAATCATGACTTCAAAGCTAGAGCAGGGATGGATAAAGCAATCAGCCTGTTTGGCTATTCGTGGATCAATGAAGTTATGAGTGCTACCAGAATCAATGAGTATAGTAAGAGGGATCTTCTTGAAGAAACCCTGGACCCGCATGGTTTGTGGAGTAGTGACTCCTGCCAAAGCATGGACATATATCTCTGGTGGAGCTTCTGGTGAAGGAGGTTCAGGCTGGTGAGGCTCAACCTCATCATCCACTGTTTCCTGAGCATCTACATATTCTTCCAGTTCCGGTGGAGAATCCACATCCAAGAGATAGAGCTTTTGCTGAACACATCTATGGCCCCGAGACCATTTCTCATCACAATTATAACAAAGCCCTTTGTCTCGCCTGACTCGCATCTCTGTTTCAGACAAGTGCTTGATCGGAGTAGTTCTGGGAGCTGGTATGACTGGAGGGTTGTGAGAACCTGTATTTCTGAATGGAACAAAATTAGATCTGGAGCGTTGTAGAGCACTAATCTTGTCTTCCGCTAACTTAGCCAACCCAAGGGCTTCCATCATTGTAGTAGGTCGAAACATTTTGACTTCTGAGCGAAGTGCATCCTTCAGACCACTGACAAAACAACTACGGAAGAATTCATCAGACAAGCCCTCTGTGTAATTAGCTAATTTTTCAAACTCTGTCTGGTATTCTCTTACAGTGCCTGTTTGACGCAGTTTAGTGAGTGCTCCTGTGAAATCATCAAAGGAACTAGGGCCAAAGCGCTCCAAAATGAGGGTGCACAATTCTCTCCACGTTGGGCCTACATTAGCCTTGATGTACCAACGGAACCATTGAAGAGCTTCATGTTCCAAATGAAAAGATGCAAGGGGGACTTTGTGGTTATCCAAAGTATTATGCAAGCTGAAATACTACTCTGCCCTATAGATCCATCCAGTCGGATCAGAACCATCGAAGCGTGGAAAATCAAGCTTTGGTCCACGGAAATTGCCAGAAGAGGACCCAGTATCTCCTGAATGGTTTCGGCTCATGGCTGACTGCTGAAAGTTAAGACCCAGAATTTTGTCATCCAGATCTTGAAGTTTGGTTTTGAGGGATGCAATTTCCTCTTCCATGATTTTTGCTCCTGTACGCGTAACAACCATAAAACAAGGTTTTTTTTTTTTTTTTTTTTTTTTTTTTTTTTTGGAATGGGTAGAAGATGAGAAACAAAAACTTTTTTAGTTACGGAAAACTTGGATTTGGGTAAAACTCATATAGGAAATGGGTGTTTGACGGGTGGTGGGAGACTATCTAGGGACAAGGGAAAAAGAAAAATGAGGGTTTCAAGGGTAGGGAGGCGAAATGAGGCGAACAGTCCAAGAGGGATAAGGGAGCAAAATGAGGAATTGAATCTTGTGGCTCAGTTTGGTGGCGATTGGATGAGAGGTGAAAAAGATAGGGCAAACCCTAAAATTAGATAAATGAGGGATTTAGGGCTTTGATATGTAAAATTTGGGGTTGGGTCGCCAAGGAAGGAAGTATGCGAAATGATATTGCAGACGTTCTGCGGAAGTATGAGCAGAAACAGAAAGCAAACAAGGAAGCTACGACTAAAAAACAGAAAAATTTTTACTCTTTTTTTTTTTTTTTTTTTTTTTGAACAGTCGACTTAGAAAAAATTCACTCACAGACAGAACAACTGAAAAGAGTTATTGCAATAACAAGAGATATTAGAAGTGAGAGGAACCTGAAGGCCACGACAGAAAAAAAAATTTGATGTAATTTCCACCCAGCGAGCCCAAGAGAGTGCTCTGATACCAGATGTGAAGACCCTCCTTATAGCAATATCGTGAGAATGCTCGAAATAACAGAATACAAAGTGATAGCAGAACTCAGAATGAATCTACTGATCGCAGGCCACTTCGAGGGGGTAACCTCCTTTGAGCAAGCTCAATACAATAAATTCGTCCGTGCCCATCAAGGGCCTCAACCTATTCTTATATACTGGGTACGATCTAGAAAAGTAATACTACCTATGCATGTGGGATAATAAAATATACTCACAGGACGACTTACAAAGCATATGCGTCCAACAACACTACTCTAACAAAATAAACAGAAGGAACACACAGGTTCCTAACACTTGAGGCTAGAAGGAAATATCCTTTTCGATTTCAAAATATGTGGATATCTCATCCAGACCTTTTTGATATGATCTCCTCTTGGTGGAATATAGAGGTGGAAGGAACTATTACATTTTGGATGGCAAAGAAAATAAGTAACATGAAATGTAATATTAAAGTTTGGAACAAGATGGATTTTGGTCATATTTTTCAGGATAAAGAGGAGTTGTCAGTTAAGATTAGCACTATTAAGGATATTATTTAGCATGAAGGTTATAATGATCAAAATAGGAATATAGAGATGACAATTCTCAAAAATCTGCATAACATCATTAGTAGAGAAGAGAACTTGAAACAAAGATCCAAAATCAACTAGCTTAGAGAGTGTGATCAAAATACCAAATTTTCCACCTTTCCACTCTTAAGCATAGAGCTAACAATAGGATCATGGGAACTAAGAAGGATCAATCTCTTTTGACTCAAGATAATGATATTTCTATTGAAGCTATTTCTTTTCTTTCTTCTCTCCTTTCCTAGGACCCCATGTTATCTAGCGAGGGTCAGAATCAAATTATTTCTTCTCTTCCCAACCTAATTCAACCACACCATAATAAAATGTTGAGTGTGATTCCTAAAACTCAGGAAGTTAAGAAAGCTCTTTTCTCTCTTCTAATAGATAAATCCCTTGGGCCAGATGGTTTTCCTATGTTCTTCTTTCAAAGATACTGGGAGGTGGTTATGGAGGATGTTGTTAAGGTTGTGCATGAATTTTTTGGGGCTAGGAGTCTTCCTAAAGAACTTAAATCTACTCTTTTGGTGCTCTTTCCCAAAATCCCAGGGGTAGATTCAATGAATCAATTCAAGCCCATAAGTCTTTGCAATTCTTTCTATAAGATCATTTTCAAAGTGTTGATAACTAGAATCCTTAATATTCTTCCTTTGATCATATCTCAGTAGCAGATGGGCTTTGTCCCAGGAAGACAGATCTTGGATTCTATCATGATGGTTCATAAAGTTATTCATTCATTGGAAGTGGGAAAAAGATAAGGTTTTCTACTCAAGATAGATCTCTCCAAATCCTATGACTGGGTGGATTGGACTTTCCTTGGTTCTATTCTCCAAGTTATTGGCTTTGATCATGAAGTGTGTAAATTTTTTTCTCAACTTATTACTACTTCTTCACTTGCCATTATGATCAATGGGGCTCCTTCGGATTTCTTCAAACCTTTGAGAGGCTTAAGGAAAGGGGATCCTCTATCCCCCATCCTATTCATTATAATGATTGAGTGTCTTGGTAGGATGATTTAGAGAAAAAGACAGGAAGGGATCTTAAGAGGAAACAATTCTTCTTCTTTAACCCATCAATAGTTTGTGAATGATACTATCATGGGAGGGGAAGCTTTGGTTCAAGAGGTTAAAGTGATGAAGAGACTTTTGGATGTGTACATCAAGGTATCAAGTTGGCTTATTAATTGGGGAAAAAGATTAGTGTTCTTTATCAATACTCCTATTGAAAGACAAAGGAAGATTGCTAGGATTCTAGGGTGTGGGATAGGAAACCTTTCAACTAGCTATCTTGGTCTCCTAATGAGAACTAAGCTGCCAAATTCTTTTTGGAATGAAATTCTTGACAGGGTTAGTAAGAAGCTAGTAGGTTGGAAAGAAACCACTCTTAGCCAAGATGGAAAATGTCTTTTGGTGAAATCCACTCTTCAGAATCTTCCAATGAATGCCCTGAGTCTCTTTGGGATACCGACCAAATATGATAATAAAATGGAAAAGATCCAAAGACATTTTTTCAGGTCTAGTCTTGAGGATCGTAAAAGATACCCTCTTGTGGCATGGGATAATTTTTGTCTTCCCAAGATTTATGAGGTTCTAGGGATTAGGAAACTAAGACATCTCAATAAGACTCTTCTTGCTAAGTAGTTTTGGCACATTTTCAATAGTACAGGAGAATGGAGAGTCATTTTTGTGGAGAATTATATTAGGAGGCCTTCCCTAAGGTTTTTGCTCAATGACTGTGACATCTAGAATGGTTTAGTTATTTGGAATGGTATTCTTAAGGCAAGAGACTTGGCCAATTCTAAGACCAAGTGGAAAGTGGGAAATGGTGAAGACATCTTATTCTAGCATGATAACTAGTTGATTTAGGGTCCTCTAATTAATAATCCTATTTATGACATCCAAGAAAATATTTGTATTAGACAATTTGGATTGTATGTTAAAGACTATAGAATAGACCAAGGATGGAGAGACTTGTCTCTCATCTTGAATGATCTAAAGTCGATAATGGTGATTCTGAATTCTATGATTTTGATCAATAAGAGGGATGATCTTATATGGGAGGATAATCCTTTGGCTAAGGCCTGGTTTCCTAGCCTTACCCCAAAGATTAATATGTTCTTTTGGTTAATGTTCAGTATATCCCAAATAGATGTATTCTTTGCAAACATCAATTGGAGTCAGTTAACCATATGTTTATCCATTGTCCATATTCTATGGAGGTTTGATATTTTCTCATGAAGAAATATGGGATTAGTTGGTGTAAGCCAGGTAATGTTCTAGACTTGTTTTCTCAATGGGATAGTATGTATAAAGTCACTAATTTGCAGGCTATAAGCTCTTAGACTTTGCCTCACTTTTGCTAGGGAGTGTGGAAGGAAAGAAACAATTGAAATTTTAGAGATAGGGAGGAACCTTCTTATGTACTTGCTGATAAAATCAATAGCATCAAGAAGGAAAATTTCCAGATAAGAAAGGGGGGAGATATTGAGGATGGCAAGAATAATAAGGAAAAGGAAAAGGATAGGAGAACCAAAAGATAGGGAAATGGAAACTCCCACCTAAGGGTTGGCATAAAGACAACTTTGATGGAGTGGATAAAGGGAATCCTAGTTCCTTGGGATGTGGAGGTATAATTAAAAACTATCATGGTAGAGGGGTTATTGCTCTTTCCTACCCCTTGGGGTTCCAGACAAATCATTTTGCTAAAGCTAGTGCTACTCTTCACACAACTAAATTAGCCTTGGATGTCAGAGTAAAAAATTTATGGATGGAAGGAGATTAATAATATAATCAAATGTATCAAAGGTGAACTCTAGCCCACCTAGAATATTGCAAATATCATTGAAGAAATCCATACAACTCTTAGCAAGTTTGATTGCATTCATATCAGTCATTAGTATAGGGAGGCTAACTTGATGGCTGATTGGTTTGCCAATAAATTAATAAGGACATGATGATTATACGGAACACCAGAGGGAATATTTTGGTTGGTGCAAAAAGCCTAATTGATTAGGAGAGGATCCAAGGAGGTACAGATGAAATCCTATGTTAATTATGGAAATTAATGCTAGTATGGATGCAAGAAAATAAAATTATGGTAAATATGAAATGAACAGGCTGATGACATTTTCAATGTTTAATTGACATGTTTTATGGGTTGTTTATTTCCTTTACCATTTTAATTGATGGGGACACGACCCAAGAACAAAATGGAACCCACAAAAAGGGGAAATTATATTAACTGAGAAAATAAGCTAGTACAACCAGTACAGGAAAATAAACATCAAAACATGCCCTAAGGGCTTACAATAGCATAAATTTGGAGATAATTTCTCCTTATGGTACCTCCTCTCAAACTCCACTCTAAACTGCCTTTTACAATGCCAAAAATCTCCTTAAATAGACCCTAGAGGGTTAAGGACTAGGAGTACATTCTAGAAAGTGCTAGTAGGCATCCACCGACCAAATAGAAGGTTTCGAAAGCTGCATTAGAAGTCAGTGCAAATCTAGAAGAATCCAGAAATGGTAACCGAACTTTCGGGAAGCATAACTTTTGAATCGTAGCTCCGATTGACGAATTGTTTACATTTTCGGAAAGCTCTCGAAGTGCTCTATAGCCCTATGGACAAGATTTTCTTGTCCCCCATTTTTCAGCCCTTTTTGAGGTCATTTAATGCCCCTAACTTGACTTCAAAGAATTCTTAGGAGGTCTCCAAAACCTGAAAAATTACAATAACTTTCAAACCGTGGGGCCTTTTGACCTGATTCTTTTTCTAGAATGCTCTAAATCACAATTACATTCATCTGGCCAATTCACAACTTCTAGGTCACCAAAATGATGGCCAAATTGCATGCTCCTATTTTTTTGAGGTTTTCAAACACACTAATAGTGGAACTGTGAGAGTTGGAACCTTTATTTGACCCAAATGGGTATCCAAAAATGTAAAGACATGAAACAGAAACTAAGTCTAAGTACATTTTTTTGGGTGACACAGGATTGCCCTTATACCTCTGGATGCTCCTGCATCAGACACCCAGGGTAGATTGAAAAGTGACCCTATCACTTTATGGATGGTAGAGGAAATCCCAAATGGGAAACCTCAGCTGCTGAAATCCAAGTTGAGTCCTCAATTGGCCATCCTTTCCATTTGACCAAATACTCTTCATACTGCCTGTTTCTGGTACTCCTACCCACATGATGATCTAGAATGTATTCTATCTTCTCCTTCTTAGAAGCAGGAATTGGACATGGCTCTAAAACTAGCTCCTCATCTGCACCATCATTATGATACTCTGTTAAATCTGCAATGTTGAAAATGGGAGAAATGTGAATACCATCTGGCAGCTCCACCTCATATGCATTTCCTGAGTTATATTTCTTCAAAACTTTGTAGGGGCCAAATTTCTTTATTTTTAGCTTGTTGTAAGTACTAATTGGAAATCTTTCTTTTCGTAAGTGCACCATGACTAGATCCCCTACTTGGAATTCCTTATGTCTTCTCCTTTGATCAGCCCTAGCTTTATACTCTTGATTCATCTTGATAATGTGTGCTTGAACCTCCTCATGTAGATGCTTGATGTGTTCAGAAAATTCCTCAGCTTCAGCACTTGTTCTCTCCCCTTGTTCTATCTTCCTCAATTCTGGTGCAGTCCTTGGGCAATTCCCATATATAATTTGAAATGGTGATTTTCCAGTACTCCTATTTACAGAGTTATTATAAGCAAACTCTGCCTGTGGTGGAATCAAATCCCATCCCTTGGGCTTATCTCCAACTAAACATCTTAGAAAATTGCCCAGACTTCTATTTACCACTTTTGTTTGGCCATCAGTCTGTGGGTGATGTGTGGAACTAAATTTCAAGTCTGTTCTCAACTTCTTCCACAATGTCCTCCAGAAATACCCCACAAATTTAGTATCTTTGTCAGAAACTATACTCCTTGGAAGACCATGTAGTCTTACCACCTCTTTGAAAAACAAGTCTGCAATATGGACAACATCATGAGTTTTGTGGCATGGAATGAAATGTGCCATTTTGGAGAACCTATCAACCACCATGAATACTAAGTCATTAACCCTTCGTGTCCTTGGCAATCCAAGAACAAAATCCATACTTATGTCCTCCCATGGCCTTGATGGAACAGGCAACGGCTGATATAGACCAGTATTGTGACTAAACCCCTTGGCAACTTGACAAACCTGGCAACTTTGTACGAACTTCTTCACATCCTGTGAAATTTGAGGCCAAAAATAATGTTCTCTAAGAATGGAAATGGTCTTATCTTGACCAAAATGTCCTGCCATTCCTCCACTGTGTTTCTCCTTAATCAGATTTTCCCTCATGGAACTCCTTGGAATGAACAATTGACTACCTTTGAACAACATGCCATCCTGAATCAAATAGTCTAACCACTGGGTTCTATCTACAGCAATAGGTTCTTTACAAGCTTTCCATGCTTTAGCAAAATCAGGATCCTCGGGGTACAAATTCTTGATTTCATCAAACCCAACTACTTCAACCTGCATTGTTGTAAGCAAAAACTGTCTCCTACTTAGTGCATCTGCAACCCTATTAGATTTTCCACTTCTATGCTTCAACACAAATGTATAACTCTGCAAGAATTCTACCCACTTCATATGCCTCTAATTCAATTTACCTTGGCTATTTAGGTACTATAATGCCTGATGATCAGTACACAAAACAAATTCCTTTGGCAATAAATAATGCCTCCATTTCTTTAAGGCCCGAACTCTTGATCATAAACATAATACTTCTTCTTTGCATCATTCAATTTTTCACTAAAATATGCAATAGGCTTACCTTCTTGGCTTAATACAGCCCCAATAGCGCTACCACTAGCATCACAATCCACCTGGAATACTTTTCTAAAATTTGGAAGTGCCAACACAGGCTGTTCAGTCACCTTCTTCTTCAGCAATTCAAAACTTCTTGCAGCTGTTGCAGTCCATTTGAACTCTTTTCTATCCCCTCTTATTGTATCAGTTAGGGGTGCACATATGCCACTGAAATTCTTAATAAACTTCTTGTAAAAACTAACCAGACCATGAAATGATCTTACCTCAGTAGTAGACCTTGGAGTAGGCCATTCCAAGATGGCTTTTACCTTCTCTGGATCCATTTTGAGACCTTCAAGTAATATAACAAATCCCAAATAGACTAACTCCATTTTTGCAAAGGCACACTTCTTTAGATTAATTAACACTTTCTCTTCCCTTAGCCTTTCAAGGACACTATGAATATGCAGTAAATGTTCTTCCAAAGTCTTGCTGAAAATTAAAATATCATCCAAATAGACAATAACAAATTTTCCCAAGAACTTCTTAAGTACCTCATTCATGAGCCGCGTGAAGGTGCTTGGGGCGTTAGTCAATCCAAAGGGCATGACTAACCACTCATAAAGAGCCTCCTTGGTCTTGAAGGCTATTTTCCACTCATCTCCTTCTCTAATTTGTATCTAATGATAGCCACTCTTTAGATCTATCTTTGTGAAGTACTGAGCTCCACTCAAGCAGTCCATAAGATCATCCATCCTTGGTAAAGGAAACCGGTACTTGATGGTTATCCTATTTATAGCTCGAGAATCTGTACACATCCTCCACTCTCCATCCTTCTTTGGTGCGAGTACTGCAAGTACTACACATGGACTCAGGCTCTTCTGAATCAAGCCCTTCCTCAACAGCTCCTGAACCTATTTATTTAGCTCCTCTATTTCAGTATGAGTCATCCTGTGAGCAGCCTTGTTTGGCAAAATAGCTCCTGGAATTAGATCTATCTGATGACTGATTTTCCTTATTGGTGGCAATCCATCTAGAACATTATTAGAGATAATATCTCCAAATTCCCCTAGTAAATTTGAAACTTCAAATGGTATTTCACTACTACCTTCTTTAACTTTCCTAGGAATCAAAGCATAGCACATATGCTGATGTTTCATGCCATCTAAAAACTTCCTTCCATCAACAAGACAAATCCTAGCACTGCTACATACCTTTTCACCTTCCTTTTTCATGGGCTTCAATTTGTGGCAAACTCCATCCTTTGTTAGAGAGTATGTGTTTGCATGTCCATCATGCACTGCATGTCTATCAAATTGCCATGGTCTACCCAACAATAGATGGAAAACATCCATCAAAATAACATCACAGAGAACTTCATCATGGTAACTCCCAATTTTAAATTTCACTAAACATTGTTCACTTACTAGGACCTTATGATCATCTTTTACCCAAGAGATCCGATAGGGCTGGGGATGTTTCTCCCTCTTGAGCTTCAGCTTAGAGACCATCTCTTCTGATACCAAGTTATCAGTGCTACCACCATCAATGATCACATCACAACATTTATCCTCACACTTGCATCTAGTATGGAACAAACTCCTCCGTTGTCCTGGTTCATTTTGACCACTTAGTAGGACTCTTTCATTTACCAAGGTCTCTCCTCTTTCTGCATCCTCTGAATGTGATGATTGTGCATCCTCATCCACATGAGCAACCCTAGCTTGGCCCTTAGCTCTCCTATCTGTCCTTCCTTGTCGTTGAGGGCATTCAAAGGCATGATGACCTTCATTGCAATGGAAATAGGTACCACGGAAGCCTCCTCTTCCTTGTCCATGTCCTCTACATCTTCCTCTTTGATTTCCAAAGTCTTGATCATGGGAGCGATTGAAACCCTCATTCCTCTAGTTTCTGCTAGTACCCACATCTTCATTTTTCTTTTGGGTTTCATTGCGGGCTCCAGATGATCTACCACTTCCCCTTCCTCCTTGACCACGCCCTCTTTGTCTTCCTTCAAACCTTTTACTCAGCTTCTCTTCAACTCATAGGGAAAACTGGTATGCTTCTTCAACGCTAGTCATTCTTACCAGACTTAATTCCTCTTGGATGCTAGGTCGCAACCCACTGATATAATGAGCAACCTTCTCCTTATTTTCTTCTACATGCCCTGCTCTAATCAAGAGTTGATAAAACTCCTCTATATATTCTTGGACTGATCTTCCTGCTTGCTTTAACCCATGCATCTTCTTAAACAGATCAAGCTTGTAGTCCACAGGAATGAACTGCTTTTTCAATTTGTCCACCATGCGATCCAATCTTGTGATCTTCTCCTTTCCTCTTCGAAGTCTTTCCAGTTGAACCTCTTCCCACCAGATTTTGGCATGGCCTTTCAGTTTGGCCTTTGCAAACTTAACCCTATCTGGGTCCCTTATATCCTCATACTCAAAGTATTCTTCCAGTTCATTGATCCAATCAATCAACTCATCTGGTTTCAGATTTCCTAAAAATATACCCACTTCAATTGTAGGTCTTTTCCCAAACTTAGTAATGTCCCTAAAAAGCCTTTCCTCTACAAGATTCAGAACTTCCCCGTCAACTTCCTCTTTTGGTCCCATTACTTCTTCTTCATTGTCATCCTCACCGTTGTCACCTGCGGCAACATTTTCTCCTCTACGAAGCTCCTCTTGCAATGCTTGTACCTGCCTTTGGAGGGCTCTAACCTCCTCAAGATTAATAGCTCTGGCCCTTCCACCAAGCTCTCTTCATGGAGGCATCTTCTAACTCAAACCCACAACCACACAGTCCTGGTGCAAATTGCCTCACAGTCGGCGCTCTGTCTACACACTCAGGAAAACCAGCTCTAATACCACTTGATGGGGACACGACCCAAGAAAAAAATGGAACCCACAAAAAGGGGAAATTATATTAACTGAGAAAATAAGCTAGTACAACCAGTATAGGAAAGTAAACATCAAAACATTCTATAAGGGCTTACAATAGCATAAATCTGGAGATAATTTCTCCTTATGGTACCTCCTCTCAAACTCCACTCCAAACTGCCTTTTACAATGCCAAAAATCTCCTTAAATAGACCCCAGAGGGTTAAGGACTAGGAGTACATTCTAGAAAGTGCTAGTAGGCATCCACCGACCAAATAGAAGGTTCCAGAAGTTGTGTTAGAAGTCGGTGCAAATCTAGAAGAATCCATAAATGGTAACCAAACTTCCGAGAGGCATAACTTTTGAACCGTAGCTCTGATTGACGAACCGTTTACATTTTCAGAAAGCTCTCAAAGCACTCTTTACTCTTATGGAAAAGCTTTTCTTGTCCCCCATTTTTTGGCCCTTTTTGAGGTCATTTAATGCCCCTAACTTGACTTCAAAGCATTCTTAGGAGGTCTCCAAAACTTGAAAAACTGCAATAACTTTCAAACTGTGGGGCCTTTTGACCTGATTCTTTTTTTGGAATGCTCTAAATCACAATTACATTCATCTGGCCAATTCACACCTTCTAGGTCACCAAAATGATGGCCAAATTGCATGCTCCTATTTTTTTGGGATTTTCAAACACATTGATAGTGGAACTGTGAGAGTTGGAACCTTTATTTGACCCAAATGGGTATCCAAAAATGTAAAGACATGAAATAGAAACTAAGTCTAAGTACATTTTTTTGGGTGACACAGGATTGCCCTTATACCTCTGGATGCTCCTGCATCATTAATGGTTTGGAAAGACAAAGCAGTTTCCAATAGAGTATACAGTGGATTGAGAAAGGGAAACAAATGGTGGTTTTTATGATAATTGAAAGTACTCAAGTTGCAGAGATGGTGGGGGAATAGAGCAAGAAAGAATCAATAGGTGAGGTGGACAAATGGAAGCAAAGATCCTAGTATGGGAGAAACTTGAAAAGGGTGGAATTGCCAATTACATTGCCAAGCTTCATGGGTATGACCCAACAATTACCAATCTTATGGTAAATTCATGGAAGGATGGTAGGGTCAAAATGGATGGGGTGTCATATCAAGTTACTATGGAGATCATTTCCCATATTACTAAAATTCCATCTGAGGGATTGAAGTTCTATAGGGACAAAAAGTGCCGACAAATGTAGTAAAGGATTTTTCCAAGAATACGGAAGAGAAAAAGAACTGGTGCAAAGCGAGACCTACTATGAGATGGAATCGATTAAGAAACTTTGGAGGTATGTGTTGAGGGCCATCATCGAGTATATTTTTCTAGATATGAGATTTGATAGGGTTAGAACCATCATTTTTTTTTGCTCAATCATTTTCATTATGGGGTTAAGATTTCTTTTCCTTTTTATTTGTATACTTCCATGCACAAGAAAATTTTTGGGCACAAGAAAAACTCTATTTCTAACCTGGCCCTACATTAATCTTGATTTATGAGCATTTTAAGGCTCAATCTAGAAGTAAATCCATGTCTCATGTAGTGGCTGCATTAGAGGAGATGGGGAGTTCTAACTTCTCCTTAGATACAAAAGATGTCCAGAGTATAAGTTCAGAGGAGGAGGAAGATAATATCTTGTCTAGAAAAAAGGTTAGGGGAACTACAAAGAATACACCTTCTTCATCTAAAGCTCAGTGTAGGAAAAGTCCCAGGGGCCTTGGATCCAAAACTATGGGTTAGAATGAGGAAGAGTATAATGAGGAGGGAGATGACATGGATACTGAAGAGAAGAATAAGGAGGAGGATGAAAAAAATGAGGAGCCTGTTGAAAATCCCAAAAAGGTGCAGAGGAGGACAGTTGAGGAGGACATTCCATTGGTGGGGAAAATGGATTTTGGTCCGGAGATTTCTATCCCTCATCCCTCCCCAATTCCCCCACAAGAAATATGATAAGGAGAAAATGGATGATGGAAGTGGTGAGGTAGTCATAAAAGATAGGCTGTGGTTTGGAAAAATTTCAATGTTAGAATTTCTAAGATGGGGATAGTGAGAGAAGTCATGAACCCCCAATTTCTTGAGGAAAAAGAGGGAAAGATTCAGATGGAGGAACTCATTGATCTGACACTGGTGGCTATCATAGATAATGCAAGGGAAGTGGGCATGAACTTGCTTAACAATACTAGAAATAGCATGATTGACAATTTTAGGTCAATTAAATGGCTTTACCATGAACTGGAGGAGCTTAAAGATCAGGGGTGTGGTATCAGGTTGGTTGAAAAAAGTATATAGAATTTGAAAAAGTACAACCATAACATGGAAAATCAGATGATCTCTATTTTGAATTCTCTTAATGATAACATTGTTTCTCTTGCTGGAAAGCTGAAAACCAGGGGATTTCTAGAGGATAATGAGGAAAATGACAAAGCTAAAGCCAGGATGGAAGAGGAAGCCATTAAGGACATAAAAAATAGCCACTTGGATCGAGCTAGCTTGAAGAACTAGGAGAAAATGGCTAAGGAGTTTCAGAAAGCCTATGAAGTGGCAGAAACTATGTAGGACCTTGAAAGGAAGATGAAGGAGTAAGCAAAGGGTTATCAATTTTTGTCTTTTGCTTCTTCTTCTTTCTTGGTTTCTATAGGTTTTTTGTTTTTAGCTATGTGCCTATCTTTTGATTTGGCCTTTCTTTTAGCCATACAACTATTTCTGGGCTTTTGTTGTTTTATTTTACAACCCTCTAATATGTAACAACTTTTGGATTTTAGGAAACCTGTAAAACCTATTTTTCTTATCAAAAACAAACTTAAGGCTCATTTTCAAATCCTACTCTATTGAAACTCATTTCTTTTTTTAGATTTCATGATTATTATAATGAATTTGTATCCCTAATTCTTATTGAGACCAAAACCATAAAAATATGTCAAGTTACACTTACCATGCTGGTTTGTGTCATTCATTCCTTGATCTAGGATTTACTCTAGCATAATGGTCTAAATTTCTGCAATACTTGTATGTAGGATGGAAGATATTTTCCCTTCATTCCATCCTTCAAATATGTATCCTATTTTTTCCTAGACTTGAAGCTACAATGGAAAATCCCAAACTTGATTAAGTTGAGAAACATAAAGTTTTGAGGAAAAATCAAGTTACACTAGGCACTATGAAACAATAAAGCATGAAATTAACTTAAAATTGTATATTTCGATCCTCATTAATCATTCCATGATATAGAAAATTTGTAATTGCCTAATATTTCTCCAACAGAGTCTCCCACTTTTTTTTTTCCATGAGATCTTTACAATCAACATGCTGAAGTGCAAGACGATAATGTAAATCTCCAAGCCAAATAACTCGACTGCAAAGTAAAATCACAAAGTCAAATTTAGGTGGACAACATATTATACAAAGCCAATGTAGTGCATTATAGAGAGAAAAAAAAAATGTCTGAAGCTTTCACATTTTTCTTTTACCTAATTTTATATGATTTCTACAGTCTATTTTTTTAAATACAATTGGTTTGGTTTTTGGATTTGATTAAGTATATTTTTTAAAGTATTTCTTTCATTATGATGATCAATTAGAGAGTGTGATCCAAAACACTGATATTAAAAATATCACAGAATCAAATCTACAAATAAATTGTACTATGACCTATTAATCTATTAGAAAGTATCAAAATGCATTGTTGAAACCTACTCATGCTCCAAAATTCTTTCTGGGGTTTTCTATAATAGAATCTTGTATGTTTGGGGAAAGTGTGTCTTCTTTATGATCTCCTTCACATTAGAATTCCTCAATATCTCATCACCTTCTTCCTCCCCTAATGTCAAATGAGTAAAAACAAAGCAGAAGCTTGTCTAATTGAATAACATGCTGATCAAAATAGAACTCTGCAACCATGTACATTATCTATTCAGTAATGTAATTATGTGATGTGTACTAGAAAAATCAAGATATGAAAAACTTTTTTACACTAGAGGATGCCTTTTTTTTCATATGAGTTTTTAGCAGATTGTTATGGTAATATTGAAGTCATTTTTCTCTTCTTACCTTGTTACCAAGGTAGCCCATTAGCCCTTGACCAACACAAGATACTTTTAAATCTCTAACATGCTATCTCAAATCGCTTCACACCCACACACATAAAAATATGCCAACCATTTTCTTACTAGACACCAAACAATAATTTGACTCCTCACTTGAATTAAAATTGTAATCCATCTCACTTGAGTTGGATGAGGATGTGTTTGATGGGGAGTTATCTGATATTTGTTGAGAACATGTATCTCAACCTTGCAACCTTCTTTTGGAAAATCCTATAATTTGTTTGTGGAAGTTTTCCACTTGTTTATACATTGGAAATTGGTTAATGAGTTTTCAAAAATGAGTCTTGTCCATAGTAGAATATAGTAGGTCATTTTTAGAGCCTTGATGACTCATTTTGTGACCTTTATGGGGGTCTAGACTAAGAGACAAAATTGTGGACGGGATTATTATTTTAACCTGGTTGTTTTTCCATATTGGAAATGTAAATGTCAAAAATGGGTAGCATGTGGCATGGTAGTTTTTCCCATGGTTTTGTTAAACCACAAGTGGCTTCCAGGTTGTAAAATCACTATAAACGGAGGGCTTGGGGAGGTGTTTGTGTAATTGAGTTTAGTTTGCAAGACTAGTGCTAGGAGTCTCTCTAAGTTCAAGTTGTGGTGATGCGCTCCTGTAAGAACTTGCATTGCAAGTGTATTGTAATCATCTTGGTTTGATAATACATTGTGCAAGTTTTGGAGGGTGGGGTTTTTCTCCTCAAGGGGTTTCCCCACGATAATCATTGTGTTGTGTGTACACTGTTATTTTGATTATGTTATTATGCATTTCTTGAGATCTCTACAATAGTTAGTTGAATTTGCATAATCATCCTCTCAAAGAGCAACATAGGAAGCAATTTTGCACACCTTTGCTTCCTTACAAGTGGTGTCAGAGCCTAGCTAGTTTTGGTTCTATTTGTTGGGTATAGGATTTTTTGAGCTAATCAAGATTTGAGTGGGAGCTTGTGTAGAGTATTTCATTTTTGTGTTGCAGGATTGAAAATATGGCAAGCATGTTAGGGAGAATTGATGTTGAAAAGTTTTCTAGCACAAACTTTGAGATGTGGAAGCTGAAGATGGAAGATCTATTGACTGATCAAGATCTATGGGATGCAATTGATGAGAAAAATTTGAGTCCCACAAATCCAACTTTAGCTGCACAATATGATGTGATAGATAGAAAAGCTAAAGGTCTCATCAGATTGTGTCTTACAAACTTGATTCTGATTAATGTCCATGAAGAACCTACCACAAAGAAGCTTTGGAAAAAGCTAAGTGAGATCTATCAAGCAAAATCACTTGTGAACAAGATTTTCTTGAGGAAGAAGCTGTATTCGTTGAGAATGGAAGAAGGTGGATAGATTTCTGAGCATCTAGAAAGGTTTAATGTGTTGGTGACTTAGTTGAACTTAGTAGGGGTGTCAATGGATGAAGAAGAAAGGTGTCAAATCTTGCTATGTTTGTTGGTAGACTCATGGGATAGTCTTGTGATGGCTATAGGGAGCACTTCAGTTGTCTTGAAGATGGAGGACATTGTTGGTTCTTTACTTTTTGAGGAGATGAGAAGGAAGGTCTCTATGAATGCCAAAGAGGCTTTGAGTGTTCAAGGAAGACCAAAAGGAAGAGGCAATAATGAAAAGAAACATGGTCATTCTAAGTCCAAAAATAAGGCGAGATCAAAATCTCCTAGTAAGTCCAAGGCAATCTACTAGAATTTTGGCAAACCTGGACACTTTCGAAAGGACTACAAAGAGGAGAAGAAAAAGAAGAAGAAGAAGAAGCAAGGTTCTAATTCTAAGTTCACAAAGGAAGATGGAGATACTTACATTGCAGCCTTGCCCACTCATGTAGGTTAAAATGCATGGTTAATAGACTTGGGTGCATCTTTCCACATGACTCCTAATAGAAACTAGTTTAGTAAATATGAAAATTTTGATGGTGGTAAGATGTATTTGGGTGATAATTTAGTACTTTATATTGTTGGTCATGGAAGTATTCATGTGAAATTTTTTGATGGTAGAATTAGAAGATTTGATGGTGTCTTGCATATCCCTGGACTAGCAAGGAATTTGTTATGTGTTAGTAAGCTAATAGATGTGAGTTTGCATGTACAATTTTTTGAAGTAGGTGTAAAAATGGTGAGAGGTGCTATGGTAATAGCAAGAGGAAGTAGATTGGGTACAATGCACCATCTTAATGCATGCACAGTCAAGTGCAATAGCACTTTTGATAACATTGTGAAAAAGACTACTCAGTTGGAGAAAGAGAAGATTTCTCTTTCAATAGATGGTCATGGTTTTTGGGTACCCAAGCATGCTCTATCTACCGAATCAAAGTTGCCTGCAGAGAAGACCATGTTATGGCACCAGAGACTCAACCACATAGGTGAGAAGGGTCTATGGACCTTGAAAAATAAGAACTTTGTTGATGGGTTAAATGACTACAACCTTGAATTCAATTTTTGTGAGCATTGTATCTATGGTAAACAAAACTACATTTAGTTTTACTCGAGTTCTCATAAGTCTTCATGTATTTTGGATCTAATCCATTCAGATGTATTTGGTCCAGTTGATGTTCCTTATATTGGTAGATCAGTTTATTTTGTTTCTTTCATTGATGATTTTAGTAGAAGAACATGGGTTTATTTCCTTAGGAGTAAAGCTAAAGTTTTTAGTCATCTCAAAGAATTTAAAGCAACAGTTGAATTGTAGACTAGAAAGAAAATAAAATGTTTGAGAACTGATAATGGTGGTGAATTTTGCTCCAATGATTTTGCACATTTTTTAAAGATTATGGTATTAAAAGAGAGAAGACAACTTTGTATTCTCCATAGTAGAATGGAGTTGTAGAAAGAATGAATAGGACCTTGATGGAGAAGGCTAGGAGTATGCTAAGTGGTGTTGGACTAGAAAAAAAGTTCTAGGTTGAAGTTTTAGCCACTTCTTGCTACCTGATAAACAAGTCTCCTACATCAACTCTTGTTCATAAGATGTCAATGGAAGCATGATCGAGCCACAAGCCTTCACTTAGACATCTAAGAGTGTTTGGCTGTGAGGCATATGCTCATGTGCCAAAGGTGAAGGAGACAAAATTGGACAACAAAGTTGTCAAATGTATCTTCATCGGATATAGTTATGGTGTGAAAGGATACAAGCTTTGGGATCCTATTGCACAAAAGGCATTTTATCCCAAAAGTGCTATTTTGAGAGAAACTAAGCCTTCCTCTATTACAATTCAGTTAGACCAGATTGAAGAAAAGAAAGATGTGATTCAACTTCCTGCTACACTTGAGAAAGTTGAATTGAGGCCCTTAGAAAGATAAGATTTTGAAGAGAGCTCTGTGAGTTCTAAATCATCAGAGGAAGATGGAGAACCTAATCATGAACTTGAACCTCCTAAACTTGAACTAGATCTTGTTCAAAGATCTACTAGACAAAGGAAACCACTTGAAAGGTATGGGTATTCTCCTAATGATTGGAGGTGCATATTTGCATTGAATGCTAATATTGATGAACTGAGATCTACACAAGAGGCTCTTGGTATGAATTATTTAGAGTCCTAGAAAATAGCCATGGATGAAGAAATGGTATCTCTTAAGAGGAATCAAACATGGGACCTCGTACCATTGCCTCCAAGACGGAAGCCTGTTGGTTGTAAATGGGTGTTCAAAAGGAAGATGGGTTCAGATGGAAGCATTGAGAACTATAAAGCACATTTGATTGCAAAAGGTTACTCTTAGGTTGAGGGAGTAGATTATGGTGATATTTTTTTCTCCAATAGTCAAAATGACATCCATTAGATTTTTTCTTTCTATTGCAGCAACTTATGATCTAGAGATCGAGCAAATGGATGTGAAAACTGCTTTCCTTCATGGAGATTTAGAGGAAGAAATTTACATGTCATAGCTAGAGCACTATGTGGTGAAAGGTAAAAGTCATTTGGTCTATAAATTGAAGAAATCCTTGTATGGTTTAAAACAAAGTCCTAGGATGTGGTACCAAAAGTTTGATACATATGTGTTGAGTTTGGGATTTGTGCAATCTAAATTTGATCACTGTATATATTTCAAATCTGATGGTGATGGTTTCCTAGTTATTGCATTGTATGTCGATGACATGTTGTTTATTGAAAAGGAAAAGGTTTGATTGCAGAGTTAAAATCTCAACTCTTGATAAAGTTTGAAATGAAAGATCTTAGTGCAGCTAGGCACATTCTAAGAATGGAGATTATAAGAGATAGACAAAACAAAAAGCTTTGGCTAGGCCAGAGTAAGTATGTTGGTACTATTTTGAAAAGGTTTAATATGCAAGATTCAAGACCATTGATTGTCCATGTTACTATGGGAACAAAGCTTTCTAGCTCACAGTTTCCTACATCCCCATTGGAGATGGAAGAGACGAGTTGAGTACCATATCATAGTTTTGTTGGAAGTTTGATGTATGCTATGGTATGTACAAGACCAGACATTGCCCAAGCAGTGGGAGTACTTTTCTGTTATATGTCTAATCTAGGAAGAGCACATTGGGATGTAGTAAAAAGAGCTTTTAGATACTTGTAGGGTACTTCAAAGTACTCAATATGTTTTCATGGAACATGAAATGAGCATTCCTTGAATATTCGAGGCTATGTGGATTCAAACTAGACCAGTGATGTTGATAGAAGAAGATCCACCAGTGCATATGTGCATATGTGTTTACATTATTTGGTGGTGCAATTACTTGGATGAGTAAGTGACAGGATGTGGTTGCTTTCTCCACTATTGAGGTAGAGTATATGGTAGCTACTCATGCCTGCAAAGAAGTTATCTAGCTAAAGAGATTGTGTTTAGATATAGAGTTCAAACAGGGTGTAGTCACAATTTATAGTGACAACCAAAGTGCAATTTGCCTAGCAAAGAACCCAACTTTTCATGCGAGGACCAAGAACATTGATGTACAATATCATTTTGTGAGAGATATGGTCAAGGATAGCAAGGTGAAGCTAGAAAAGGTAGAAACTTTCGTGAATATTGCTAATACATTAACTAAGCTTGTGAGAATAGAAAAATTTAGATGGTGTTAAGAGTCTATGGGCCTCTCAGCCCCTAGCAGTTAAGTCCATAATATTTTTGGATCCCTTGACTCTTGCAAGGTGTTTGACAAGTGGGAGAAGGTTGAGAACATGTGGCTTAACCTTGCAATCTTCTTTTGGAAAATCCAAAAAAAAATTTGTGGAAGTTTTCCACTTGTTTATACATTGGAAATTGGTTAATGAGTTTCCAAAAATGAGTCTTGTCCATAGTAGAATATAGTACGTCACTTTTAGAGCCTTGATGACTCATTTTGTGACTTTTATGGGAATCTAGACTAAGAGACAAAATTGTGGATGGGATTACTATTTTAACTTGGTTGTTTTTCCATATTGGAAATGTAAATGTCAAAAATGGGTAACATGTGACATGGTAGTTTTCCCCATTGTTTTGTAAAACCACAAGTGGTTTCCAAGTTGTAAAATCACTATAAAAGGAGGGCTTGGGGAGGTGTTTTTGTAATTGAGTTTAGTTTACAAGACTAGTGCTAGAAGGAGTCTCTCTGAGTTTGAGTTGTGGTGATGCGCTCTTGTAAGAACTTGTATTGCAAGTGTATTGTAATAATCTTGGTTTGATAATACATTGTGCAAGTTTTGGAGGGTGGGGTTTTTCTCCCAAAAGGGTTTCCCCATGGTAATCATTGTGTTATGTCTTCATTGTTATTTTGATTATGTTATTATGCATTTCTTGAGATCTCTACAATAGTTAGTTGAATTTACCTAATCATCCTCTCAAAGATTAGCATAGGAAGTGATTCTGCACACCTTTGCTTCCTTACAATATTGGGCTACATAAAGGTGATTCTCTCCCACCAAATGTATTTTCATCTTCTGATGAAATTGAGCCAAATGAAGCAGAATTCTTATGCAAGGATTTTTCTAATTCTTCTGATGAAACTGAGCCAAAATTAGAATTAGAACTAGAAATTTGATCCTCTGAAGCTGTTGCTCCATCTGTGCAACAAGATGTAAAACTGCTTTTTTTATTTTTGGTTTTGTTCAGTGTATGGCGAATAAGAGCTAACCAATTTTCAGCAGGGACATCGTCTTCCACATAAAAAATGTTCCCAGCATTCAATGACATGATTTCCTAAAACTTGGAAAATCAAATCATGTGCAAAGCATTGGAAACCCTAATGACATTTATTAAAATCTAAATTCTCATGTCAAATCCAAATAATCTACTAGTCTCTTATTAAAATGAAAATGTTTGAATATGTTATGTGCATGTTATTGAAATGCAATAAAATGAGACAAAATGTAAAAAGCACATCATACTAGCAGATTCACACACCTCAATCAAATTTATAACATTTAATTTTTCCTATCAGAACAAAAGATATAATAGGAATACTTATTCTAATTTTGGCCCAAAAATGAGCATTTGCAATTCCACTTGAATAAGTGGAATTGGAAAATGTATTCCTATTCAAGTTTTATTTATTTTAGAAAACATAAAATTTTGGGCCCACGAATTCCCCATCAAATTCTAGCTAAACCAAACAGAGAATGGAAATATGTATCCCTATTTTCTATTCCAGAATAACAATTTCTATTTCCATATTACTATTCCCTAACAAAATGGACCTATTAATACAAAAGAAGCATTCAACATATTTTAATATATTATCACTTAGAATGCAATAAATAAATAAATTAGGTTTGTACCCATAAACATAAATATCCATTGGAGCTAATGATGCCTTTACCCATTCATCCAAATTGAGGCCATTGTGGGGTGCTTCACCTCCTACATTCCATGTTCCCACAAATACTCTATAACCCAAAACAACTCAAAAAAAATTACCTCTGTTTTATCATGTAGGGAAAAAAAAAAGTGATCACCTCCTACATTTCATGTTCCTACAAAGATCTACGAGTTTCAAAAATATGGTTTCTATACGATTTTGAGCTTTGTCATAGGAAATATGGCTTATCAATTTCAACTAAATTCAAAATGAGTTCAATGGGATACCTGAGATCTTGCATCTTTGTATTGTAGGATATATCTAGTTGTTGTCTTCCCAGTGTGCTATATGAAGTTTTGGCTAGCATATTTTCTACCATGCTTGACAAAAGCAATGAGAAGCTAATCATACAAGGCAGCTACACAAAGATCAATAGAAATGGCTTGTAATTTGTAAAGATTTTGGATGATTCATAACATTTCAGCCCTAACTTTAATTTTCTTTCAAAAGACCCACTTTTAGCACAAATGCTATAAAGTCTTCAAAATAGGGGAAAGAAACTAATTTTCATTAAGAGTAGTTGCATTGATATCTCCTTAAAGAAAATTTTAATTATCAACTGGGGATATTGCAAAAAATGTAGGAATAGATAAACAACTCTCCATTCAATGGAGGACCACCAAATATAGAGGGAGCCAGAATTATAGCAATTCAGCTATTGGATATGAGATTACCTTCAATAATTTCATTAGCATGAAATTCATCTAGTTTTGACTTGATATTCGGCCATTTTTTGACTACCAACTTCGGCCATGAATGTTGCACAAACATCAAACACCAACAAAATGTTGATTAAATGATTTCATTATCTACTTAAACTAAAAGAGGGGTAAAAATTTTATTGAATACCAAAGAGAGAAAAACAACACAAGAAACAAAGATAACTAAAAAGCTTTATCCTGGTCCACAAGTTGAAACAACATCTGAGATAAATCAAGGGGAAGCATCCTATGATCAATAATGTTCCAATTTGGCCCATCTGCTGAATAACCAAATCCAAATGCCAATCCACATGCATAAGGTTCCTGTTATTCAATAAATTCACAACCACCTACAAGTCAGTCTCACATATAATTCTTTTCTAGCCATTTTGACAACACTATTCCACTGCAACCAAGATAGCCAGGGCTTCCATGAGGTTATTAGTATGGTAACCCATGTATATAGAAAACAGAAATCGAATATCACCAAAACTATCATGCCCAACTCCCCCAATACCAACTAGACTAGGATTTACCTGAGAAGAACAATCCATGTTTATTTTAAGAATGCCTACCTTAGGAGGAGACCAATGCCCCTCATGATTAACACACTAAGAGTAATGCCTAACTCTACTCCCAAAGCAGTTGTGGGGGACTGAGGGAGTACTACCCTGAAGAGGAAATGAAAGGCATGTGTAAATACCAACATCACCAAGATCCAAACCTCCACCAATATCACATTTAGCTAGTATAGTTTCATGAAGAGAATTAACAATTTTCCCCCACAAGTGTCTAATCTCAAACTACACATCATGAAAGATCCTCCTATTCCTCTCAAGCCAAACATGCCATAAGATAAGGGAAGGTCCAATAGTCCAAGCAACTTGAAGAAAATAAGTATTGGAAGGGGGATGATCCAAATGGTCCTAGAATTTAGACAAAGAGGAGACATACTAGGATGTGCATCCCCACACACTCCACCAGAACTGCCAAATCTATTTTGCAAAGGGGCACTAGAAAATAAGGTGAGAGACAGTCTCTTCACTTTTGCGGCATAAAGCATAGATGGAAGGCCCCTAGAATCCTCACTTGCAAATATTCTCCCAAGTAAGACAATGGTTGTAAACCAAAATCTAGAGGAAAAAGTTACACTTAGGCCATGAAAAACTATTCCAAACTTTCTTCAACCAAGAGACCTCCACCTCACCAAAAACTTGCTTCGTCAGCGCAACGTATCCTAAAGAAACAAAATACTTTCCAGAAGAAGCACCTCCCCAAACCAAAACATCAGGTTCTTGTAGAGAGCTCCACTCCCTAGAAGCCAATATTTGAAAAAGTTCCAACCGATCTCCTAGAGAGCCCCCAAGTGGCCAATTAGAAGAATTCTTCCATCTATAACCCATAGTAAGGCACAAGTTATAAGCCTCTTTATAATGAGCAACCTTATTCCATCTAGCAGAAAGGAAAAAATCACAAAGAGACTACAATTGAAGATGAGAAGATAAGAGAGGAGGATGCCCATTCCAAGAATCACTCCAAAATAGAGCCTTAGTTCCTCTATTACAGATCCAAAATAAACTTCTCTTCACTAGGTGAGCACCAATCTTGAGGGTATTCCACACCATAGAGCTTCTTTCCTCAAGAGAAAACCTAGAAATATCTGAAGGTTCAACACCAAGTAAATACTTATGTGAGAGGATATGGATCCAAAGCTAAGACTGACATGAAAACCAACACCAATACATCTTGGTAGCAAGAGCTTGACTACACAAAATAGCAGAATGAAGGCCAAGGCTTCCTTCCTTTTTTGGCATGTAAATGGTATCCCAATTGATGAGGCTCCATTTGGTATTTTGCAAATTACCACTCCAAAGAAATTGGTGTGAGAGAGCACCAAATTCCTTCAAAAAAAATATTGGGGCAGCTTGAACCATGCTTTTGTATATGAGAAGGGCCCGAATCACAAATTGAAGAAGTGTCACCCTGCCAACAATAGAAAGCCACCTATGAGTCCAATGATTGACTTTTTGTCAAATTTTTTCAAGTACGCTTTGCCAGAATAGCCTAGATTGTCTACCCACCACAATAGGGACACCCAAATAAGTCCAAGGGAGATACTTAATCTGAAATCTCAGGATATTAGCAATCCTCCACTAGATAGGCTTAGGAGTATTGAAGAAAAAAATAGACTTGTGGTCATTAATTTTCTACCCAGAGGTAGCCAAATAAGTATCCAAGATTAGTCAAAAGGCTTTAGCTTCCTGAATCTGAACTCTTCTAGCAAGGGTCATATCATCAACAAACTGGAGGTGGGAAAGAGTGGGCAAACCAATTCCCCAATTCCATCCTTGAATTGAATTTTGGGATACATGAAACTTGATAAGTCTACCTAGTCCCTCAGCCATAAAGATAAACAAATAAGGAGAGAGGGGATCTCCCTGGCAAAGACCTCTAGATGCCCCAAAAAGCTCTAATGGTTCACCATTAATAAGGATCGAGAAGGAAGGAGTAGTAACACAATTAAGAACCCATCTCACCCATTCCCAACCAAAGAAAAACACCAGAAGAACTTTCCGCAAGAAATCCTAATTGACTCTGTCATAAGCCTTAGCCATATCAAGCTTAATGAACATGGCACATTCCCTAGAAGTACACATAGAGTGAATAGCTTCAGAAGTAATAACCACACCATCCAAAATTTGTTTTCTTGCAACAAAACCCCCTTTTTCCTCAAAGATAACCATGGAAAGCTAAATTTTAAGCCTCTCTACAAGGAGCTTGGTAATGATTTTATAGACCACATTACAAAGAGCAATGGGCCTAAAGAAATCAAGTTGATTAGTCTCTTCCTTCTTTGAAATAAGGACTAAGAAAGTAGCATTCAAGGCCTGAAGCATTTCTTTGTTGGAATAGGACTCTTGAACCACATCCAAAAGGTCATGACTGATAATACCCCAAAATTCCTAAAAGAATTCAACAGGAAAGCCATCAGGCCTTGGAGCTTTACCTTTTCGCAAGTTGAAGACCACCCCCTCCAATTTAGACATACTAATTGGCTTTATAAGAGAGTCATTATCTCTCTGGTCATAGCAGAGGGAATAAAAGATAGGATTGTATTCTCCTCAATCTTTGCTAGGGGTAAATCATCTGAAAAGAGACAAGAGTAAAACTGAATAGCTTCCCTAGATACAGCTTGAGAGGAGGACACACACGTCCCATCAAAAGTAACAAGAGAAGAAATGTAACTCTTATTATGTCAAGCCTACATAGATTTATGGAAAAAAGTAGTTTTCTTGTCCCCTTCCTGAAGCTAGTCAACTCAAGCCTTTTTTTTCCAATAAATTTCTTCTCTGAGATCCCACTCAACTAAATCAGTAGAAGCTTAGGATTCTGCTATGCCAAGAGCTTCGGAGAAACCCAAACCCTGAATCTACCTAGTAATAACATCAAGACAATCCTAAGCCCTCTTCTTCATAATGTGGAGATTATCAAAATTATTCTTGTTCTAATGCTTCAACTTTCTTTTAACATATTGAAGCTTTTAAGAGAAGGAAAACATAACAATGACATATGCAAGGCCTCCCTATCACCACCAGTGAGCTAATAAGTCATAAAGAGAAGAGTCTCAAAGCCACATCAGCTAGAACTTAAAGGTAAGCTTCTTGGGAACAAAAACATAACTAGCGGTGAGCTTAATAGGCCAGTGGTCAGAACCTCTCCAATAAAGAATTTCAGAAGAGAGAGAAAGAGAGCCACAATTCCAAAAGCAAGAAACAAGGAACCTGTCTAGGCATTTTGAGATAGCATCATTTCTAATCCTTCAGTTGTTTCAAGTAAAGAGCCCATTAAGAGGTTTGACATCAGAGAGATGTAAAAGATCAATATTTTGTTGAAGAATCTCAGAAGAAGGACCCAAGTGAGCTAACCCATCCCTCTTCTCCTCCAGACTAAGAACAAAGTTGAAATCTCTTGCCACAATCCAAGGCAAGAAAGGATGACAACCTCTGACATGCGTAATATGTTCCCAAAGCTTGAGCTTTCCAGGGAGATCAATAGGAGAAATCACATTAGTAACAAGAATCATCTCTCAAGTTTCTAGAGAGGATGCCACCATTGAGAGAGCTGAGAGGCAAGAGACCCAGTAAAGCGACATAACTTTCCTAGGATCCTAGAAAATGGAAATACCACCAGAGCTCCCCAAAGCACCAACACACTAACATTGGCCAAGAAACCAAATTTTAGGAGCAAATCTAAACATGGAGTCTACTAAAATCTTGGTCTCCTAGATACAAAGGATATCTAGAGAATGATCAACCACCAGCTAAAGAATAGCTTTTTGTCTGGGGATGTTATTCAACCCCCTCACATTCCATGAGAGAATAATCATTGAGTAGAGTGGGGAAAATTCTCATCCAAGGTCTTGATAGCCTCAGACTCTACTAGTAAATCTCCTATAAGTTTAATTTTTTCCTAATCATACTTTCATCCAACTCTTGAGGGAGTAGCAAAAGAAACTTTCTTAAATGGTCTTTGCATCAGACCCAAAGCAAGAGAAGATCTCTTTCCTTTACCAGAGGCAAATACATCTTTAAACAAATCTACCAAAAGAACATCCTTTTTGTATGGAGTAGGAGAAACCACAAGGGCACCAGACTCAGGGCCAATAGAAGTCTTTGGCATCTGCTAAGCTACAAAATCCTAATTGCCACTGAGAATAGAACTCCTCTCCTTTGAGCTAGTAGCTACACACTAAGCCTATGTAGGAATACCTTCTTCTATGACCATGTTGTCAAGAACCTCAAAACAATTGAACCTTGAGTCCACTTGCTGATCTAGATGAGACTGCTTCTGATCCTGCCCCTTAGCATGGTTTAGAGCCAAGATAAAACCATCCTTATCAAGACCAATAGTACTAGATGGCACTTTCCCCAGACTTGAAGTGTTCATTTGAGATTTCCTTTTACCTATATTATCAGTCTGAACATTTCCTTTTCTAGTATTAATAGATTGACCATTCCCCTTAACATCATTGGCCATCCTTGGGCCAGAAAACCCACCAAGGGTACCATTGCCTTTGGAGGCTTGAGGGCATTGGCATTGTAAATGACCATATGCATGACAAATGTGGCAACAAAAGGGAATAGATTCATAGTCTAGCTATTGGATCCAAGAAGAAGAGCCTAGGAAAATTTCTAAAGAATCTGGCAAAGGATTATTTAAATCAATTTCAACACAAATATGGGCATAAGAAATAACCTTTTTGTCTAGTGATTGATGTGCTATAGCACTCAGCTTTCCAAGCACTGTAGGAATCTATCATAGGATATCCTCTCCCTACAACTCCAAAGGAAGCCATAATAGGAAGACCCAAATAGGAATCCTCGAAGGAAGACCCTTAGTAGAATTGAATCCTAGATGCCAGGGTTTGAAAAAAGACCTACACTGTCATAAAAATATGGACCTCCCTCAAAAACCTAGTTCCAATCTGACATGCAAGAAAAATTCACCAAAAAGTAGCTATTACTAGCCAACATAATATCCATATCACCTTCCACTTTCCATGAATGGTGAATCTAGGCTTCAAGAGCCAACAAAGAAATCTGGATACCAAGAAACTTGCATATCAATGCATGTGTGGCTAGATAGTCCACATCTTCCATTATAGCTTCTGGAGGAATAACTAGCACAAGCCTATCCTCACTACGTGAGAAACATCCATTAACTTTATTTAACTTCTAGCACTCGCTAACATAAAAAGGCTCCTTCTCGTGAGATCTCCCCCTAGAAGAAGATCCATCACAACCAGAGGCTCCAGCAAGAATGAGACTCCATAAGGGCCTAGTAAACAAATATTGAACCAGGATCTAAGAAAACCTAACTTTCTGCCAAAAATATCAAAAAAAATTGCTGCCCTAGTCACTCATGCACCCACATGCAGAGTGTCATCACTGGGAAAATCCAGCATCTACAAATTGCAAAAATTTGAAGCTTGCTCTTCTTAGTTTCACAATCTACAATCACCAGATGATTAAAACATTTTGATCAATCTATCTGAATAATACTACAAGAATGTTTTTTGAAACATACCCTATTCTTCTTGTCATTAAAAAATGTTGCTGTTATTTGGAAACACAAGTTGAATAGAATAAATTGCAACAAACAATGTTTGTTTGAAGAGTTGAGCACCATGTTCTTGGTTTTTCACGATGATCTTATTGAAATTCTATTGTTATGTCAACAAAGAATGTTGAGAAACATTTTTTTGACTTAGATTTGAGGGGACGTCATAAGCATATTTATGAAGCCTCATTGAAAGTAGCTGGTAGGTTCCAACAACATAAAGTTTTTATCCCAATCTCAAATTTTCACACATTAAAAAGCTTTTTTTGAATGAGAACGTTTTACATGGCACTACATGTTTTTTTAAGGATTTTAGAGCTATAAAATATAATTTAAACATTCTTCTGTGTGCATGTCAAATTATCACTTAGTTTCACTCTGAGCATAATGATCATGGGTTTATATTAATTTTAAAATATCATTTACACATTTTGATGCATGTCAAATGTTGTTAAGATGATGTGGTTTTATATTATTTTTATTATTACTATTTTAGAATTTTCATGTATCATTTAAACATTCTTCTGTATGTCAAATTTTTTTTCTAGGAGTATAAGGATCATGTGATTTTATATTATTTTGGTAGTACAATGTATAATTGGAATTCTTTTTTAGTAAAATAATTGTAGATAAGAGTTGAAGTTAAGCATTTGTCAATGAATTAATGAAATATTTGTACAATAGTTTTGGATGAGTTCACTAAGAATCAAGTCATATCAATTGTAAGATTGTGTTATCATAAGTGATGAAGCTAAGGTTATGCACCCAAGCACAATGACTTTTCCTCATTTCTCTCCTCCCATCTCTCCTTCACTCCTCTCTATCTCTTCCCCTCCCTCCTCTCTATTTTCCTCCCCTACCTTCATTTTCAAATGCATATTACTAAAAAACCATAAAGAATTTTACGATGATGTAAATTAGTGATTTTAACATTTTCTATCTAGTTTCTAACAATTTTTTTAAAAATAATTTAAAAATCTTTTGAAGTCCATTTTTCATCTCATTTGAGAAGTGGTTAATATGAAAATTGACATTTGCAAAGAGTAATGGGTGTTTTGATCAACATAACTTTTTTTTCTTAAAATATGATAATTACAAAATTCTTTCAAGGCTAGAACAGTAACATCAATATCTAGTAGGTTTTGTTGGTTTTGTTCAATTTTGTTAAAAAATATAGATTTTGTTCAGTGGCAAAGTGACATTAATGATAATTTAGACATAGGTTATTTTTTATCATTATAATTTGATTTTTATTTATCAAAATATATTTTTTCTTGATTTGCTAGAAAGCTAACACATAGTTTTGATGATCATATTTAAAAAATAATAATTATTCTCTCATTTACTATTTTTTCTTGAAGCTTCAAATGAAGATTTTTGAAATGGAGAATAAAACCTATAATTAAAAAAATTAAAAATAAACATCTAAATCAAAGAGTTAGTTTAATTGATGGTTCTCTTGTTGCTACTTTTGTTTAACTAATTACTTTTAGGTTCCAAGTCCTTGTAAAACTTGGTTTTGAACTTTGAATAGTTTATTTGTAGGTTCTCGGTCCTTGTAAAACCTAATTTTTTGTTGTTTTTGTGAACTTTAAGTTCTAGATCCTTGTAAAACCTGGGGTACTTTATTCGTATATCTTTTAGCTAGTTGTGAGGGGTTTCAGGTCCCCTCAAAACTTGTTTTTACCTTAATCTAAAAGAATAAATGTATATTATTGGATTTATATATTGATATCAATTTCATTTCCAAAATATTAATATGACTTCTATTTAAGTCAAATATTAATATTTACTTTTCCTTTAATTCATAATGTAACTAGAGATAACTCAAACTTGAAATTATAATTGTATTCTTTATAATTTCTCTCATAATATTCAATATTCATAATTAAATGATTATATAGTGAACTCCACTATAAATTCTCTTAAATTATAATTACTATGACAAATATATATTTATTAACTTATAAATCCTCTTGCATTAATAAATATATAACAAGTTATAACCCACTACGAGTTTTAAAAAGGAGTTAATATTAAAAAAACTCACTTATAAGAAATAAGTAGTATTTTTTTTTTAATAAATAAATAAATAATAAATTTTTAATTTAATTTTTTAATTTTAATTTTTAATTTCTGAAATTAATAATTAATTTTTTAAAAAAATTAATAAATGAATCTGAAAATTATATTAGATTTTTATAAAATAAAAATAAACATGCAATTAGTAATTTTGCATGCATTTAATCTCTCAAATCATGCAACCATAATAGACTTAGTTTTCTATCTTTACTATATTTGTTTTCACATGAATGTATAAGTTTAGTTACAGCATGTTTTCCTCTCAGATAATCTTTTGTTTTTTCAATAAATTTACTAGCCAAATTTAGGAGGTGCAAGGCAATATCTGATAAGCAATTTTGAACATTTTTTTAACTTAACTATATATATGTCCAATTATGTGAAATTGAATAGATTATCTAGATAATTCCTATTGTCTTCATTGTTTGCTCCTATCAAAGAGATTTATTGGCTCATGTAGTCATAACATGAAAAATAGAGCTACCCAATAGATAGATTACTTTTCTATAAATTCTTGTCATGGTAGATGGACTCAATAATGTAAGAAACAATAAAAGGAAAGGTATCTCAACCTACTTGATTGGTGAAGGTTCTAGGAAAAACCACCATGCACTATCTTGCTTCTCAAATTTATAAGAAGCATCAAGTTCATTCTCCTTCATTCCGACATTGAAGGATGCCTCTAAGACAACCTTCTTGTCTCCATTTGTATTTGTCATGGTTTTATTGAGAAAAGGGTGATTTTCCTTTCAAAGCTTCAAAAATCTTTACTTTATATATAGGAAACTTGGTGATTGGAAGTGACAAACTATCAATTTTTTTAAAAAAATGATTTAGAGCATAATCGCAAGCTTATTTTCATGTTTTTTAGTTGCCCACTTGATGGTTTAATATTTTGAGAACTATCGAGTGAACCCTTCCCACATGTTGATATCTAATCTTGGACATAGAACTCCCCTCTATCCCAATTCACATATGAAAAATATTTTGATGACCAACTGTTAGAATCTCTTTAAATAATTACAAACCTACATATGCAATAAGAAGAAAAAATTAGAATAACACTACTTAAAGGCTATCATTTGTAGGAAAATAATTCTTATCGAAGTTAGCTCAAATAAGCCAAGTGTCTATCACAATCTACTTTCAATATCAATCATAGAAATGGTAATGAAACATTCTGCATACAAAGTCATTAAATCCTAGTCAAAAGGTTTGAAAACTAAGGAAACTAAATTAGTACACCCCAAAAAACCAACCATCCATGTAATAATTACTTACTAAAACTAAATTCAAAATAAATGCAAGATTCTTCAGATGACTAATTTGAACCTAAAATCATACCACACAATTAACCAACAAAATATTACAATCTAAAACACATGTAGATAGTATCAGGGAACAAGTTATCATTGACAAAATATCTTGGGTCTATTCAAAGGGCCTTGAAACACAAACTTACAAAATCTTGAATATCAGTGTTTGCAGCAGTTCTTCCATTTTAGTAGTAATCAAAATATTGAATGGACAATTGATATTTAACACTATGCAAAATAGACAACTACCAAAATATTGATAATTAAGAGTACAATTTGAACTTCATTCATATGAATATGTCAAATACCTTTAAGTATGTGTTTTTCTAAAATTTGTGGTTATTTGATATATAGTCAGAAGTTCAGCACATGACAAGATTTATGCATAACTTTTAGAAGAATTCAAAATAATAATAAAAATAGATAAAATTTTATTTATTCATTATTTTACAGATTTAAGAATCTTATATTATTTATTCTATTTTTTTTGTATTTTGATTTAATAGAAAGATAATTTATATTGATTATTTTAATTATTTAAAAAAATTTATTGACAAAATTAAAATTAAAAAAAACTCACTTAATACAAATCTATTTTATTTCATACAAATCTATTATTTAGTATTGTAGAGATTTAGATATCTTATTATTGTCATTATTTTTATATTTGTGTTCAATAAAAGATATTTTATTTTATTTATTAACAAACAAAAAATATTGTAAATAGTGAGAAAATATTTATTCAAATTTTAAAATAAAAAAAAATTAAATTTAAGTTTGTTTAAATTAATTAAATAAATGATAGTTGTTTTTTAATGATATAAAATATTGATAAACTATTTATTTAATTGTTTTTGAAATTAAAAGCAACCAAAAGCAAGGGGGTCAACCCTTAACAGTCAAAAAGATGGTAACCAATACATTACCAACCAGTAGCAAAAACATACAAAAAGAACAAGAGAACCAGCAGTCAGAGACAGGAACCTAAAACAAGAGTGGTAGAACTAGAAAGGAACCCTAGCAACTAACCAAAGTCCAATGAGGCACCCAGGCCTAATAAAAACATAATTATAGCTGATAACCAACAAAACTATAACCGTCATAACAGTATATAAAGTCTTTGGATCCATGGACCCCATAACTGAACAGAAAAAAAAAGACTTAGATTTCTTTTTTCCCTTTTCCTCTTGGATGAAGAAGAATTTGGGCCCAGTCGTTAGCAAGAAACTTAAAGAGTAATTTATTGTCCTCCATGTCCAAGCCAACTTCTTCCTTTTCCTGTGTCAGCAATTGGAGGGTAGTTGCAGCAGCATGAGTAACTTTAAGTCCAAACTTGGAGAAGGTGAAAAACCCCTCCTCCAAAGCTGACTCTTTCCTCCAGGTTTCTGTAATGCTCCTCCACCGTCACCATCACCTCTTTATGTTCCTCGACCTTTGTAGCAGCAACCTCCTTCATTTTCTGTCCCTTTGGTTCATCCTGCAGCACCCGTGGGTTAGAAGAAATATTTATTTAATTGTTGATATGAAAAGTAATATTAGATTTAGTATATAAAGTTTTTCAAATATATATATTGTTAATGTGAAGACATTACGAGCATTTAGTTTTTTTTTCTTCCTATTTTATTCATTCAAGGATATTAGTTTAATTAGAATGAGATTTTTCTTTCAATTATAATATTTTATGATTTTAGATTAATACACGTGTTTTTTACCCAAAAAAGCATAAGTTCAAAGTTTTATATAAATAATTCTTTTCTATCTTGCTATTATTTTATTTTGGCAATATCATTAAACTTTACTTTCTTTAAATGTTATCATTGCATTTATAAATTTTTTATTTTATTCATTCAATAATATTATTATTTTAATTAATAAAATAGAAAATTTATAATAATTATTTTAATTAATTAAAAGAATAGTCTTATTTTTTGCTTATATCACTAAAAGAATAATTAAACTAAAAAATAAATAAACTCGTTATACCATAATTTATCAAAAAATATACATCTTTTTTTACTTGAAATTATAATTTCTAGGCTTTACACAATTAATTTTATCAATTTTAGTATTATTTTATACATTGTTATTATTTATTTTAATTTGCATATTGATTAATATAAAAGATAATTAGTAATAATTATTTTACTCATTAAAAATAGATAAGAAGAGTTCTTCCAAATAAAATAAAATATATATAATGTTGGATGACATTGCTTTTTTAATCTAAACAAATTGTGTGACCATTGTAATATGGTTTTACTAGTTTCTAAAGATTGTTTTGTGGCTTTTAAAGTAGTTTCAAAGTGTGAGACACATTTTACAGGAAAAAGGTACAAGGGCATTCCCACATTAAATGCATGTCGACTAATTAAATGATTATAATATAGCAATAATAAATCTTTAATATTTTAATTATTTTTTAATCCAATTTATTAACTTAGACTTTAAAATTAAATCTTTGTATTTAATTAATTTTTGATTAATTAAATATCATAATATTATTATTTCTATTTAACCAATTTTGTAAATTAAACTTCCAAATTAAGTCTTTTAAATTAAAGCACATATTTAAGTAGTTTTCAATTAATTAAATACTATCATATTTTAACAATTTTTCTTAATCAAATAGTATTTAATAATTCCAAATTTTATATGATTAACCCAAATATTATAATTAAATTATTTACCAAATAAATTACATAGTCAAATCCACATAAAAGTAACATTAGCAAAACTAACCAAAACTCAAAATTAAATAACACATGCCAAGATAAATGCATGGGTTTAAAAATGGTGGAAAGTCATATACATGTCCTCCTTCTCAAGGAAATTAATTAGGCTATGGATGAGATTGGACTTCAACATTATCTCCTCATTCTTTCTATTGAGTTATTGCAATATGACACACTCATCCTGGCAATTCAGAGAAGTTGATGCCCGATACTTATAAATCAATATAAAAGATGAGCATATATATATATATATATATATATATAAGCTAAACAGGCAATAGTGGGGAGTGGTACATCATGTAGATCCTAACTAGTAGATAACTATGACTCCCTCCCTCAACCATATGAGACATGTTAAATAGAAATGTAAAATAGACACCTACAAACACAAACACACACACACCCCATACACATACAAGTATGGGGTAAGTATACTAGTACATCCTAAAACATAATATTCAAATAGGAACATCTGATAATCATGAGGACATAATAAACATATTTCTAAGATGCACCTTATGATCATAAAAGTAATTTTATTAACTAACTAAGAGAAATTAAAGCATCATCACTGCAAGTAGGAAATTGTTACAACTTGACATAATCAATTACTCCACATATCAAAGTATTGCATTTCAAATATCAAATAAGGGCTAACACATCTATAGAAGAGTCACATAGAAATTTAAAAACTAAGTGCATAATGATAGAAAATGAAGGGTATTACACCAAGGACACATCCTACGATAGGGATTAGAAGCAATATCCTAGTAGAGGTGGTTTGGAACAACACCCTTAAAGAAAAAAAGATGCTCACTCTTTAATAAAGTAGTCAACTATTTTTTTGTCATATTATTTCCTTTTTATAAAATGTAAAAAATATTTGATAAATACCTGACTATGAAATGTTAAATAATTGGAGTGTAATTTTCTCTTTGTTGGATAGTTAATAAAACTGGTAGTTGTTTTTACATGAATTAACTATTCAACATTGATGAACCACCTTAGATTTGTGTTTTATTGTTTATTGTTATTTTACCTCTTTAGTATTTATTTGATTGCTTCAGCTTGTTTAAACCCCAATATTAAGTGTGATAAAATAAGGTTCGAAGAGTTGAGCACAGAAGAGTAGAAAAGGTAGTAGAAACTTTTAACAAAACATAATTAGGAAGTGACAAAACAAATTCCATTATAGTTTGTTACCGTTGGAAGATTTAAAACCTTTAGATAAGAATAATAAAGAAAATTTGTGAGAGGCTATCTTGTAAATTGGAGAATAAAATGGAAGGATGAACCAAGTGAGATAAGAAAGGTAGATTTTTATATAAATAATTCATAAATATATACTACATCTCTTCCTTCTTATATCACTCTTGTCAATCTTCTATGAATTCAAATTCTCTATTAAGCCTTTATAAAAAAACAAATCATTAATATTGATATATATTTTTAATTCCCTTCTTTCTCAAGCTAGCTAAACCATTGGTTTGCATTTCTTAACCAATAATGTAGCTAAAATTAACTCTCTGCTCTTCATTTCAAAGAAATTTAATAATTGCACTTTATTTCATCTTTTTGTTCCCTTTCTCTTAGCTAAACACTTGCTTAAAATCTATCGATGACCTCTAGTGACATTACTTGACATCTTGTTAGGTGTGTCAAATTTGCAATCAACACTATTTTGGAGAATAGGTTTGGATTTCTCTTTTCCTTGTATTCCATCATTTGGGGGCACATTCAACTTGTTTCTATTTATTTTCTCAGTAATGATTTTTTATCATCAATTTTTGGTCTCCTCCTTTTCCTCATCTTTTTTCCTCTTTTCATCTGGCTATAACCTCAACATTTTTATTTCTCATTCTTTTTAAATTTGATCAAGCCTTCTCTTCTTTTATTTCCGATAAATTGAAAAGTGAATATATATAATATAACTTGCTCACAATCTTATTTTGTTTATAATTATGTATAATCATATAGAATCACGAGTCTTAAGTTGAAACGTCTATAGCTAAGACCTAAAGATTAAAGAATTTCATCTCAACTTCTTAAATCAATAGATAAAAATTAAATTAAGAAGTGTACTCATTGTACATTTATTAGAAACTATAGACTTTATAATTTATGATAATAAAATCTTCCACCAAATAAAATTTGATTCTTACTAAATTCATTCAAATACTAGTACACCAAAAATCCAATCACAAAATTTTAACTATAATCATTTCAGTGAAACAAACAAAATCCAATTATGCATTATACACATATAGAGAAATATAAATGGTATGATCCTTATAATTCTATTAAAGCTATGTCATAATTAAATAACATAAAGGAGAATGTTTAAATAATTCTTTAAAATTCTGTTGACATTCAAACATTCTCATTTGACAAAGTTATTTTATGGTTGAGAATCTGAGATTGGGTTAAAATATTGGCAACTGATTCTTACACATAAATATGGTTATGATGTCAGTCAAATCCAAGCATTTCCCAACATTGTCTATTGATATTAGTACAACTTGAATAAAGATATAAAAACAAACCAACAACAGGGTATTCAACTCTTTAAACCCATGTTTCTTACTGAAGTTTTTCCTATTTATCTCATGTTTTCAATTAACGATGACTTTTTCTTATGTTTCAATAAACATGTCTCATAAATAATGGGTTTAATTGCACTACCTTGTTGTTTATGGTGCGTTCTTAATAAAGGATCAATAATATTTCTAAGTTCTTTATGTTGTTCCTCCTTAGTTAGACACAATTTATTACTTGCTTCTAAATATCAGACTCACATTAAATTAGAACATAGCCAGAGTATTTGTTAGAGGAAAGAGCTTACCATTTTAAAATAAAAAAATTCAAATGGCATTAAAATTAAAATTTATATATATCCTCTTCTATTTCATTCATATATCAATTCATCTATCTTTAGTATATGATATTCATTTTTAAAGGTTTTACGGAGTGGTTATGATTATTTTATCACTTACTTCTAATTTAATAAATATTTGAATCAAATGAATCTTAATGAGTCTTTGTCCTAAGGTCATTTTGAGTTTTATCCACTATATTTAATTGAGGTAATCAAATGAATGATCTCTTTAAGAAGTGTAGAAAGGTGTTTTCTTTGAAAATATTTTTTATGTTATTTTCAAAGGGTGGTCACTATAAATGGCTTTAGTAGTAAAGCTCTTTTGATCACTTCATACAATGTTGAGGGATCAAAAGTTCTAACAAGACTTTTGTGGCTACAAGAGTTCTTATAATTTGAAAAGAAATATTATTCTATTTTCATGCATTTTTATAGGAACAAACAATAGCCATCGTAGTAGCAAATGAAATGGTTGTAACAATACTAAAGAAAATAATAAAATATATCCAATGATTGGCCTACAATAACTTGGCAATATGTTATATGCAACACAAAGGAAATCAATAGCAATGGAGTTACATTTTTATGTTCTACATAAAATTGTCTTTTAAGATCCTAAGGTTCTATCTTGGGTCCCTAACTGAAGGTTTTTCATTTAGTTCACTTTAAATCTAAGTGTTTGTCTAGCATTCTAAACAACGTGTGTTTTTATCAATAAAGATTTAGATTTTTAGTAATAGATTCATTATTTTATACAACTTTGAGAAAACACCTATTTTTTAATCAAAAGGGTTACCACCTAAATTAATGACTATGATATGTGATGGCTAAAAGATTGTAGATATTCAACTTCTATGGAAAAGAAATTTGACACCACATTCCATTGCTCAAACCGCAATTAGGAATTAATCTACCAAATATAATATGATTAATATTTACATACGTGACAAAGTCCACATTTAAAGAAGCGGCATGAATATAAAAATGTATTGATGGAATCTTAGGTTTGTGCAAAAGGGCCCTAAGTGAGCAGAGTTGACAAAAAACTAATAGGTTGGTGTTTGGAAGTTAGGGGTGTTGTATGATAGGGCACCATCAGTAGGCTATTAGGATGCTAGAGTGATAAGGATATGCATTTCTAAAGTGAAAAACCTAAATACTTGACAAAAAGATTTAGGCATATGAGCTCAGACAAAATATTTAATACTTAAGAAGGTGCAAATGGAGAGGGAGAAATCAACTTGTTTTTCCTTACCTGAAAGAGAAAGGAGCAGGTCTTTGGTTTCACATAAACTCATTTAAGAAGGGAATATCTGATGTTTCCATGAGCTAGTAATATAGACCATGGGGTGGATTGGTTTTTTTGTAGTCCAGTCAACTTTCCTTTAAGAGAGGTAAATTGATCTCTTGTGACTTGACTTGACTTGTTGTTGGGTTTGTCAAATTCTTGATCAATAGGTCATGTTTGGTGGAATAAATGAGGTGTCCTCTCTTCAAGTTATATTCTATCACTTAGGGGTGGGTTGGGCCATAGTAGTGGTTTCCACTTTTCATCATGAACAAATTAGACAAAAAGTGGACACAACAATCATTAAAGGCTTCATCAAAGCCTAGGCTTTGCACAAAGGCTCCACATACCTTCACGCAAATACATGTGGTTGTTAGCTCACAATGGCTTCGTGCGATGCCCTTAGAGCTTCACTCAAAGTCTTTAATGCTTCATTTTCTACCACATGGCCCAAGGGGCTTTGAATGAAGCCCTTGTAGGATGGGTGGTAAACAATCTTAGGGACTTTGCATGAAGCCCCTTCGGGAGAAGTCCCCAAAATAGGCTTCACGCAAAGAGGGCTTCACGTGAAACCTCTGAAAAAGGAAATTTCAAGAATCATTCAAATTTTCAATCAAATTTTGCCCTTCAAAGGGCTTAAACAAGGGCCAAATAGGATATTCAGAAACTAAATATAGAAAAATGTTTTCCTCTCAATAATCTTTTGAATGAGTATATTTCTAGCACATATTATATTTATTATGATGTTTTAGTTTTAATTTTATTAAATATAGGTTTTTTACTCCATTTCAAAAATCTTTGTTTGAAACTTCAGGAAAAATAGTAAATGAGAGAATATTTTCTTTTTAAAAATGATCATCAAAGCTATGTGTGTTAGCTTTGTAGCAAATCAAGAAAAAATCTATTTCAATAAATACAAATCAAATTATATTGATAAAAAACAACCTATGTCTAAATTATCATTTGCTAGATATCGATGTTACTATTCTAGCCTTGAAAGAAATTTGTAATTATCATAGTTAAAAAAAAAGTGTTATGTTTATCAAAACACCCATTACTCTTTGCAATGTCAATTTTCATATAAATCACTTCTCAAAGGAGATGAAATAATGGACTTCAAATGAATTTTTTTTTCTCAAATGAAATTTTTAAAAAACTTCAAAAATATTAATTATTAGAAACTAGATAGAGAATGTTGAAGATCACTAATTTAGATCATCATCAAATACTTTACTGTTTTTTAGTAATATGCATTTGAAAATGAAGTTTTTTTTTTAAATATCCATTTTAGTGTCAAACTTGGCTAAAAAGTGGGAACCATTACCATGGCCTGACCCACCCCACATGAACCATTTATCTTTTCCTTAGCAATGGTCTTTCTCTCATCAAGTTCTCATCTTTCTTTCTTTTTTTCCCCTTTCCATCTCACCAAAAGTCTTGACCTTTTCCTATCTCCCTCCTCAAATTGATTGATTCTTCTTTTCTTTTATTTCCAATTAGATGAAAGCGGGATATATACAACTCACCCACACTCTTGTTTTATTTATTATTATCCATGATCATATGGATGCATGGGGCTTAGGTTGAAACCTCTTTAGGTATTAGTCAAAGGTTATATGGTATTCATTTAAAGAGAAAATAGTCAAGGGGCTATTCATTTTGCAAAAGTATTTGGGAGCACAACCTTAGCTTCACCACTTATGGTGACAGGATCTTACAATTGAAAAGGCTTGATTCTTAGTGAACTCATCCAAAACTATTATACAAATATTTCATTAATTCATTGACAAATGCTTAACTTCAACTCTTATTACTAAAATATTTTTGAATGATTTAATTGGATGAATCCATTTAAGTCTTATATTGGCAGATTTCATTCATTGCAAAAACTTTATAATCTTAATGTGATTCATTAGTTTTTAATAGTTTTGAATGTAAGTACATTGGTTTAGATTTTTATACTTTTCATATTGTATTTGTTTTTTATATAATTTTTGTCATTCATTTAATTGTTAAAAAATAATATATACTTATATTATGTAATTATTATATATAATTATTATAGTTATTATTTTTATATTATAATTTATTTACAATATAATAGTATCATATAACATATATATAAATTATTATATTTATAAATAAAATGTTATTTTTATTAATTATATTATATAATTAATAATTAAAAATTCTTTATATAATAATAATAATAAATTCTTTATTATTACAATTATCATTCTAGAAAATTATAACTATAAAATAATTTTATTAATAAAAATATATTATATATTTTAATAAATTTATTAATTAAAAGCTCAAGGCAAGTACTAAGCAACTATGTGGCCACTTGTCTACAATTATTAAGCCGAGAGGCTTTCTACAGTGGCAACAATCTTCAACGTAAACATTTTCCATCTTAGCAAAAATTTGACGTTCATTTACATGTCAAAAAAAAAAATAGAAGTAGACTAAATATAATAAAAATTGTGAAAATTATAGAGAGGAAATGGAAGTTTAAATGAGGTAGATCAAGAGTCTAAATTTGATTTGCTGAATTTTTCAGTCTCATAAAACTTCTATGTATTACTATCAAAGTATAGTATATATAAAAACAAATACAATAGTCTATTTATAGATTTTTTTTTGTTCATTTGATAGATTTATATTAATTCTTTTGAAATTAGATACCTCTCAGCTTTTTTTTTTTTTTAAATTAATTAAATTTTTAGGTATACTAGTTCTACTAAACAAAAGAATTCCAATTATACATTGTACTACCAAAAATAATATAAAATCGCATGATCCTTGTACTCCTAGAAAAATAATTTGACATAGAGAAGAATCGACCTTATTAGATTTCCACAATCCATTAGACTGTATTTTTTCTTTTGGATTTGATTGTGTTTGTTTTTTTAGCATCAACATTTCGGATCACACTCTGTGATCCATCATCAGGATGAGAGAATGCAAGAACGAACTAGTATGCAAATCAGGCCAAACCAAGGGGATAAAAGGAGAAAAAGGTGCAAAAATTGAGGTGGACTAAAGAAAAAGAATAAAAAAGTAACCTACAGTGGTAGGAACAGTGAGAGAAAGTAAAGGAAAAAATGAAATAATAATAAGAGCAAAAAAAAAACATCACACCTAGGAAATAAAAACTAAGCTAGAGACAAAATGAAAGTAGTAAAAAAGACTATGTGAAAGCAAGTGAAGAGGTATTTGAAAAAATGTAATAATAATGAGAAATAAAAAATAAAAGAGGCCCTCCAAGTGAAGAGCACTTTCAGGAGTTGGCCCTCCACTCCTTTCCCCTTAAACCTAGATGGTGGAAGCAATATGTGGATGACACAAATGTTTGTTGGCCACATGGTCAGGACAAACTTGTTGAGTTCCACGAGCACATCAATAACTTGTCTACCAATATCTCCTTCACAATGGAACTTGAGTCAAACAACCTTTTACCCTTCCTCGATGTTCTTCTCATCAAGAAGGCAGATGGAACCCTCGGTCAATGTGTGTATCGCAAGACCACCCACACTGATTTATACCTCCACTCTTCCTCTCACCATCACCCTAGCCAAAAGGTTGGCATCCTTAAGACCCTTGCTCTTAGAGCCCTTAGAATTTGTGATGATGACAACTTAAACCAGGAGTTGACCCATCTTCGCCAAGTCTTCAAGCTAAATGGATACTCTCATAAGCAAATTTCTAAGGCTCTTAACCAAGCCAAGTCTTACTTTCTTGCTAGTGCCAACCCCAAACCTCTCATGTCTTCGCCTCCCCTAAATGTTGCCCTTCCTTTTGTTGATGGTATATCCCACAAGATTTCCAAAATCTTATCCAAAAAGGGCCTTAGGGTTTCCTTTAAGCCCCTTTCTGGGGTCCAAAACTATGTTCCCCCTCTTAAGGACTCTAAGGATGCTCTTCTAGACTCAAGAGTCTACAAGATTATGTGCTCTTGTGGTGCAGCCTACATAGGAGAAATGGGTCGCTCATTCCAGACTAGAATTAAGGAGCATGGTGCAAACATCAAACATGATAGGATCCAAATCTACTTTAGCAGAGCACTTATCTGCTACCAAACACCATATTTGTCTTGAGAGCACCCAAATCCTTTTCAAGGAAGATAGCTATTTCAAGAGAAAGTTAATGGAGGCTATTGAAGTAAACCACCATCCCTTTAATCTCAATCGAGATGATGGGTGGTCCTTTCTCGATTTCGTGCTATTTTTCTGCTTATATTCGTCCTTGTCTTTTGTAGTGCTATTATTATTAGTTATGTTTTTTTTTTCTGTTGTCCTTTTTAGTGTTGTAGCTTTGTACCTTTTTTCCTCTCTTTATATATATATTTATATAGCTACCATTATTATTGTAGCATTATATTAATGCATCTACTTGCATATATATATATATATATATATATATATATATATATATATATATATATATATATATATATATATAGCTTCTGGCCATTTCCCTAGTTTTTCTTGCTTTTTAGGATTTATATTTTTTATTATTTTTTTTATTACATATATATGAATTTCTAGGTATTAGTTTTTTTTTTTTTTCTATTAATATTTTATTTCTATTTCTTTATGTTATCTTCCATTGATTTCTTGTTTCTAGGTTTGGGTTTCGGGGCTATTTTTCCTTTCTTTATATATATATATATATATATATATATATATATATATATATATATATATATATATATATATTATTATATCATTATATATTATACATGCATATATAGATATTTTCTATTATTATTATAATAACATTATATATATATACATATCTTGTTTTGTGTTTCTTTCTTGTTTATTTCTTGTTTCTATGTCATGGCCTTTGGTTTTTCTTCCCTTTTTTGTTATATATATATATATATATATATATATATATATATATATATATATATATATATATATATATATATATATATATATATATATATATATATATATATATATATATATATAATTTTTTCTTTTTATTTTTTATTTCTCATTATTATTACATTTTTTCAAATACCTCTTCACTTGCTTTCACATAGTCTTATTTACTACTTTTATTTTGTCTCTAGCTTAGTTTTTATTTCCTAGGTGTGATGTTTTTTTTTTCTTTTGCTCTTATTATTATTTTTGTTTTCCCTTTACTTTCTCTCACTATTCCTACCCCTGTAGGTTACTTTTTTATTCTTTTTCTTTAGTCCACTTCGCTTTTTGCACCTTTTTTTTCCTTTTATCCCCTTGGTTTGGCCTGATCTGCATACTAGTTTATTCTTGCATTCTCTCATCCTAATGATGGATCGTAGAGTGTGATCCAAAATGTTGATGCTAAAAGAACAAACACAATCAAATCCAGAAGCAAAAATATAGAGAAGAATGTTTAAACGATATATGAAAATTCTAAAATAGTAATAAAAATAATATAAAACCATGATCCTTATGCTTGGAGTAAAACTGAGTGATAATTATGCTGAGAGGCATTCTATACAATCACAACACAAATACCCAGCACTAGAATATGCCAAAAAAAGATTCTTCGTCAATAAAAAAGAATTGGGAGCGGTTACAAACTTCCAAATTAAATATTAAAAAAGAATTCCTGAAATAATAGCTGGCCAAAATAATAGGAAGCCAAATGGAGGCCAAAATAATAGGCTCGAAATAATAGGGCCCGAAAAAGTAGGGCTCGAAAAAGTAGGACACTAAAAAATTGGGGCTAAATAATTTCAATACGATTTTTTTTTTGTTAAATATAATTTTGCATGCACATTCATGCTTATTTTTTGCGAGGAGTGGGGGAATTTGAAACAAATTCATGGAATGTGAAAAGACGTCTATTGGGGGATATGAGGAGCCTCTTAGAAGTTATAAAACCAAGGCTCCTCATTTCATTTTCATTTTATGTTTTTGCAAGAAGGAAGAGGTGGACGTTATTGGAGGATCAGATTGGAGTTTTTGAATAGGAGTAGATTGAAGTTTTGGCGTAACATTTTTGCAGGTGAGGTTTCTATTTTTTATTTACATTTTCATTTACATTTAGATGTAGATGTAAATTGAAATTCAAAATTAGTTATAATATTCTACTTTGATTTAGATTTCAATTTTAATTAATTTCATTTATATTTAGAATTCTATTCATAACTATTTAGGCTTGCATTTAATAGTTTAGTCTTGCATGTTTAATTTAGATTTAGATTTTTATTCAAAATCTATTTGATTTATATATTTTATAATACTTTTCATTTACATATTTTAAAAGTGCATGTTTCAAATTAGTTTTATATTTGCATGTTTCATATTAGTTTTAGATTTGCATATTTCAAAATAGTTTTGGTTTGCAAGTTTTAGATTTGAATTTTTCACAATAGTTTTACATTTGCATGTTTCTAAGTATTTATATTTTCATGTTTCAAAACATAATTTTATCATTAATATGGATGAGAATGCCACCATAACAATACAATTTATATTTTATTAAAGTTAATGATTTATTTAAAGTAGATAAATCATATATTTAGTATATATTTTATCATTATTGAATTATAAAATAAAATAAAATTCTCGAAATAATAGCTAGCCAAAATAATATTAAGCCAAATGGATGTCGAAATAATAGGACCTGAAAAAATAAGGCCAAAAAAATAAAACCCAAGAAAATATGTTTGAAATAACTTAATTAAAATTTTACATATAAAACATTTCCTTTTTGTTAAATATATTTTTGCATGCACATTCATGCTTATTTTTTGTGAGGAGTGGAGGAATTTGAAACAAATTCATGGAATGTCAAAAGACATCTATTGGGGGATATGAGGGTTCTCTCATAAATTATAAAACAAAGTCTCCTCATTTCATTTTCATTTTGTGTTTTTGCAGGGAGGAAGAGATGGAGATTATTGGAGCAATTAGAGTATTTGAACAGGAGTAGATTAAAGTTCCATATAGTTTAGTCTTGTATGTTTGATTGAGATTTAGGATTCAAAAACTATTTGATTTAGATATTTGATAATACATTTCTTTTGCAGATTTTTAATGTGCATGTTTCAATTTAGTTTTACATTAGTTTTGGATTTGCATATTTCAAAATACTTTTGGTTTCCATGTTTTAGATTTGTATGTTTCATAATAGTTTTATATTTGCATGTTTCAAAATATTTATATTTTTAATGTTTCATAATTAAATTTAATCATTGATGTGGACAAGAAGGTCACCTTATCAATAAAATTTGTTTTTTTATTAAAGTTAGTGATTAACTTAAAATAAACGAATCATATATTTAGTTTATATTTTGTCATTATTTAATTAGATTATATATGTGTTTTATTTAAATATTTTTCATACTATATATAGATTTTTATTAATATTTATGTTTGTAATGTTTGAAAAGTAGAAGACAATGCCACCATATTTCAGACATTACAATCTAACTATTTCATTTGAAATAGTTTTGATTTTTATTTATGTTATTTTGAACATTATTCATTTGAAAGAATTTATGTTAATTGTTAATGCTTTTTCATTATGATTATTTCCATATGTTGATTTTTGTTTATAAGTTTGCAAGTTACTATTTGAGTTATGGATACCTCGAATAGAGAATCAAACATTATTGGATACTAGAGCCTAACTACTTCAATGATCTCAAATGATTTCTTCAAGATTGAGTTTGACAAATGCCTACAAATAATTAAAGAGGTGCACACAACTATAATTAAAGTTGTAGAGAAGCAATATTTCCAGTTGACTATGTTGAGGAAATGGAAGAAATGCATATGGAAGATGCATAAAAATTTCGGTGTGACACATCTACAAAAGTGGATGGGTTTCCCTCAATGATGAAAGAAGTATTTCACAATCATTGTTCAAATAAAGGTCACAAAAGAATTCTAATCATTGAAGAATGTGACATGTATTTAGACCATCAAAGATATATTTTTTGTATATAGTTCATTCTTGTCTCTAGCTTCAAATGTTTACTTCTAATTAGTCGTATTGGCAATTTTATTTCCCCATTGTTCAATGTAACTTTCATGGAGAAGAGAACAAGATAAAATAAATTTATTGTTGTACAAAAAATTTCTTCAATGGATGTGGCTACTAAATATATTAATTAAGAAATGAAATCACAAGTCTAAATAGATTCCTTAATGATATGGAGATTTATTGATTACAATTCTTCATCATTGCAATAAAAATTGCATTAGCATTATTAAAAATTCAACAATATATAATGTTCTCACATCATCATGGAGAAATAATTTTCATAAAATTGACTCTTATATATTCTTTCACACTTTTAACATCATCTGAATTGTTGTGTTGGGACTTATAACTTCCCTTTCATGAATTAATTTTTCCACTATTTGAGTCATTTGTATAACATATATCCCAAATTTGACCATATTTGTACTCCAAATACTCCAACACTACACCTAAATCTCATACTTCCCTTAACCCTGTCCCTTATTTTAGTGTAACATTTAACCACTTATTAACCCTAACCATAACACCGAGTGTCATATAAATGAAATTGTAAACCTTAGATCCTAACTTTAACTCTTACTCTATATATGATTGTACTAATCATTTAGTAAATTATATACCTTAGCCTAACCCTATATGTACAAGTAACTAGAAATAATATTATATTTTTTATAAGTGATAATATGTATATGCACACACTAGAGAGAGAGAGAGAGAGAGAGAGAGAGAGAGAGAGAGAGAGAGAGAGAGAGAGAGAGAGCATACCTGTAGAAAAGAAGGAGCTCATATTATGTATGTAGAGAGTAGAGAGAGAGAGAGAGAGAGAGAGAGAGAGAGAGAGAGAGAGAGATTAGGGGTGTATCTAGAGAGCATAAAGGAAGAGAGAGATTAGGAGGAGTATCTAAAAAGTAGGGTGGGAGAGATAAGTGGGTGTATCTAGAGATTATAGAGATAGATTAGGGGGCATTACTAGAGACTACGAAGAGAGAGGGTATATTTAGATAGTGGGGGGAGATATTAATGGGTGTAGTTAGAGAGAGAGGGAGAGAGAGAGAGAGAGGCGAGAGAGAGAGGGGGGGATGGATTACATTATTAAAAGGGTTAATAACTTATATCACAATAGCACTAATCATGGGCACTATAATAGAACTAAACCATATTAAAATTTAACCTGTCAGTTATCCTAACACCAAGGTAAAGTGTAATAATAGCACTAACATCAACTATAATATGATTAGTAACCCAAAAATTATCTTAACCGCAATAATAACATAAACCCTAACTCTAACTCTAACTCTAACTAGATAATTCTAATTTTAACCCTAACCCTAACTCTATCTCTAACTTTAATTCTCCCCCTAACCCTAACCTTAATCCTTTATAATCCTAAATCTAATGCTAATTCTAACCCTAACCCTAATTCTAGCCCTAACCCTAAGCCTTACTATAACTCTAATCCTAACTCTAATTCTAACTCTAATGCTAATTCTAACCCTAAATCTAACCCTAATTTTAACCCATATTCTAACTCTAACCCTAACTCTAACTCCAACTCTATCTCTAACCCTAACCCTACCCCTAACCCTAATTCTAACCCTAACTCTAACCCTAATCCTACCCATAATCCTAATCCTAACACTATATATAATGCTAATCCTAACCCTAACACTATATATAACTCTAACTCTAATCCTAACCCTAATTCTAATTATAAACCCAATCCTTATTCTAACCCTAACTCTAACTCTAAACCTAAATCTAACCCTACCTCCAACCCTAACCCTAAACCTAACCCTAACCCCAACTCTATCTCCAACTTTAACTCTAACTTGATCCCTAACTCTAACTCTAATTCTAAGCCTAAGCCTAAGCCTAAGCCTAAGCCTAAGCCTAACCCTAGCCTTAATTCTCTAGCCCCAATTCTAACCCTAACGCTAACACTAACACTAACACTAACACTAAAACTAACACTAATTATAACCCTAACCCTAATGCTAACCCTAACTCTAACTATAACCCTTATGCTAACCATAATCCTAGCCCTAATTCTAACCCTACCTCTAACTCCAACTCTTGTTCTAATTCTAATTCTAACTCTAGCTCTAGCTCAAATCCTACCTCTAAATCTAACCCTAACCCTAACCTTAATTCTAACCCTAACTTTATTTGTAACCCTAATTCTAGCCCTAACCCTAATTGTTACCCTTACCCTAACTCTAGCTCTAACTCAATCTGTAACCCTAATTATATTTGTAACCCTAATTCTAACCCTAACCCTAATTCTAACTCTAACACTAATTGTAACTCTAATTCTACCCCTAATCCTAACCCGAACCTATAACCCTAACTCTAACCCTAATTCTAACCCTAACCCTAATTCTAGCTCTAACCCTAACCTAATTCTAACCCTAACTATAACTTTGTTCCTAACTCTAACCCTAACTATAACTCTAACTCTAATTCTTACCCTAACCCTAACCCTAACCCTAATTCTAACCCTAACTCTAACTCTAATGCTAATTCTAATCCTAACCCTAATTCTAACCTTGATTCTTACCCTAGATCTAACTCTAACTCTAACTCTAACCCTAACTCCAACTCTAACTTTATCTCTAATTCTAACCCTAACTCTAACTCTAACTCTTTTTGTAACCCTAACCCTAATATTAACCCTAACCCTAACTTTGACTATAAACCTACCCCTGATCCTAACCCTAACACTATATATAACTCTAACTCTAACACTAATCCTAATTCTAATCCTAATCCTAGCCCTAACTCTTTCCCTAAGCCTAAATCTAATCAGGTAACTTTAACCCTAACCCTAATCTAACCCTAACCACAACTCTATCTCTAACTTTAACTCTAACTCTAACTTGAACCCTAACTCTAACACTAATTCTAACTCTAACTCTTATACTAACACTAACACTAACACTAACACTACCTCTAATTTTAACTCTAACTCTAATTGTAACCCTAACCCTAATGCTAATCCTAACCATAACCCTAACACTAACCCTAACCCTAACCCTAATGCTAACCCTAACCATCCCTAACTCTAACACTAATTATAATCCTAACCTTAATTCTAACCCTAAATATAACCCTAACTCTAACTCTAACTCTAACTCTAACTCCAACCCTTATTCTAACTCTAAATCTAGCTCTATCTCTAACCCTAACCCTAACTCTTATTCTAACCCTAATACTAACCCTAACTATATTTGTAACCCTAATTCTTACCCTTACCCTAACCCTAACTCTATCTCTAATCCTAACTATATTTCTAACCCTAATTCTAACCCTAACCCTAATCCTAACTCTAGCTCTAATTTTAAACCTAACCCTAACCCTAACTCTAACTCTAACCCTGACTATAACTCTAACCCTGACCCTAACTCTAGCTCTAATTGTAAACCTAACCCTAACAAGAACCCTAACTCTAATTCAAACCCTATCCCTTACCCTAATTTTCATCCTAATGCTAACCCTAACTCTAGCTCTAACCCTAACCCTAACCTTAACACTAACCCTAACCTTAATTCTAACCTTAACCCTAACCTTAACTCTAACTCTAACCCTAACCCTCACCTTAACACTAACCTTAACCATAAATATTAAGTTGTCCCTAACTCTAACCCTAAATCTAACTCTACCATAATTGGACTCTAACCATAACCCTAACCCTAACTTTAATCTTGGCTCAAATCTTTTCCCTAACCATAACTCTAGAACCTTAACCCTTACTTAAGCCCTAACCCTAACCCTAACCCTAACCCTGGCCCTACTATAATCCTAGCCCTAACCATAACCATAAGTCTAACACTAACCTTAACCATGAGCATAACTCTAACCCTAAACTTAACCATAAACATAACTCTATCCCTAACTCTAACCCTAAATCTAACTCTACCATAATTAGACTCTAACCCTAACCTTAATCCTAACTTTAATCCTACTAAAACCCTAACCCTAATCCTAAATCTAACCTTAACCCTGAGTCAAACCCTAACCCTATCCCTACAATAACCCTAACTCGAGCCCTATAATAACCCTAACCCTAACCCTAACCATAACTCTAACCCTAACCTTAACCATGAGCATAACTCTAACCCTTAACTCTAACCCTAAATCCAACTCTACCATAATTGGACTCTAAACCTAAACCTAACCCTAACCCTTACTTTAATCCTAACTCAAACCCTAACCTTGACTCTAACCTTAACCCTGACTCAAACCCTAACCCTAGCCTTACTATAACACTAACCCTAACCATAACCATAACTCTAACCCTAACCTTAACTATGACCATAACTCTAACCCTAACCTTAATCATAAACATAACTCTAATCTGAACCTTAACCATAACCATAACTCTAACCCTAACCTTAACCATAAACATAACTCTAACAATAACCATAACCATAACTCTAACAATAACCATAACCATAACTCTAACCCTAACCTTAACCATAACTCAAACCCTAACCCTAACTCTAGCCCTAACCCTAATACTAACCCTAACCCTTATTCTATCCCTAAGGTTAACATTAGCTGTAATGGTAACTTTGTCCCTAACCATATATCTATGTTTGACTATAACATTTTACATTACAATACGCCAAAAAGAAAATTACTTTTTTTTTAAAACCATAATCCTACCCCTAACTCTAACCCTAAATATAATCCTAACTGTAAATCCAACTCTACTATAATTAGACTCTAATCCTAACCCTAATCCTTAGTTTAACCTTCACTAAAACCATAACCTAACCCTAACTCTAACCTTAACCCTGACTCAAAACTCTAACTCTAACCTTAACCCTTACTTTAATCTAGACGAAAACCATAGCCCTAACCCTAACCCTAACCTTAACCCTGATGTAACTCTATATACAACCCTAACTCTAAATATAAACCTAACCTTAACCATCACACTAAAACTAACCCTTTCTCTACCCCTTTCTCTAACTCTAACCATAAATCTAATTTTAACCCTAACCGTAATCCTAATTTAAACCCTAATTATAACCCTAATTTCAACTCTAACTCTAGCCCTTGTTCGAGCTCCAATTCTAACTCTACCTCTAACTCAAACCCTAACTCTAATTCTAATCCTAACCCTAACTATATTTGTAACCTAAACCCTTATTCTTACCCTCGCCCTTACCTTAACCCTAACCCTAACTCTAATTCTAACCCTAACTATATTTGTAACCCTAATTCTAACCCTAATCCTAACATTAACTCTAACTCTAATTCTAAACCTAACCCTAACTATAACCCTAACAAGATTCGTAATCCTAAAAATAACCTTATCCCTAACCCTAATGCTAATCCTGACTCTAATTGTAACTCTATTCCTGACCATAACTCTAACCCTATCCATAACTCAAACCCTAACAATAGCCCCAACCCTAACACTAACCCTAACCCTAACTATAACTCTACTCTTCAATATAACATTTTACTTAACAATATGCTTAAAATAAAATTGAATTAAAGTGATGCAAATAAACACCATATATAGAATTAAAAAATAAAATATTCAAGAATAATTTTATAGTAAGTTTACACTATTACATTTTTATAGTAAGTTTATACAATTGTATTTAAAAAGAAATAAATAATTCAGCACTAACCTTTAAAAAATAGAAAAAAATTTAAAAATACTTTTCTTGTTGCGCTGCGATTGCCACTAGCTTATATATACTTCTATATATATTACTCCGAGAGTAATCGTTCTCGAGGCGCCTATTTTCATTTTCATAAATCTCAACTGTGATTAAAATAACCTTGGGATTAAATGAAAATAGGCGCCACGAGAACGATTACTCTTGGCGTAATATATATAGAGGTATATATAAGCTAGTTTGACATGCGTGCATAAGAATGTTTAAATTATATTTTATAGCTCTAAAAGCTTAATAAAATAATAATAAAATATTACAGTGGCTTGCCACTTTTGCCTAATAAAATAATAATAATAATATAAAACCACAGGATCTTAACGACATTTGACATGCATCAGAATGTGTAAATGATATTTTTAAATTAATATAAACCCATGATCCTTATGCTTGGAGTAAAACTGAGCGATAATTTGACATGCGTGCAGAAGAATGTTTAAATTATATTTTATAGCTCTAAAAGCTTTAAAAAGCATGTAGTTGCCGTGTAAAACGTTCCCATTCAAACAAAGATTTTTAATGTGTGAAAATCTGAGATTGGGATTAAAACTTTATGTTTCTGGAACCTGCGAGCTGCCTTCGATGAGGCTTCATAAATATGCTTATGACGTCCCCTCAAATCTAAGTCAAAAAAACATTTCTCAACATTTTCTGTTGACATAAAAGTAGATTTTCAATAAGATCACTGTGAAAAACCAGTAGCAGGGAGCTCAACTCTTCAAACCCACATTGTTTGGTGCAATTTATTCTTTTCAACTTGTGCTTCCAAATAACAATGGCATTTTCTGATGACAAGAAGAACAGGGTATGTTTCAAAAAACATTCTTGCAGTATAATTCGGACAGATTGATCAAAATGTTTTTATCTCTACCACTGTGTAGATAACGAAATTGTTTAATTAGCAGTTTGTTGGTGTTTGATGTTTGAACAGCATTCATGGCCGAAGTTGGTTGCCAGAAAATGGCTGAATATAAAGTCAAAACCAGAGGAATTTCACGCTGATGAAATTATTGAAGGTAATCTCATATCCAGTAGGAAGAACATGCAGCTGAATTGCTATAATTGTGGCTCCCTCTGTATTTGGCGGTCCTCCATTGAATGGAGAGCTGCTTATCTGTTCCTACATTTTTTGCAATATCTCTGGTAGATAATTAAAATTTTCTTTAAGTAGATATCAATGCAACTGCTCTTAATGAAAATTAGTTTTTTCTGTTTTGAGGACTTTATAGCATTTGTGCTAAAAGTGGGACTTTTCAATTTGGGCTGAAATGTTATGAATGTTTCAAAATATTTACAAATTACAAGCCATTCTGTCGTTCTTTGTGTAGCTGCCTTGTATGATTAACTTCTCATTGCTTTTGTCAAACATGGCAGAAAATATGCTGGCCAAAACTTCATATAGCACACTGGAAAGACTGCAGCCAGATATATCCCGCGATCTCAGGTATATAATTGAACTCATTTTGAATTCAGCTGAAATTGATAAGCCATATAGCATATGTCAGAGTTCAAAAGCCTATAAATACCATTTTCTGAGACTCGGAGATATTTGTAGGAACATGAAATGTAGGAGGTGACCGATTTTTTTGCTACAAGATAAAACAGAGGTAATTCTTTTGAGCTGTTTTGGGTTGCAAGGTATTTGTGGGAACATGGAATGTAGGAGGTGAAGTGCCCCACGGTGGCCTCAATTTGGATGAATGGGTAAAGACATCAGCAGCTCCAGCGGATATCTACGCTTTTGGGTACAAACCAAATTTATTTATTGCATTCTAATTACTGTATAGTGTGATAATATATTCAAATATGTTGAATGCTCCTTTTGCATACTCTAAACTTGCTCCGGTTCTGTTAACCCAGTTGGTCAAGCCCTTCTGTTATGATAGTTTTCCGAGGAAGAAAAAAAAACAGCAAAAGTATTATCCACGAGTTTTAGATTTTTGGAAAAAGGGCAAAATGCCTTCTTTTGTTCTGATAGGAAAAATGAAATGTTACCAATTTGATTGAGGTGTGTGAACCTGCAAGTATGATGTGTTTTTTACATTCCGTCTCATTTAATTGCATTTGCATTTCAATAACACACACAGAACATATTCAAGCATTTTCCTTTTAATAAGAGACTAGTAGATTATTTGGATTTGACATGGGAATTTAGATGTTAGCAATTGTCATTAGGGTTTCGAAATTCCAATACTGTAAGCATAACGCGGCTCTGCAAATGATTTGTTTTTCCAGGTTTCAGGAAATTGTGCCATTGAATGCTGGGAACATATTGGGTGTAGAAGACGATGTCCCTGCTGCAAAATGGTTAGCCCTTATTCGCCATACACTGAACAAAACCAGAAATAAAAGAAGCACTTTTACATCTTGTTGCAGAAATGGAGCAACAGCTTCAGAGGATCAACTTTCCAGTTCTGATTCTGATTTTGAAGTTTCACAAGGGCAGAAGAATTCTGCTTCATGTGGCTCAGTTTCATCAGAAGATGAAAGTAGTACCTTCAGCGAAAAAGAATCACCTTTGTGTAGCCCAATATCATATACTCCCTCATCAGACACATCATCATCCAACTCAATTGAAATGAATTACAGATTCAATTCAAGTGAGGAGTCGAGTTATTGTTTGGCAGCCAGCAAGCAGATGGTTGGCATGTTTCTATGTGTGTGGGTGCGAAGTGATCTGAGACCGCATGTCAGAGATTTAAAAGTTTCTTGTGTTGGTCGTGGGCTAATGGGCTACCTTGGTAACAAGGTAAGAAGAGAAAAATGATTTCAGTGTTACCGTAACAATCTGCTAAAAGCTCATATGATAAACAGAGTGAAGAATTATGATCATGAATTACAGAATATAATAAAAAATACACTTAATGAAATCCAGAAACCAAACCAACTGTATCGAAAAAAAAAGATTGTAGAAATCTAATAAAATTAGGTAAAAAAAACAAAATGAGGAAACTTCAGACATTTCTTCTTGTTTTTCTCTATAATGCACTGCATTGGCTTTGTATAATATGCTGTCTATCTAAATCTGACTTTGTGATTTTACTTTACAGTCGAGTTATTTGGCTTGGAGATTTGAATTATCGTCTTGCACTTCAGCATGCTGATAGTAAAGATTTCATGGAGAAAAATAAGTGGGAGACTCTGTTGGAGAAAGATCAGGTAGTTACAAATTTTCTATATCGTGGAATGATTAATGTGGATCTAAATATACAGTTTTAAGTCAATTTCATGCTTTATTGTTTCATAGTGCTTAGTGTAACTTGATCAAGTCTGGGATTTTCCATGGCAGCTTCAAATCCAGAAAAAAGCAGGACACATATTTGAAGGATGGAATGAAGGGAAAATATCTTTCCATCCTACTTACAAGTATTGCAGAAATTCAGACCAATATGCTGGAGTAAATCCTAGATCAAGGAACAAATGGCGCAAACCAGCATGGTAAGTGTAACTTGACATATTTTTATGGTTTTGGTCTCAAGAAGATTTAGGGATAGAAATTCATCTTAAAAATCATGAAATCTGAACAAAGAGATGAGTTTCAAAAGAGTAGGATTTGAAAATGAGCCTTAAGTGTATTATTTTTCCTTTTTACCATTTATTCTTTATACATCTGCAAGCATTCTTACTGTAAAGAAGATGTATCATTCAAAAACAAGTTTTGCTCTGTGTATCTTGAAGTGGAGAGATATGTGATCTAAAGGTTGTATTAGATAGCTCAAAAATTGTGACAGTTAACATCCATTACTTATATAAAAACATATAAATATTTAGATAATTTAAATATTAATATATGCATTTTGTATTGTAGGTGTGATCGTATACTTTGGTATGGTGTGTTGGAAAATGAAGATGGTGTAACTGAGAGGGGAGGGGTGAATCAGTTACCACAAAAACATTTTCAAAAGTCCCAAAGATGCCTTAAACTTAGTTGCTGCTGCTACAAAAATCACTGCTTAAAACTTGATAGGTGTTTAGTTAATTTATGAAGCATTTACTGAAATAAGCAATTATGTAAAAGAAAGTAATCATTAACACAGTAGTCACCAGATTTACGTGAAAATCCAATATGGGAAAAACCACCAGCAACTAGTCACCAATTTTCACTCTTCTGAAGTGAGCCCTGTTAGGAGCCAACCTTGTTAAAGGTTACAAAACACACTGTTAGGTGTGACCCTGTTAGAGGATTTAATCACCTTGTTAGGAGTGGCCTTGTAAGAGGTCTTTTGAACAATTCAACTGAATTGCCACCCTGTTAAAGGATTTATGAAATGGCTGTTAAACCAACTCTGTTAGGAGATTTTGGAATCACTGTTACAATGGTTAGAAAGCAACAATGAATGATCTGAAGATACATGCAACTTATCTTTGCTGAATACAGATCTCAGTTTAGCTCCACGAGATCCTTACTGATCAAATATATCTCTGCAGCTCCAAGATTTCCCTCTGCTCAATTCTGCTTAGGCACACGCAAGTCTCTTTCTTGCACTTCCTTGCACTTTTCGTATATTCATTCTCTCCTCTGCTTTTTTTCATCTTGAGCACCTCTTTATATATTATTCTTAATACCAGGTCGGCCCAACCAACTTGTTAAAACAATTCCAAAGTCGGCTTGCCCAACCAACTTGACTAAACATATTCTAAAGTCGGCTTGAACAAAAAAAACTTTCACTAGCCGACGCTGCTCGGTCAATACAGAACAAAAACTTCCTTCCTGTGTTAACCGGCAGAACTCGGTAAGAACTACAATTACCGAGAAATTCGGTAATCCTGCCACTTCCTTTGGAAACCGACTGGACTCGGTAAAAGCTGTCTTCGACTACCGAGTAAGCTCGGTGAAAACTCAGCTTTCCTTAGCTTACCGTGCGAACTCGGTTAACACTTAACCGTTCGTTACAAAATCCTTTGATACCCGAGTGATCTCGGTAAGAACTAAACTTTCTTTAGCTTACCGAGTTAACTCAGTTAACACTAACTCACCGTGTGACATACCGGAATGCTCGGTATACACTGCAAAAGACTTTTACAGACCAACTGAGCTCGGTAGACTCTGTAAACTGTTTTCCTGGTTGATAGAACTCGGTAGACTCTGTTTGATAACTGATATGACATTTGTGTAACATCAAAGACAATACACAATTACTTAATTGTATCCAACAATCTCCCTCTTTGGCATTGATGGCAACACTACATGTCATAGCAGAAATGAAATTTGAAAGCAAGTCTACTGCAACACAACACAATTCAATTCTCCCTCTAAGATAGAGAACTCTCCCTCTTACAGTATTCTCCCTCTATGAAGAAATTACTTAATCAAATTTTGGATTGATATGACAGTAAAACTCTCCCTCTTTGACAACACATGCCAAAGACCATCTAATTTCAAATGAATTTCATTATACCTTTAGTACTGATTCATATGCAATATTTTCTTGTTTTGCTACATCAACTGATGATTGTTCAATTTTGTAAGAGCTGATGCATCACTAAAACTTATTTTAGTGAACTTCAGATAGGGGAATAACCCCTAACTTACCTCTGAGATACAAAAATACATCCTTAGGTAAAGGCTTTGTGAATATGTCAGCAATCTGTTCCTTTGTATGTACATATTCCAATCTGATTTCCTTGTCCTGCACCAATTCTCTGACAAAGTGATACTTGATTGCAATGTGCTTAGTCTTAGAATGCATTACTGGATTTTTAGATATATTGATTGCACTTGTGTTATCACAAAACATGACGACTGGTTCCTTGATTTCCATCTTCATGCCTTGTAGCAATTGCTTGAACCAAACAATATTAGAACAGTTTACTGCTGCAGCAACATACTCTGCCTCTGCTGTTGATTGAGCTGTACAATTTTGCTTTTTGCTTATCCAAAAAACCAACCTCTTTCCAAGAAAGAATGCACCTCCACTTGTGCTTTTTCTGTCGTCAAGGTTTCCTGCCCAATCAGCATCAGTAAACACTTTTAAGTCTAGGTTTCCTCCAAGTTTATACCATAATCCATAATCTTCAGTTCCTTTCAGATATCTCATTATTCTCTTGATTGCCATCATGTGATTTTCTCTTGGTTTGGCTGAAAATCTTGCCACAATTCCAACTGCAAGAGCAATATCTGGCCTAGTATGAACTACATATTGCAACTTTCCAATTATAGATCTGTACAATGTCTGATCTATTTCCTTTGAATCATCTTCTTTGGTAAGTTTTAGTCTAGTACACATGGGAGTTCCAACTGGTTTACAGTCTTCCATACCAAACTTTTTCAATATCTCTTTGATATATTTTGCTTGAGTGATGTAGATGCCATTCTTGTTCTGCTGAATTTGAAGTCCCACAAAGAATTTGATTTCACTGAACATTGACATTTCAAATTCTTTGCTCATTTGTTCTGAAAATTCTTTGCAAAGATCATCATTCCCCGTGAAAATAGTATCATCTACAAATATTTCTGCCAGGACAATCTTATTTTCTGGTCCTTCCTTGATATACAAACTACGTTATCATTATTTCTTTGAAATCCAATTTGAATAAGATAGCTATGCAATATTTCATACCATGCTCTAGGGGCTTGTTTCAGACCATACAATGCCTTGTGCAATTTGCAAACCATGTTCTTTTTATCTGGATCAATAAAACCTTCAGGTTGTTCAATGTAGACCTCTTCATCCAGTATACCATTTAGAAATGCTGACTTGACATCCATCTGATAAACTTTAAATCCTTTGTAGGCAGCATATGCTAGTAAGGTTCTAACACCTTCCAATCTAGCAACGGGAGCGAAAGTTTCTCCATAATCTATGCCTTCTTCTTGAGAATATCCTTTGCACACTAATCTAGCTTTGTTTCTTGATACTTTACCATTTTCATCCAACTTATTTCTGAAAACCCACTTTGTACCGATTACATTTTTGTCTTTAGGCCTGGGTATAAGAGTCCATGTTTTGTTTTTCTCTATCTGCTCTATTTCTTCATTCATTGCTTCAATCCAATTATCATTTTCTAATGCATCTTTGACAGTTCTAGGTTCAAAATCAGCAAGTAAACAAGTACCCTTCAACTTACTTCTTGTGATGGTTCCATCAGATTTATTTCCAATGATCTGATCTGCTGAATGATGTCTCTTAACATATTTGGCTAGAACAGGTTCTTTTTCTTTTGGATGATTTTTGTTGTTATCTTCTTGCATTTCTCCTCTTTGCTCGGTTTGGTCTGGCTCGGTATCAACTGGCACGGTATGTACCTGCTTGGTTACCTCAGGCTCGGTAATCTCTAACTCGGTATTTTCTGACTCGGTAGACGTTGGATCGGTAGATGTTGGCTCGGTAGATGTTTCCTGCAACTCGGTTAGTGATGACTCGGTAGAAGAAGATTTCTGATTCTCAGATGCAGTTGATATTATATCCGAATCACTGAAGATGAATCTTTTGTAATCTTCTGGTTCTTTTCTGCTTTCTTCTTCAGTCTTTTCTACAAATTCATCAACTTTCACATGTATACTTTCTATGACTTTGTGAGTAGATAAGTTTAAGCATCTATATGCTTTACTCTTACATGAGTATCCAAGAAATATACCTTCATCACCTTTTACATCAAATTTTCTTTTTCTAAATTCTTTCAAGATATAACATTTGCTTCCAAATACTTTCAGATAACTTACATTGGGTTTATAGCCATACCATATTTCGTAGGGAGTTTTGAATGAGTCCTTTTTTAACTGTACTCGGTTTAAGGTATGAACTGCTGTACTGATAGCCTCCTTCCAGTATTTGATAGCAACATTCTTTTCTATCATCAAGGTTCTTGCACAATCCATGATGGATCTGTTCCTTCTTTCAGCTATGCCATTTTGTTCAAGTGTACCTGGTGCTGAAACCTGTCTTTTGATTCCTCTTTCAATACAAAAGTTATTAAATTCATGTGAAATAAATTCACCACCTCTGTCTGACCTTAGACATTTCAATCTTTTCCCTGTTTCTTTTTCTACTCTTGCCAAATACCATTTGAACTTTTCAAATGCTTCTGATTTGTTCCTTAGGTACATGATGGTCATCATTCTTGAATAATCATCAACAAAAAGAATGAAATATTTTTCACCAGTATAGCTTTCAGTTTCAATAGGTCCACATAAGTCAGTATGCACAATTTCTAATAAATCTTCAGACTGATAATTTTTGCTTTTGAAACTAGACTTACCCATCTTTCCAATTTGACAATTCTTGCATAAACCGACCTCTGATTTCTTTAAATCAGGAATGCCTCTCACTTTCTTGAATTTGCTTATTTTTACCAGATTGTCAAAATTCACATGACATAATCTTTTATGCCATAACCAACTCTCTTCTATTTGAACAATAAAACATGAATGTTCATCAAGTTCAAGATAGAACAAGTTACCTTTAGTTTGAATACCAGATCCAATCAGCTTTCCTTTACCGTTCAGCAGTCTTGCTTTGCCTTGGATGAATTCTACTTTGAGTCCATTGTTGAGTAACTGTGCCACACTCAATAAATTGTGCTTTAGTCCTTCTACCCAATAAGCATTATCACATACAAGTTCCTGGGTTAGAGTGATTCTTCATTTTCCTTTGATGCAACAAGGTTCATTGTTTCCAAATCTTACACTGCCACCATCACACTCTTCAAATTGATCAAACTTTATTTTATCTCCAGTCATATGATGTGAGCAGCCACTATCAATGATCCATGTATCATTCTTACTTATGTGAGAGATGAGTGTCATTTCTTCATTGTCAGATTCATCTTTTACAGCAATGTAAACAATCTCATCCTCTTCTTCATCATTAGAATCATTAGAATATTTAGCCATAAAACATGATTTCTTACTTTTATTTTTAAATGATTTGAAATCTTTCTTACTGTTCCATTTATTATCTTTCTTTTCATCTTTATCTTTCTTGTTTGGACACCTTGCAGCAATATGACCGACTTCTTCACATGAAAAGAAGATTAGGGGTACTTTACCTCTGTATTTACCTCTTCCTCTTGAATATTTCTTTGCAAGTAGGGCTTCAATTACTTCAAGGTCGCTGTCAGAGCTCTGATCTGATTGATCTTCACTTTCTGACTGAGATTCCTTCTTCTTTTTGCCTTTGTCCTTGAGTGAGAGCTTGGCTTCAAATGCAGACTCAATATTTTTTGCAGCTGGAACATAATTATCAAAATTATCTAATTCAAATACTGTCAATCTTCCAACTATGGCCTCTAGGTTTATCTTGTGATTAGCCTCACACCTTCTTTCTTGAATGGCTGATACCCTGATGGCATAAACTGGAAGTAGAGTTCTAAGAACTTTACTTATGACTGTCTCTTCACTAATACTTCCTCCAGAAGCTTTGATAGCATTGACACATGCTTTAATTCTTTCAACATATTTGGCAATATTTTCATCTTCTTTCATTTTCATCTGATCGAACTATCCTCTCAGACTTTCAGCTTTGGCTCTTCTGACATTGTCATCTCCACCATAGATCTCTTTCAGTCTTTCCCACATTTCATAGGCAGTAGTGCAGTCCTTGACATCATCAAACTCTTCATAACTCAAGGCAGATGCAATATCAATCATCATAATGTTATGAGTTTTCTTTATAGCAATGTTATTGACTGATAATGTACCTGATGGTTCTACATATTTCTCATCAAGATATTTCAGACCAGTGTCACCAATGGAAGCTAGATGAAGTCTCATTAATCCCTGCCATGCTGAGAAGTTGTTTCGGTTAAGCCTTGGGATTTCCCTCTTATAAGACATCTTGATCTTTGGCTTAGATCTTTGAAATCTTCTCCTGCAAGCACCAAAAGATCTGATACCAATTGTTGGAAAATGAAGATGGTGTAACTGAGAGGGGAGGGGTGAATCAGTTACCACAAAAACATTTTTAAAAGTCCCAAAGATGCCTTAAACTTAGTTGCTGCTGCTACAAAAATCACTGCTTAAAACTTGATAGGTGTTTAGTTAATTTATGAAGCATTTACTGAAATAAGAAATTATGTAAAAGAAAGTAATCATTAACACAGTAGACACCAGATTTACGTGGAAACTCAATATGGGAAAAACCACCAGCAACTAGTCACCAATTTTCACTCTTCTGAAGTGAGCCCTGTTAGGAGCCAACCTTGTTAAAGGTTACAAAATACACTGTTAGGTGTGACCCTGTTAGAGGATTTAATCACCCTGTTAGGAGTGGCCTTGTAAGAGGTCTTTTGAACAATTCAACTGAATTGCCACCCTGTTAAAGGATTTATGAAATGGCTGTTAAACCAACTCTGTTAGGAGATTTTGGAATCACTGTTACAATGGTTAGAAAGCAACAATGAATGATCTGAAGATACATGCAACTTATCTTTGCTGAATACAGATCTCAGTTTAGCTCCACGAGATTCTTACTGATCAAATATATCTCTGCAGCTCCAAGATTTCCCTCTGCTCAATTCTGCTTAGGCACACACAAGTCTCTTTCTTGCACTTCCTTGCACTTTTCGTATATTCATTCTCTCCTCTGCTTTTTTTCATCTTGAGCACCTCTTTATATATTATTCTTAATACCAGGTCGGCCCAACCAACTTGTTAAAACAATTCCAAAGTCGGCTTGCCCAACCAACTTGACTAAACATATTCTAAAGTCGGCTTGAACAAAAAAAACTTTCACTAGCTGACGCTGCTCGGTCAATACAAAACAAAAACTTCCTTCCTGTGTTAACCGGCAGAACTCGGTAAGAACTACAATTATCGAGAAATTTGGTAATCTTGCCACTTCCTTTAGAAACCGACTAGACTCGGTAAAAGTTGTCTTCGACTACCGAGTAAGCTCGGTGAAAACTCAGCTTTCCTTAGCTTACCGTGCGAACTCGGTTAACACTTAACCGTTCGTTACAAAATCCTTTGATACCCGAGTGATCTCGGTAAGAACTAAACTTTCCTTAGCTTACCGAGTTAACTCGGTTAACACTAACTCACCGTGTGACATACCGGAATGCTCGGTATACACTGCAAAAGACTTTTACAGACCAACTGAGCTCGGTAGACTCTGTAAACTATTTTCCTGGTTGATAGAACTCGGTAGACTCTGTCTGATAACTGATATGACATTTGTGTAACATAAAAGACAATACACAATTACTTAATTGTATCCAACAATGGTGAAGGTATAAGACAACTTTCTTATATGCGCAGAGAATCAAAATTCTCAGATCATCGGCCTGTTTATTCAATGTTTATGGTAGAAGTGGAAAAGCTCAATAAAAGAAAACTAAAAACTACTTTGAAGAGCTTAGATGTGAGATTCAAATTAGAAGAACTCCTTCTCAACACTTAAATTCTTTGATTACTTCAATCTAAAAATATCTTGCAGTCATTTAATCATAGACAATCTATTAACTCTCTACTCAAATTTTTGACCATTGAATTATAGGATAACAAAACTTCAAGGCTATCATACTAATATCTCTTTGATAGACATCATATGTAAAATATCTATAATAAAAACTTACAAACTATTTTGTAGTTTTTCAATAAGAAATTATTTAAAACTTTAGATCTTGTATCTACATTTTCTAAACTAAATTAATAAACTATAGATAACTCACATTGTCAAGCAAGGATATATTGTACATCTCATTTTAAATTCATGAAATAACAATGACTGTCTCTTCTTAAATAAAACAATTTAGGTACTACACTATTATGTAAGCTATTTTATAGAAAGTGCTTAATTAGCTACTATAATGTTAGAGATATTGTGTGTTACACTCTACCAAACATTTAAATGTTGAACTATTTTTTTGTGAATTGTTTGAAGTTGAATAACTCTTTTACAATTTTCTCATTGCCATTAATCATTATATCAATTAACATTATAAATGTTTATCTTCCCCATGGTGATTCTATGAGTCATATCCCCAAAAATAATAAGTGGTTCTCTTGAAATGTCAAATAACTAAAACAACATTCCTATATTTGTTTTTGCATAGTAAAAGTAAGTGGACAACTAACCCCTATTAGATGAACCACATTAAATATGTGCATTATTGTTAATTATTAATTTTTCATTTTATTGCTCCAATTTGCTTAAACCCTAATAATAAGTTGATGAGAAAGAGAAAGAACAAAGCACAAGAAAGAAGAAGAGACACTAGATAATCTTGAATGTAAACATAATTATCATATGATTAAGGTGTATTCCACCATAGCTGTCAATACCCTTCATTTTTGTGTTGAATCTTACATTAGGAGGATTCAAGACTTTTTGGATAAGTGATAAAGAAAATGTGTTTAAGGTTGGATGCAAAGTAGAGGAAAAAGAAAGGATCAACCACATGAGAGAAGGATGGTTGAAAGAATATACATGTGGTCACATGGATTGCACAAATTTTACAATATGGAAAATATTGATTTGTTGAAAAGGATTTAAAATCTTTGAAGTGGAGATGGTTGGTATGCAATACAAAGCTAGATTTCAAATTTGTTGTCCATGTTGTCCGCACCTATGCCACCTTAAGATCTATGAAGATAAATAATAAAGGAGGGTCATGATACAAAGGAAATGATGGAAAAATTAGGGACAATTGTGCTATGGCACAAAGATGATTTATTGCAAAGAAGAAAAGTAAAGGTTTGAATTCTAATGAACTTCAAGAAAATACATTGGACGTGTGAAAAGATAAACTCCACATCTATTACCAACATCCTATGATGTGATTGTTAGTGTAGTTTTTTTATTTCCTAGTAGGTTTTATTTTTCTATATATTACTAGGTTTTTCCTACACTTTTATTAATCTCGCTTAGGTTAATAAAACATGTTTTATTAGGTGAATGGTTGCGAGGTGTCACCTTCCTACATGTGAGCATCCATTAGCTATCTTGGGAAGATACTTTGCTATCTTTAGTCTGATAGATGGTTGCTCCTCATTGGTTAGTGTTGCCACCTCCTCCTTCTTCCTAGCCTATATAAGCATGCTACCTGGCTTGTATTTGCATCTCTTGTTTTTGCATTCTCTTAATTCTATTTTTCTTTTAGCATAATTGAATTACTCTCTTAGAGACTAAATCTTTGTTACTATTTTGATTTTGTATCATTTGCGTTCATAGTTTAGATGTCTATTCTTTGCACTATTTTTCTGGGTTATTAATCTTTTTAGATTCTAACATGGTATTAGAGTCATTCAATGTGCAAGAATAGATTTTAGTTTTATGTATGTGTATGATCATGGTGTGCCAAAAAGTGGCCATCTGAAAAATCTATAGTTTTGAAATATCTCAAACCATTTCAAAATCTATTCCAACTTTTTTCCCACCCACCTTGATACTAAATGAAAACAATTAATATCTTTACAAGGTCTACTATATCTTTTGATACCAAACCTATATGGTCAACTTTAAAAACATCCTAGAAATGTGTTTTTGGCCTATTTTTATGTGATTTTTACTTCAAACATGTAGCTGATGACTTTTTTTTCACCAAAATTTGATGAAATAAAAAGGGTTTCTTAAGAATGTTCTTATCTTCCCATAAATGTAGGGTTTTTCAAATTATGAGTTTAGTAAGTAATTATTACTTGTTTTCTAATGGAGTTATGTATAAAGTGTTGACTGACACACTACTTGAAAAACAACTACAACTATAACTTTCAAATGTTACGACATTTTTTAAATTCAAAAGATGCATCACATTCTATGTTTCTTCTACTATGAGGGATAAAAAAATGAAAAATTAAATTTTGCAAAGTTTTAAATTAGTTAAGGTGGTCAGACACGAGAGTTTTATTATTCCAAAAATACTAAAGTCAAAAATTAATTATTAATTATTTTTTTTAGAATAAAAATGCCCAAAAATATGTGTCACATCCAGGCAAGAGTCTACTACTTATATCTAGAATATTATTAAAAAATATTATCATTTCATTTTAATTTTAAGGTGGTCAGACATACGTCTACTTCTTATTTTTGTAATATTGCATTAAAATTCAAAATTTTGACCAATCAATTTTTTCTTTTTTTGAGATAAGTTGAAGTAGTTTAGAAACTAGATTCAATTTGCTAGAGATTCTTTTCTCTCAACTTTTTGATATAAAGTTAATAACAAGTAGAAAATTGCACGTCAAGTTGACATAACCCCAATTTTATGATTTTTTATTGTCATTTAAGAGCATAGTTTGGTTGACCATGATCTTGCACATACCCTTTCCTTATTTAAGAGATTCGGCCGGGGGGGTGGGGGGGGGGGGGGGGGGGGGGCGCTAATAAATCTTATTGTAAGTTTTTGAAAAACATAGTATGTTCCTCTTGTATCTTCAGATGATCTTGAGAATCAAAAAAGTTTGACAAAAAATGTTTTTAATATCTGGGGTTTACACATTTGTTTTATGAAATCTGTGTGATTGCAACATTTTTTATTATACTGGCAACATTTATGGTTGTTCCAATGCATCTAAGAGGCTTGAGAAAGTCATAATTTGGCTTTCATTTCACCAAGATAGGAGATCATCATACAAGATGTGAAACTGGGGTTTCAATCTCAAATTTGACAACCAACTTGCATATTTCATGGTTTCAATCAATATTATAGGTTCTAAGATGCCATTGATTGACTTAGGTAGCTGATTCAACCTTTTCATGACATCTTTTGGTTGCTTGGATCATTTTTTGGTTGTTGGGGTCATTTTTCGTTGTTAAAGGCATTTGATTTACACTAAAACTACATCTTCTATACATCAACAAGAAAAACACTTTTTGGGTTTTGTTTGCAACCTCGAAAAACCATCTAGGTATCTTTTAGTGTTTGCATGTAATTTTTATATTTTGCAAAATCGAGCATGGAAAGCTATAGTCATACCCCTCTCTGTTGGTAGTCGCAGATTTGGATGCAGTTTTCAAATACCTCATTCTTACTCATACGGACTCCAATTCTGATTATTCTTGTTGTGATCTTGGATATTTTTTGTGCTCTATCCACTAGTGTAGTCATTTTTTTATTTTCATGTATACATTTTTTAGAAATCATAGATTCTCAGCCATGACTTTGCATAATTCTCATTTTGAAAACTTTGGAGGATCATAACTTTCTCATACGACCTCGTATCGAGGCAAATCTTTTTTTGAAAGTGCATTTTTTTTTGAGTAGATCGTAGTGGTGCTATTTGCTTCCTTGAGTATTATGCCCAAGTTTCACTTTCAACATATGCTCTTCATGAGGGTTTTGTAATTCATTGAAATCAAGACCACTTAGTATTTCTTGCTAGTGGTAGTTGTAAATGCACTAAAATAAAGTGTCGAATCATATTTCTTTAAGGGGAGTTCTTTGATGGAGTAAAAAGGTGGGGGGCATTGTCGTGGCTAGGTTATCTTCTTTTTAGCATTTCTTCTTTGCATTTCTTCATCATGGATCAAACAAATATGCCCATTTTAACTCCATACAACTACTTTGAGTGGAAATCATGCATGACGATTCACTTAAGAAAAGTTGGATTAAATAGGATAACTATGGGACTTGAAACTGAACCTAATAAAGATGAAGATAAGCCTAAGTGGTTTAACAAATGTGATGAGGCATATGGAACATTATGTTTGTTTATTTCTCTTGACTTTCTATTTCACATTGAGTCTTTGGATACACCAAATCAAATATGGATTGAGTTAGAACCACTATTTGGCACACAAGATTTAATGAGGGGTCATATGTTGGAAAATGAACTAATTAGTTTAAGTCCAAGAAATTTCAACACAATCCATGATTTCTTCACTAAATTGAAATCACTAAGGTTGTAGTTAAAACAATGTGGAATTGAAAAGAAAGATGAACAACTAATTCTTATTATTCTCTCTAAGCTAAGTTTAGAATGTTCTATATTTGTCTCTACCTTCTATGCTATTAAGGGTGCACTTGGTACTCAATTCACCATGCCATCCATAGATGATTTTGCTGTCAATCTCACTCAAGAATAGGTCAAGCTAATCTAGATGGGCACTCTTAAGTCCTTTAAGTCACATACCTTGGCTGCCAACCAAGGTACAAAAGAACAAAAAGGACAAAGTAGTAACAACAATAGTAAGGATGAGAAATAAAATAATAGCAAGGAGAAGAAGGATCAGATACTGATTGTTTCAAAAGCAACTATTGATACCTCATCTTCCAAGGGTGATAAGCCTAAGAAAGAAAAAAGTCCAATGTGCCTATTGTAAAAGACCCAATCATGATGAACATACATGTTTGAAGAAACAAATTGATCACTTGACACACATTCTTGAGAAGAATAATTTCAGTGTTCTCGAGTCTATCAAACAAAGTTCTAATGAAGGGTCTAACAAGGCAAAAGAGAATAACAAGGGGAAAGGAAAGGGCAAGGCCCTTGTTGCAGTTGTTTCCTCACCATCCACTTGAGTTCTTGATTCAGGTGCTTTACACCACATGGCTTCATCTAAGGAAGAACTTGCATCCTTGGAGCCATGTACTATGCCTTCTATTTTGATAGGTGATGACACTCCTATTGAGGTGTGTGGGAGAGGGTTTGTTGATGTGGGGGATGGCACATTCCACGATGTTCTTTGTGTACCCTCATTCTCAACTAATCTCCTATTAATATACTAGATCACTCACATAGGTTCAAGCAAGTGGGTTGAGTTCACTTCTAACTCAGTGGAGATACGTGAGTTGCACAGTCATTGTACAATTGCAATTGGGAGAGCAGATCATCAGTCATGACTCTATTTGTTTTCTCACTTTGTTCCTGATCCTCCTTTGACTATTTTTCTCACTCTAATGATGTGAGTAAATTATGGCATGAGCAGTCTGGCCATCTTAACTTCTGCTATTTACATTAGCTCAACCAGCACAGCATGGTTACAGGGTTTCCTTTAGTTTAGTTCTTAGGCAGTGTTTGCCAAGGTTGCATTCTTGGTAAGCATCCTAAGGAAAAGTTTGACAAAGGTAAGGCATGGAGAGCTTCATAAATACTAGAGTTAGTTCATGATGCAATGCAAGGCAAGAAAATCCCCAAAGGATATGTCCTAGCCGCCAGCAATATAACCACACTATGGAAACACAAAAATAAGAAATAACAATGCAAGATTTGATACCAAATTACAATACTTGATTTATAAAATATAATTGATTACATGCAATATGCTCGGTTGTAAGGCCTTCTGAGTTAGGGCCAAATACAAAAAATAATTACAAAATCAATTTTTCAAGATCCAACAAGATCCAACTTACAACCCAATCTTAGCTAGCCTAGATACACAAATAGATAAGAACACCAAGAAGAATCCACACTTGTACCCTCAGGTCCACCAAGAGATCCTCTAGTTCCTAAGCTACACCTCTAGCTCTACAAATTCACATCTATCCTTCATTCCATCCTAGCTCCAACATGATTAAAAGACTCCACAAGACCCCTACTTATACCAATATAAGCCACAAGTCATCTTAGAACACAAATTAAATACAAATACATAAATTAAATGTCCAAAGATTGATATCTAAGTAAAATAATGATATCTCCTAGCTCTAATTGAATTAGAACTCATGCTTCAAACCATAGGTAGAGATCTAGGTCCTCTACAACCCCTTAAATGCACAAAGGCTAATTCCCCAAGAAAAAGTGTGTATCCATCCTAAAAGTCACACATAGAAAACTATCACAAGAAATTGCCAAAAATTGATACTCCGGGAGAATTGCCATATCTCCCAACCTATAATGAATTAGGACTTGTGCTCTTGATACAAGGAATTAGTCTAGCCCTCTTCAATATTTTAAGTGTGCATCCTCAAATTCATTAAGGATGATTAGTTACATGCCTCATAGCAAGCATCCAGAAACCAAAAAAATGCAGTTTTAGCAGCAAGGTTCAAACAACTCAAACTTCAACTCAATCCATCCAACCTCTATGAAATCATGAGGAAAGGTTCTCCAATGTGTCTCCAGAACATAGAAAAGTGTGTCCAATGTGGCTCATGCAATAGACTCCCTAGGTAAATAGAAAAGTGTGTCCCACACTTTGATGCCCAAAGAAAGAGAAAAAATCATCTTCATCTTTACCAAAGGCTTCCACTTCAATAGGGACAAGAAAACCAATCTGTACATCATCCACATCTGCATCATTCTGTCAAACACTAGAATTTCAACCACCCAATCAGCATGCTCACTCCCAGGAACAAATTGAACACAATTCTTTATCAGCAAATCCTCATTCATGTCAACAACTAGTGAATCCACACTAGTAGAAACAAACTCCATATCAGTAGCAATATGAAGATCTCCATCAACACATGCCAAACTCACAACACTAGTAATCTCATTGTTCACAACAAGATGCTCTGCAATGTAAAACTCATCACCAACAACAACTAGATCATCCAAGACCAAGTTCTCAACAATTTCCATGTCAAACTCGGCCAACTAATCATGAAAACCAACCTCTGTCCCAACATCAACAAGGATAAGAATATCTTCAACAACAACCTCCAGTTGCTTTGCAAGTTCTACATCAGACGTCACAAATTGATCAACAAAACCAACCTCTTCCACCTTGACCTTGCTATGCCATCTTCTCTCATGAACAAGTCTCTTAACTGGCTAGAAAACTCTCTTTTGGATCAATATACTCCAACTCTTAGTTTGATCAACCAAACTAGCTTCAAACCAAGCAAACATCTTAGAATAATTCCTCTCTACCACATCATGAAGATTCACAATCATCTTAGGGTCCAATCCTCTTAGAGCCATCTCCCAAGATCTTCGTAAACCCTCTACAAAAAATCCTTCCCATGATCCTTGTGAAAATCTTGAATTGTTTGCAACTTAGATCACTACTTGCCAGCTCGCATGAATAATCAAGAACCACATCACAAGACCAGGACCATGGATCTGCAATCCATAAGCTCTCTACAATCATGCCTCAAAAAGATCAGTCTTCCATCTTCACATCCATTGATCCATCTATAAGCCCTCTAAAATTGCAATTTAGAACCATGATCTACCACCTCACAACCAAGAGATCTAGGACTCTAGAAAGAAAATCCACCACTAGATCAAGATCAAATCATATCTACTTCTCTACTGAAGTCATCATGCAAACTGCCTCAACTTTGGCTATTTGTCTACACACTCAAGAACAACCTTTACTCTAATATCACCTAACACAATGCAAGGTAGGATAATCCCCAAAGGAGATGTCCTATCCCCCAACAATATAACCACATAGCGAAAACACAACAATAAGAAATAACAATGCAAGATCTGATACCAAATTACAATACTTGATTTATAAAATATAACTAATTACATGCAATATGCCTAGTTTTAAGGCCTTCCAGGTTAGGTCCAAATACAAACAACAATTACAAAATTATTTTTGTAAGATCCAACAAGATCCAACTTACAATCTAATCTCAGCTAGTGTAGATAGAAAACTGGATAAGAACACCTAGAAGAATCCACACTTGTACCCTTAGGTCCATTCCATCCCAACTCTATCATGACTAAAAGACTCCACAAGAGCCCTAATTATACCAAACTAAGCCACGAGTTTTCCTAGAACACAAATTAAATACAAATACATAAATTAAATGCCACAAGTCAGCCTACAACAATAATTAAATGTCCAAAAATTGGTATCCGAGTAAAATTGTGATATCTCCTAGCTCCAATTGAATTAGAACTTGTGCTTCAAAAAATAGTTATAAATATAGGTCCTCTAAAATTCCTTAAATTAAAAAAGGCTTATTTCCCAAGGAAAAGCGTGCATCCATCCTGAAAGTCACACATAGTAGATTGTTATGAGAAACTGCCAGAAATTGATACTCTTGGAGAATTGCCATATCTCCTAACCTATAATGAATTAGGACTTGAACTCTTGATACAAGGAATTAATATAGGCCCTCTTCAATATTTGAAGTAAAAATCCTCTCATTAATTAAGGATAATTAGTTACACACCTCATAATAGTCATCCAAAAACTAGAAAATTGCAATTTTAACAGCAAGGTTCGAACAACTCAAACTTCAACTCAATCCATCCAATCTCTATGCAATCATGAGGAAATGTTCCTCAATGTGATTCCAACACATACCTAATGATGAAAACATAACCCCACCAAAATCCAAACTTGATGCTTCACAACACTTAACTAAAATCCCTCCAAACATGCAGGATTGCAAGCAGACCCAAGATGCTCCTGCATCAGTTCATAGTGATTTGGATGGTCCATTTCAGCATCCTTCTTTCAGTAGGGCTCAATATGTCCTCAAATTCATTGATGAATTTTCTTGATATTCTTGGGTGTACTTTCTCAAATAGAAGTTAGAGGTATTTGATCATTTTCAGGACTTGAAAACTTTTGTAGAGAAGCAATCTAGGAAAGCCATCAAAGTTTTGCACACAAACAATGGTGGTGAGTATGTCAACCATTAGTTTGAGAGATTTTTCACTTAAAAGGAGATTGCTTTTCATCATTAAGTTTCATACAATTCTCAACATAATGGTGTTGCAAAATGGAAGAATAGATCCTTGAAGGAAATTGCAAACTGTATGATTCACTCTAGATCTCTTGCACCACAGTATTGGGCAGAGGCCATTAATTGTGCTTTTTATATCCAAAATTATGTTCCTCACCAAGATTTGAAGGGATTTACTCATTTTGAAGCTTGGAGTGGTCAAAAAGCATCAGTTAAGCACTTTTGAGTTTTTGGCTCTCTTGCATGGGCCTACATTCCTGCAAATAAATGCAAGCCCTTGGATCTGCCGAGTAGACCTTGCATATTTTTAGGTTATCCTATGTTGGAAATATTCGAGATATGACAAGTTACTGAGAGGGGAGGGGTGAATCAGTAACTTCTAAAATTTCAAACAATAAAACTGTATACTGATATATTCATCATTCATCCAAGTAACCTATTGTAAGCATGAAACAAAATCATTTGCAACACTTGAACACACAGATTTGGTGACCCAGAAACCTTCCAAATAGAAAGTAAAACTGGGGTGGGGATGAAAGCCACAAGCTTCGTTACTGCAGTATGAAGTTGGCCGGTTAAGGCTTACAATGACCACTTCTGGTGATCTTCCCTGTTAAGAGCACAAAGGATTGCTAGATCCACCTTGTTAGAGGATTTCCAAACATACAATAAAGTATGCACTCTGTTAGGAGATTTACAAAAGACTGTTAAGTCTACCCTGTTAAAGGATTTGCAAAAACTTATTCACTTGTTAGAATGAAATAGTGGATCTGATTACAACTGATTGCTGATAAGATCCGCTATGCTCTGATTCACCTTGATGTGATAGATAAAACTTTTTTGCTTCAAAACTAGACCTGCTGAATATCTTCACAATTCAGCCCACATACTTTCGCATGCATGTATTTCTTTCGCACTTTCACACATTCACACTTTCACATTTCCACTCATTACCATTTGCCATTCCTTTTTTTGAATGATACAATACATTGCATATATATACTATCCATATAAATAATACATGCAAGGTCGGCTAAACAATACATGCAAGGTCGGCTAAAACAACAAGTGCAAATCTCTATACAAAGTCGGCCCAAGGTAAAAACTCGGGTTCACTGAACTGACTCGGTGTCCTTCTGATACTCGGCGTCCACTGTGTTACTCGGCATCGTCATGCACTCGGTAGAAGTGAAGGCATGGTTCATACTAAACACTTCGAATAGTTCTGAACTCGGTAACCACTGGAGACTCCATAGAAGAGATGTCACTCGGTGAATACTTCTTTCTAAACTGTTGCTCGGTGATCAAAGGAAATACTTGATAGAACCTTGTGACTCGGTGATAGTTAGTTTCCTTGATATCCATCTGAGCTCGGTAAAAAATAATTTCCTTGATAACCTTAGGAGCTCAGTTATCATGAAGTTCTCGGTTACATCTTAGTACATCTTTACTCAGTCAAAACTGATTCCTTTCTTTATCTTGAATACTCGGTAAACACTGATTGCTTTGTTCACCTTGATCACTCGGTAAACACTGATTGCTTTGTTCACCTTGATCACTCGGTAAACACTGACTTCTTTGTTCACCTTGATTACTCGGTAAACACTGACTTCTTTGTTCACCTTGATTACTCGGTAAACACTGACTTCTTTGTTCACCTTGATTACTCGGTAAACACTGAGTACTAGGTAAAGCTTGGTTTCCGGTGTGAGCTCGGTAAGTATTCAGAATCCAATAAGTGTTGTAACTAATGACAAAAATGTATCATAATGCCAACAATCTCCCCCTTTGGCATTAGTGACAAAAACACTTATGAGACAAAATTTATCTGACATGCTGATGACTAATTTTGAATATACATAGCTTCGTTATATACAACTCCCCCATAGAATAGCTTTTATGTACAACTCCCCCATAGAATGTACATACATTATTTACATGAGCTGTATATCTCTTTCTTTGTAAAAATTTTGAAAACACTTATTTACCCATAGTATACATATCCAACAATAATCTCCCCCTTTTTGACAATAATGCCAAAGAATAAAGAATATATATACTTATATGGAAACACCAAAATGAGAGATGAACTCTGAATGTACCTGGAGAATAAGCTGGAGAGTCTTATCCCAATTCTCTTGCAAAATTTTGCAGGTAGAAAGAGCTATTTGAATTTTAGCCGAAAGTTCAATCACATGATCTGTAATGGAGAAGTTATTATCATGGATTAATGTCTTTGAATGTGCAATATGCTTCTGCATTGAATCCATGATGGGAAGGATCATGTTTTGGATATCTATCAATGTAGATCGGATCCTTGCCTCTTCCCTCAACAGCTCTGCCTACTTCTCTGACAAAAATTTGATTCTGAGGTGATGAGATGAGCTTGAACTGGGGTCAAGCTTCAAGTTCTGTGCGCTTACCTTCAGATCTTCATCAATTTTATTTAGTTTTTCTCTTATTCCTTTAGTGTATTCGGTAACATCACAAAGTTTAGCAAAAAGAGATGTTACATTATTAAAAGAATTTTCCATATCTGCCAAAATTGAGGTTAATGCAACCTGATTTATTGCAATGTTCTGGGCAATGTGCCCTAATACCTTATTATCAAATTTCTTTTCTGCACGCTCAATTAGCTTTTCTTGTCCGGAGGCATCTTCATTGAATTTATTAACTGCCTCTTCTAGTTGAATCAAAATGTGTTGAGAAGTATCAACATCAACACCTATAGCCTCAGTAATTATGTTCCGAGCTTCCTCAATTATCCTATATTCCTTATCCCTTTCTGATCTTAACTGCATCTGAGTAGCCTTTTTCTCAATAAGTTGACTAGCATACCTCATTTCTTCAATGGTAGCATTATCAAAGTCAATCTTTGGAATTACTATCTCTGTGTCCAAGTCAATATCTTCAGGAATTTCCTTTCCAGTGATCATAAGTCTTAATGGTTGCTTTTGTTTGACTTTTGGGATGACTGGTTTGACCTTTGGAATAGACACAACAGTAGAGATAGAAGGACTAGCAGTAAAAACTGGGATGTTTGAGGTTTGAGTGCCAATAGAAGTATGTACAGGGTCAAAAATTTGAGTGCTGGCCAAAAATGGTGATACACTCGGTAATATAGTATCTGAGCTCACTGTGCCTGAAGTAGATGGCAACAAAATTGTAGAACAAATTTGAGTTGTCAAAATTTGAGAACTTACAGCAATGCCAACTGATGATGATGGAGTCGAGGAGGCTAACTCGGTAGATGAAAAGGGGTGCAGCTCGGTAGACGAAGAGGGATGCAGCTCGGTAGATGAAGTGGTAGTCACTTCCACTGATGATACCTGGAGCTGAGATATGGCAGGTGTAGATGGTAAAACTGGTGTAGATGAACCTGTTGAAGCTGACTCCAACCTTGATGATGTCATAGGTTTGTCTGGGGAGTGAGGAAGGGATGCAATAACTGCTGCTGCAATTTTTACCGTATCATCCTCCTTATCTTCCTCTTCAGCTTCTTCCTCTTTGTCTTCTTCCTCCTTTTCTTCCATCATTGCATGCAACTCTCCTGGTGTAACTGTGATGGATGGAGTGCTATCTGATTCATCACTGCTGCTGCTGCTGTCATCATCCTTTATTTCTACTGGGTCTACACTAGGCTTATGTAGATGATAGATGTTTTTTCACATGTTTGTAGCATCATTTACAACATGCTCTATATCTTTGATCAAAACTAAACAAGTGTGGAATCTGATCATCATTTTACCTTCATAGGTTTTCAATTCAGATTTTACCTCAGCTCCAGTGAGACTAGGCCGAAGATTCTTCAGGGATTGCTCATATATATCTTTTACCGTCTTGGTGGCTAACTCCCATCTTGGCTATACTCTCTCCAGTAGTTCTTTAGGGATATGAGGAGCAATCTAGTCCGGGGAGTATTTCCATTTTCCCATTTTGTTAAGTACCAGTTCCTCAATTTGCATTTTCTCTGCATTAGTCCTTGTCTCAAATCTCAATGCCTTGAAATTTGCAATGCCAACTCCTTCTTCCAATGTTTTGAGCCTTTGCTCGAATGTAGGTGCAGGTTTGACCAATACAGGTTCCTGAATACCTTTTCTCGTTCTTCGAGTGAATACTGCAGTAGGCTGCTTCTTGGGCTTGGTAATGATTACCTTGCCTTTCTTCTTTGCCGGTTGCTCTTTTTCTGATTCTTTTTCTCCTTCTTTTTCTTCTTCACTTTCTTTATCTTCACCTTTTCCCTCGATGACCATAAGAGAACTCATTTCAGTTTTTAGTTTGGCCATTTTCCTTTTACCTTTGCTGATGGCCTGTGGAATTTTGATTTCTAGTTCAATTCTGGCCTTTGCTTCATCATAAGTACCAAAAATTCGTTGCCTTGGGTCTACTGGCTCATTTACCAGTGCTTCAATGATATCCCTAGTTTCATCAATATTTACCTCATATGGAAGAGGTTTCACCCATGCAACTCGGGGTCTAATTGCCTGTATGTATACCTTGTCACAGTCAACCATGAAACAGACATCATCCTTATACTCTTCAACAAGTTTTGGAGGTATTTTGAATCTGTTGTTCATCCTTTCCTTGAAATCTTCAAAATAATTGTCCATTACTTTGTCAAAATTCATACCCATAACTACTATGAATTCATTTATTTGATACAAAATTGGAGTATCTTTCCTCCATACAACTGTACCTTTGGATGGAAAGAATTTCTGTACATAGAAGAATAAACAAACTAGCAAAGAACCAAATTTACAAGGGTTTGTCTTTGCAGTCCTTATGCTTTCCATGTTTTTATTGAATTGTTTTAATAATACATCTGCTAGGTCAAACTCCATATTTTTCTTCACAATTTTATATGCCAAATCTACAGCTTCGCAAGGTACACTATTCAGCCTACTGGAACTATACAGTTTGTATGCAATAACATAAATACCAAATTTCAGTTCTATTTCTGAAACATTGTTGAGTTTTAAACCTCTGCCATCCCATTCGGCTTGGGTTTTCTTCTGTAACTCATTCCGTCCTAGGGTTTTGGTGGTTTTGGCTTTGCTAAGCATTGGGAGACTCGTGATTTTGTGAATCATCTTCTTGGTTATCAAAACTGGTTGTTCCAACCACAACTGACCATTATGTACTCGGCTCAAGATATACCTCACCCATTTCACTTGGAAACTTCTTGGCAGATGCGGGATATGGGTTAAGCCTTTGGTTTCCAAATGTTTGAATTCAGGTTTTAGGGTTCCATCTATGCATAACTCGGCTAGGGTGCTATCCATATCTAGTGTCCCTATTTCTTGCACAGTACACTTGAAATGAGTACGAATATCATTGATTAGAAGTACCTTTGGAGGAATCTGTGATTGAGCTCCATGCGGGTCGAGTGATTCAGCGATGGTAGGAACAAGCTTGAACGTCGGTGCCTTCCATTCCGTTCCCTTCACAAGCATTTCTGATCCTTTCTTCGCCTTGCTGCTACTGGTGCTTGCGGAAGCCATTGCTGCTCAGTGAGTAAGAAGATTTCGTAAGAATACTTCGCTGGAAAATTACTTCAACTCACTTGAATTCACTTGAAAGCCCTCTTTTAAAAATCTTGAATTCGCGGTGAAAAAATGAGGTTGAAATTTGCCCTTTTGATGAAAAATTTGTCATTAATGTTCAGCACGGAGGTAGCTGCGATTGACAGGCTGTCATCTACTAGCTCGGTTTAAACTTCGCAACTCGATGACCAAAAGAAAACAGGTTAATCCGCCCTTAACTCGGTAAGAGAAGAACCAACCATGCTCGGTAAGTGCAACTTGGTGAAAGAAGCCTTATTGCACCCGACTGAGCTCGGTAAGGTCATGTACCGACCATGATCCTGATGTATTTGAAATACTGATTTGATCATATTTTCATTCTAGGACTGCTTAGGATATTGCTTGTAGATACAGTCCTGGTCTTATCCTGATGAGTCTTAATTGGAAATGGGAGAGTCACTCACTTCTTGAGTGACCATTCCATTACTTGAATTATCTGGTTCGGTAGACTTAGAAATCCATTGCCGCTTCATTTGCTTCCGAATATTGTCTACTTTGATTTTCTTCTCATCCTCGACTTTCTTTATGTTCATGCAGTTTTTAGATATATGACCAAGTTCTGTACATGTATAACATCTTACAGTGGTATCCCTTTTTCTTAGGTGATGCCTTGCACAGTTTATGCCAATATGACCATATTCTCCACAATAATGACATCTGCAACAAGTGTTGTAGTCCCAACCAAATATTGCTTTGACAAGTTGTTCAGCTGGATTAAAAGATTTGAATTTGCATTGTGATGCCTTATGACCTTTCTTTTGGCATTTATGACATTTACCTTCAAATTTTAGTTTCCTTTTGCATTCATTGGCTTTGTGTCCATGCTGATTGCAATTGTAGCATTTTTCATTAAATTTGCCTTTTCCATTACTCCAACATCTGTTAGATGTATGACCTAACTTACCACAGTGGCTGCAAGTAGGTTTTTGATTCTTTTGACTACCCTGTTTGGAGGATTCACCTTCTTCCTTGTATCCAAGGCCTGCTTTACCATTTTGTTTATGAAAGTTTTCTTCATTTTGCAGATTCAATTGATCCATGTCTTTTTGAGATTTTACCATTCTCTCATTGACTCGTTTTTCAAAGATTAGATCACTTTGTAAGCTTGCATTGATTTGTCTTTCAGTAATTAAGTCATTTCTCAAAATCTCATTCTCAGATCTTAGATTCATAATTTCTTCATTTGCATTAGATAACTGAGTTACAAGATTTTCAAGCTGAGAGGATTGATTATTCCTTACCTCTAAGTCTTCAGTTGCCTTGTTCCTTTGCTCCAAGATTTCGCATAGCCTGATGGACTGGATTCCTTGTTCCCTTTTGAGCTTTCTTACTTCTTCCTGCAGAGATCCATTCTTTTCTAAGAGTTCTTTGATTGCTTTGTCAGCTTCATCTGAACTATTTGATGGTGAGAGATCTTCAATATTTTCTTCAACATACTGATGGTCATTCATTTGCTTTGCAAGTTCTTTTCTTCTTTTCAAGGATTGTAAAAGATGCTCTTTTGCTTCATTGAGTTGAGCCATGGCCATTTTCAGATCTAGCTTTTCATTCTCAATAGTTTTGTCAAGTTTGAATATCTCCATTGTCCTTGATCTTTGCTCAAGCTGTGAAGCTTTTATCTTGAGAACCTTATAGCTCTGATACCAATTGTTGGAAATATTCAAGATATGACAAGTTACTAAGAGGGGAGGGGTGAATCAGTAACTTCTAAAATTTCAAACAATAAAACTGTATACTGATATATTCATCATTCATCCAAGTAACCTATTGTAAGCATGAAACAAAATCATTTGCAACACTTGAACACATAGATTTGGTGACCCAGAAACCTTCCAAATAGAAAGTAAAACTGGGGTGGGGATGAAACCCACAAGCTTCGTTACTGTAGTATGAAGTTGGCCGGTTAAGGCTTACAATGACCACTTCTGGTGATCTGCCCTGTTAGGAGCACAAAGGATTGCTAGATCCACCTTGTTAGAGGATTTCCAAACATACAATAAAGTATGCACTCTGTTAGGAGATTTACAAAAGACTGTTAAGTCTACCCTGTTAAAGGATTTACAAAAACTGATTCACCTATTAGAATGAAACAGTGGATCTGATTACAACTGATTGCTGATAAGATCCGCTATGCTCTGATTCACCTTGATGTGATAGATAAAACTTTTTTGCTTCAAAACTAGACCTGCTGAATATCTTCACAATTCAGCCCACATACTTTCGCATGCATGTATTTCTTTCGCACTTTCACACATTCACACTTTCACATTTCCACTCATTACCATTTGCCATTCCTTTTTTTGAATGATACAATACATTACATATATATACTATTCATATAAATAATACATGCAAGGTCGGCTAAACAATACATGCAAGGTCGGCTAAAACAACAAGTGCAAATCTCTATACAAAGTCGGCCCAAGGTAAAAACTCGGGTTCACTGAACTGACTCGGTGTCCTTCTGATACTCGGCGTCCACTGCGTTACTCGGCATCGTCATGCACTTGGTAGAAGTGAAGGCATGGTTCATACTAAACACTTCGAATAGTTCTGAACACGGTAACCACTGGAGACTCGGTAGAAGAGATGTCACTCGGTGAATACTTCTTTCTGAACTATTGCTCGGTGATCAAAGGAAATACTTGATAGAACCTTGTGACTCGATGATAGTTAGTTTCCTTGATATCCATCTGAGCTCGGTAAAAAATAATTTCCTTGATAACCTCAGGAGCTCGGTTATCATGAAGTTCTCGGTTACATCTTAGTACATCTTTACTCGGTCAAAACTGATTCCTTTCTTTATCTTGAATACTCGGTAAACATTGATTGCTTTGTTCACCTTGATCACTCGGTAAACACTGATTGCTTTGTTCACCTTGATCACTTGGTAAACACAGACTTCTTTGTTCACCTTGATTACTCGGTAAACACTGACTTCTTTGTTCACCTTGATTACTCGGTAAACACTGAGTACTAGGTATAGCTTGGTTTCCGGTGTGAGCTGGGTAAGCATTTAGAATCCAATAAGTGTTGTAACTAATGACAAAAATGTATCATAATGCCAACATCCTAATGGTGTAAAGGGTTATCAGTTGCTACACCCTACTATAATGAGTTGTTTATTGAGAGGAGTGTTTAGTTTGAGGAGGGATCTTCAAGCTCAATTTCTATCACTTCTCCAACTTCTTCTACTTTGACATTGGAGTCACTTGGAATACATGATAGATCTTCTAATGAGTCAGATTCATTTAAGAAATCTTCAATATCCACTTTCGATGTAGATAGTGATTCAAAGGACTCACCTCCTTCCTCTCCTAGTCATCATTCAAAGGTTGATGATTCTCCTCTAGCTTCTCCATCTTTTGGCCCACTTTGGGTTAGACAGACCTTATATTCTACAAGTGATTGGGTTGGGGATCCATCTGACACTAGGCACACTCGTTCATAGTTCCAGGATGCCCCTCATGTCTTCATTGCTATTTCCTTAGATCCATAGTCCTTTCATGAGGCTTTTGGTATTCCTGAGTGGGATATAACTATGAAGGAGGAGTATAGTTCCTTTATGAGGAACCACACTTGGGATCTTGTCCCTCTTCCTAAGGGAAGAAAACTTGTTTGATGTAAGTGGATCTATTAGAAAAAATTGCAGCAGATGGGTCAGTTGACAAGCATAAGGCTTGCTTGGTCACCAAAGGATTCTCCTAGGTTCCTAGGATTGACTACTCTAAGAATTTTGTGCTAGTTGCCTAAATGAATTCCATTTGACTTGTTCTTGCCGTTGTTGTAGCTAATCCTTAGGAAGTACATCAGATGGATGTCAAGAGTTTTTTTTCTTCATGGTGACCTTCATGAAGAGATCTACATGGAGTAGCCATAGGGCTTCCCTCATGATTCTTCACTTGTGTGCCATCTTTGGAAGTCTCTCTATGGCCTCAAATAGGCTCCTCGGGCCTAGCATGCCAAGGTGGACTCCTTCCTTCTATCAGTTGGGTTCACTTGGTGCCATTTTGATCCTAATGTCTACATTCTACAACAGGGTGATTCACTCCTATTTTTGGTTTTGTATGTTGATGACTTGTTGATCACAAGAAGTTCTTCACCCACCATTAAGGCTGTCAAAGTTGCCCTTCAGGACAATTTTTTGATGATTGACTTGGGCTTGTTGCATTATATTTATTGGGATTGAGATCTTTTAGTCTCCTTTTAAGATCACCATCTCATAGTCCAAGTATGCTTTAGATTTACTCTTGAGGTTTCATATGGTTGAATGTAAGCTTGCTTTGACTCTGTTCCTTTCTAGAGTCAAACTTGAGGCTTAATGTTCTTCTCCACTTGTTGATGGCACTTTGTACTACCAACTTATTGGGAGTCTCATTTATCTGACTCATACGAGACCTGAAATCTCATATGTTGTAGGCATGGTCTCTTGATTCATGTAAGAGCCTCATGAGCTACACTAGAAAGCACCCAAGTAGATCCTTCACTGCATTCAAGGTTCTCACAGTTGTGGGATTCACTACATAGCAGGTATTGAGCTTGATTTGGTGGGCTAAATAGATTCAGATTGGGTGGATGATTCTTAGGATCACAAGTCTACTTCAAGTTATAGCTTCTCATGGTTCAACTCTTGTTTGTTGATTGAGAAAAAGGTAGTCTACTATTGCTCTATCTTCTATCGAGGCTAACTATCATGGGGTTGTAGATGTCACCACTAAGGCCATTTGGATTCAACATCTTCTCACTGAGTTTAGTATCTAGATTAGATTGCCATCAATCATATTTTGTGACAACCAAAGTGCCATTCAAATCTTATGAAATCTAGTCCATCATCAACAGACCAAACACATAGAGATCCACATGCACTACATCCAAGAGCTCATCCATGGTCATGTCATCGACCTTCACCATTGTCTAACTTCCAAGAAGGTTTTTTATATCTTCACCAATCCCTTCATTTAGTGAAAGTTCCTTCATTTGCAAGCTTTGTTGGGGGTGTGGGATGCTTCATCTTTTGGGGGGCCTCTTCCTCTCACTTAGAGTCCTGAGCTTTTTTTTTTTTTTTTGGGGGGGGGTCTTTTTCTCTCTCTTTTGGGGGAATTTTATGTACAAGTGTACCTAATCAGGCTTGACTTGTTCAGACCCATTTCTACATCCACCTAAGCTTCACTTATGGGCCATGTTAATGTAGTTTTTTTATTTCCTAGTAGGTTATTTATTTTTTTGTATATTACTAGATTTTTCCTACACTTTTATTAATCTCACTTAGGTTAATAAAGCATGTCTTATTAGGTGAATGTTTGTGAGGTATCACCTTCCTACATGTGAGCATCCATTAGCTATCTTGGGAAGATACTTTTCTATCTTTAGTCTGATAGATGGTTGCTCCTCATTAGTCAGTGCTGCCACCTCCTCCCTCTTCCTAGCCTATATAAGCATACTACCTAGCTTGTATTTGCATCTCTTGTTTTTGCATCCTCTTAATGCTATTTTTCTTCCAGCATTGCATTACTCTCTTGGAGACTAACTTTGTGTTGCTATTTTGATTTTTTATCATTTGTATTCATAGTTTAGATATCTATTCTTTGCACTAGTTTTTTGGCTTATTAATCTTTTCAGATTCTAACTGTGGCAGATGTTAATCTTTATTTCCACACATACATAAATCACAATAATCTTATAACAAGCTACACTCACATTTACACATACACAATTCACAATTTAAGTATTTTCTCGATCTTCCACTCTCTTTACATTGTGAAACCATGACTATCAAATTGTAATGTCTTGCAGTTATTTCTCACTCCCCCTTTTAATCCTCACTCTTCAATAAATCAATTTTGTACATAGCACATATTCATTATAATCCATGGAAGGCATCTTGTCCAATAATTTACATATGCATCCATAAATCTATACTTATCAGACCAGTAACAACTACAACATTTGGGAAAACATTACAAATTAATTGACATCTAATCCTTTTTCCAAAAATACTAGAGAACCAAGGTTATATATAAGTAGAGAGATACAAATAAAAAATCCAAAACAACTAAAATTTGATAAGAGAATCAGAAAATACTTTTGGATGGTGTTGATCATTAATTTTCATAGGTGCTCTTGCACTAGACAAATCAGGTATATAAATTTTGTGAGATAGGATCTGATGGTGGAGTCAAGTAGTGGGAATACCCTTTCAAGATGCTAGGAACTTGCAAAAAACACCATCAATGTGTTGAGAAGGTAGAATCTCTTCATTTCCCTTCTTTTCTAGCATATTGTCAAAATAATCATCACCCTCTTCTTGTAGCTCTACTCATCACTCTTCTCTCCTCTTGTGGATTCACATCCACCATATGTCATCCCCCTCTACCAAAGCTTGTTCCTTATCTTCTCCTTCACAAATTCAACCCACTGACTCTCCTTTGTGTCAAATAACCTATCTTGTAATACCTCTCTTATCTTAACAAGTATTAAGTTGGGTTTAGAAGACAATATAAGTACATTTGGAATGGATTGGGAGATAAGATTACTTCTGGCACTCCTTGATTTCATAATTTTACAAATTTATGCATAGGTAATACTATAAGATAACATCTCACATTCTTAACACAAAAGAATGGTACCTATTTATTCCACAAAAGATAATAAACTAAGCTCTTATGCTATAATATGTTTATACTTATCATACACATCATTACTTTCTTATGATGTTAGATATTGATTTGCATTAAAAAATTCATGATTTTCTATATAATATCTTTAGGAGATGAAGTATATGGCTGAATTGTATCATGTTTTATATGTTGATCTAAATTCATTATTTATTCTTTCAATACCTTTATTATAATGTTCTGATTATTATTTGTTCTTAAGCTAACCCAACTAACCTATGATGCCTTATATATGTGTGCATTTCCTCTTCTTGGTGTGTCTTTTGGATGAGGGAAGGTAGTCATAGTCATTTCTTTAGGAGATCTACACAATGTTACACTCCTCCTTCCTTGTATGACATTGTTTGTGTGTGTATGTATGTATGCGTATATATATATATAATCATGTTCGATCGGTGATGCAAGTGTGTGCAGGTTCCAAGCATTGACTCCACCTGGCTATATAGGTTAGAGCATGCCTCAAAATCCTTGAACCAGTTGTTGTTAAAAGGAGATGGAACCATGATCCATATAGGCATCCTTATATCCTTAGAAACCTAATAGGAAGTTAGTCACCTAGTCTAGAGATTTTATTTTTATCATTTCTTTTCATTGTTTGATCGATGGATTCTAGTGTTTAGAATTATGTGAACTCATGATCTAGATATTTTTATTTTCATATAAATTCTCTATGATATTTATTTAGTATATTTATATAAGCATATATGGGTGTACACATATATACCTATATAAATATATAATGTTATATAGTTAATGCATTTAAGTATTTGTGTATGTTCTAAATTATTGTGAGAGAATCATTTATAAACTTAGATATAAAGAGAAATATATTATGGTTTTGGTCTCAAAAAGAATTGGGGATAGAAATTCATTTCAATAATCATGAAGTTTGAATGAAGAAAAGAGTTTCAAAAAAGTAGGATTTGAAAACGAGTCTAGAGTATTTTGTTGTTTCTTGTTAGCATCTATTCTTTATACAGCTGCAAGAATTCTAACTATAAAGAATATATATAATTCAAAAACAAGTTTCTACTTTGTGCATCTTGAAGTCGAAAGATATGTGATCTAAAGGTTGTATTAGATAGCTCTAAAAATTGTGACAATTTACATAAATTACTTATATAAAAACTTATAAATATTTAGACATTTTAAAAATTAATATATGAATTGTGTATTGTAGGTGTGATCATATACTTTGCTATGGTGAAGGTATAAGACAACTTTCTTGTTAGAGTAATTGGATATTTCCTAATTAACTCTAGTTGCTTAAGCTAAACTTTAGGCATCTAATAATTAATTATTTTGATGCAACCTAGGTTAGACCTTTTTAGGGTTTTGATCTCTTTTATAAGGACAATCTCTCATTGTAAACATTAATTTTTAATTAAGAATTGAGATTAATTCATTTTGATTATGGAAATCTACATTTTTTTCTCATCAAGAATGTCTCATCTATGGATCTGGCAATTCTTGTCTCTATAGCTTTTTTTCTTCTCTTTCTATGATAGGTGTTTTCATGCAAGTGATTCTTGGGAGCTATGGGGTTTATCTTTCATCAACTTCAACATGGTATTAGAGTCTAGATCTTCATGCCCCTAATCTATTTGTAAGAGATTTGGCATTGGTTTTTAGATCTGAGCTTTCAAAGGATTTTTTATTGGATCTAGGGGGTCACTCATTTTTGAGGCACTTTGAGCAAAAAAAAGATCATCATTGAGCTTAGAGCACTCAAAAACCCCCATTTCCATATAAAATTCATCCAATTTGGATGATGTTGAAATCAGAGGTAAAAATTTTTGCACCCAGGCCATATTGACTTGGGGACACAAACTGAGACATCAATATTTTGATTTTATTTATCAAAATATTTGTGGGTTTTCAAAATAGTGTATAAGAGGTGAGATTTTTTGAATAAGGTCTCTGATGCACACACTTGGGCTCTCCACTATGCATATGGGCCCATTCAGACTTTGTGCATGCCAAGTCTGACTCATCTTGCATGTTTGGCTTTGGCATTTATAAAGGATTCTACATGTTTTTTATTGGCCCTTATGCCACTTGAAGAAAATTTGATTTGGTACATTACTTCTTCACTAAGCTTTTTCAAAACCTATCTCCAAGGTCCACCTTTGATTTTAAGTGTTGTCTTCAAGGTTGGGTGACATTTGTTTTTTGGAGGATGCTTGCTTGGGACTCCTGCACCTTTGATCTTTGTTGCGAATCACCCTTTCAATGGCCTCTTTTCCATACACTCCTATTTATTGTTTTTGGTGCTAAGTCTTGGAGGCAACATGATCTTAGGCATGCAAAGGCCTTTAATTGGCTTACATCACCCATGTCATATGACTTGGTGTGATTTTTGGTGTTGAGATCAATTTTCATGGTGGAATTTCTCTTTTTGAATTTTTCCCTTTTTGGAGATTATGCACCCCTTCCCTCACACCTAGCATTGGACTTGGCATTGATTGGGACATTGTTGGTGAAATTTCCACAATTGCAACACCTTTTTTTTTCTTTTGGCACCTTCAAGCACTTGCTGTTAGCAATCGATGTTCCCTTTTCTAGGTGGAGCAACCTTTTATTTTTGAAGTTCGAGCATGATTTTTTTTATGTGATGGAGAGGCCTTTTATTTTGTTATGTATTATTGCTTTTTTGGAGTGTTTCAACCTCCACACCTCCACCTTGGGCATTAGCACATGTGGTCCATTGGCAGTTTCTATGATTTCTTTGGAGCCCGTGGTCATTGTGGGGTGGAATGTAACCATTTATGATCACACAATCTTTGTGCATGGACCTTTATTATGAGAGCATAGGTATTTCTTTAGTGGCTTGGTTATTAGAAACAAAGGTGGTTTCATTTTTAGAGGGTGGATTTTATGGAGATATGGTTTTGGTGACATTGTTGTAGGAGGTTTTTTTAATTTGTTATGGGAGGCGTTAATTTTTTGTTGGTCCCCTCTCCTTCTCAGTTGTACTTGCACTAGTTGGTGATCTCATTGATACAATCAGTGATCAACTTGCCAAGCCTGTATGAGGGAATCACAGATAGAGCATTCTTTTTTATTAAAAAGTTGTTATAGAGAAGGCATCTGATTTGTGCCCCTATGCCATTGTCTTTCCTTTATGCATTAGGGACCCATGTTTGTGTCATCCACTCTCACACCTTATTTTGGCATTGTTGATGAGTGTATGCCTATATTTTATCTCCTGTGTGCATATTTTAAAGGTAGACATGGGATTCACACATGAAAATTGGAGCCATATGGTATAGTCAATAGTGAATGGTTTGGAAAATCATATTGTTGGTTTTTGATATGTACTTGTATATTTTGGAGCAACAATCTCCTCCCTTTCATGCCCACCAATTTTTAATCCAGCACTAGCCCTTTGTTCGGCTCTTATTTCCAATGGTTGAACATTTTTTCCAACAAGGGTCATTTTCAGGCATTTTTTTCCTCAACAGACATTTGACCGTCAAATTTGGGCTTGTTACTTACTGATGTCATCACCACATCTGCATTGCAACACCACTTCATGTCACCTCCTCTGCCTCTATTTGGACCTACCTGCACTTTTTTGCTCATATCTCAGTCATACAGACTCTATTTTTTGCAAGCAAGATATTGTCAGAAAGCTAGTTCCAAACCCATCATGGTGGTATAGGTTGTTTTCAATTTTGATGCTTTTTTGATGACTTTTTTTGCTATCAAAGTTTAGAGTTTAGTTTTGCACTCTGGGAGGCATATCTTGAGCATCCGATCTCCTTGGTGGTCTTAAATAATGGTTTGCATTCCCTTGTTGTTAATAGATGAATTGATAAATGAAAATAAATATTATTCTATTTGCATGCATTTTTATAAGAACAAATAATAGCAATTGTAGTAGCAAATAAAATGGTTATAACAATACTAATGGAAATAATAAAATATATCCAATTATTAGCCTAAAATAACTTGGCAATATGCTATATGCAACACAAAGGAAATTAATAGCAATGGAGTTACATTTTTATGCTCTAGGTAAAACTGCCTTCTAAAATCCTAGGGTTCCATCCCAAGTCCTCAACTAGAGGTTTTTCATTCAGCTCACTTTAAATCTAACTATTTGTCTAGCACTCTAAACAACACATATTTTTATTAATAAAGATTTAGATTTTTATTAATAGATTCATTTTTCCATACAACTTTGAGAAAATGCCTTTTTTTTAATCAAAAAGGTTACCACCTAAATCAATGACTATGATATGTGATGGATAAGAGATTGTAGGTACACAACTACTATGGAAAAGAAAAAAGACACCACATTCCATTGCTCAAATCATAATTAGGCATTAATCTACCAAATAGAATATGAGTAATATTTACATAAGTGACAAATTCCACATTTAATGAAGTGCCAAATGTAAAAATTTATTGATGGAATCTTAGATTTGTGCAAAAGGGCCCTAGGTGAGCAGAGTTGAGAAAAAACTAATAGGTTGGTGTTTGGAAGTTAAGGGTGTTGTATGATGGGACACCATTGATAGGCTATGAGGATGTTAGAGTGATATGGAAATGCATTTCTATCATGAAAAGCCTAAATACTTGACAAAATAATTTAGTCATACGAGATCAGACAAAATATTGAATACTTGAGAAGGTGCATATGAAGAGGGGGAAATCAACTAGTTTTTCCTTACACAAAAGAGAAAGGAGTGGATCTTTGGTTGCACATAAACTCATTTAAGAAGGGGATATTCGATGTTGCCATGAGCTATTAATATATACCATGGGGTGGATTGGTTTTTTTGTACTCCAATCAACTTCCCTTTAAGAGAGGTAAGTTGATCTCTTGTGACTCGTGTTGACTTTTTGGGTTTGTCAAATTCTTGATCAACACCATGTTTGGTGGAATAACTAAAGTGTCCTCTTCAAGTTATATTCTATCACTTAGGGGCACAAGTCATTTACCTTTTTCATATAAATGGTATTTCTCTCATAAAGTCTCCTCTTTCTCTTTCTTTTTTCCCACTTTCCATCTCACCAAAAGTCTTGAACTTTTCATGTCTCCTTCCTCAAATTGATTGACTCTACTTTTATTTTCTTTTTAGTTAGATGAAATAAAGATATATACAACTCACCCACACTCTTTTTTTATTTATTATTATCCATGATCTAAGCATAAGTCTTAGGTTGAAACCTCTTTAGGTACAAGTCAAGGGATATATGGTATTCATTTAAAGAGAAAATAGTCAAGGAGCTATTCATTTTGCAAAAGTATTTGGGAGCAGAACCTTAGCCTCATCACTTATGGTGACATGATCTTACAATTGAAAAGACTTTATTCTTAGTAAAATCATCCAAAACTATTATACAAATATTTCATTAATTCATTGACAAATGGTTAACTTTAACTCTTATCTACAATTATTATACTAAACAAAATAATTCCAATTATACATTGTACTACCAAAAATAATATAAAACTACATGATCCTTATACTCATACAAAAAGAATTAGACATATAGAAGAATTGTAAGGAAATGTGCAACAAAGAATATAACTATTTCCACATAACCCATAATAGATCTAAAATAAATATGAAATTAAAATCCACATGCAAGAGAATAGACAACACTCACAAAAATGTGACACAAGATATACCTTGAAAACCCTCATTGAGGGAAAAAGCCCAGCCTCCAAAAGCATCCATCACCATGTATTATTCAGCAAAAATGCCATTGCAATACAACCATAGAAGCCTTCAAAGCCATAGCCACCAATGAGCAATCTATGTGAACAAATATGAATCCACACATCCCATGCCATGCTTCCAACCTTCACAAATTCTCCCTTGGCTAACCTATCAAGCTTTGTCCTACTCGACTCTTTCTTTTTTCCTTTTGTCTTCTCACACCAACAACTACCCTTTTGGTTTCTTATACACAAGAAAGTCCCACAAAACCAGTAAGTGGTATTACATAAACCATGTGCTACCTAAACCCTTGACCCCACATTTAATATTGGAATTTTAATTCTTTTCCCCAATATTAAATAATTACATAAAATATTATCATAATGAACTACAATACAACTCATCAAGTATATCCCATGGGAACCTTTACATGTTGCACGTCCATCTAGGTGGTCTTAGGTACAACATTATATAATAAAATAAAATAATACAATATAACAATATTATGCAATGTGTGCAACACCCATTATCTCAACAATCTCCCACTTGTTGTATACATTGCATGGGTCAATCCGTAGCCACATAAATGAACAAGGGAACAATCCCTCCTAGCACATTGAGCATCATGGATTAAAGTACACGAAGTGCTCCATCCTAGTATGCACAATAAAATCAAAGTATCTAGCTTCTCAAACATGAATGATCTCACCTCCTATTATGCCACTACCATCAGACATACATAGAAGCCATCCAAAAAGAAAGCCACCTAACTTATTACATTAAAAGATAATAAAATCTTGTATCAACTAAAATTTCAAGCACAAAAATTCTAATCCAAAAGTAATCACATGTATCTGTAGTTGTTAAAATATCCATAGCTGAAATAACACCCATAGCAAGTGTCAAACCCATCCAACTATCTATACCTCCAAAGGTATAGCAAGTGAATCTCACAACATCAACATATCCAATCTATAACCTACAATCACAAGTTGCAAGAGTAACACCTGCCACATATATACCAAGAAGCTCCCACTACAAAAGATAATGTCAAATCTATAACCAATCCACTCACAACATCTCAAAGAAATGAATCCATGTAGTCTCAAGGACATCCACAATACATAAATTGATAACCTGCAAGAACAGTTCTCTCATAACAAGTCTCTAATGCTCTACCAAGTTCTCCACAACTAACAGAGGAAAAAGATAAATAAATAACCATGTCACTCTCACATGACATATGTGAGCAAAAATTAGTGATCAAAATCTATAAGCAATCTCAAATTTAATGTAAGTGAAAACTGAACATCTAGGAAGATAACCAAGACTAGAAAGAAACCATGCCAATCATAACCTGTATCATGTCCTTCTACACACACCTCTAGATATAAACTATGCAAGTATGATCTCCTCCATAAAACCCCAACCAAGAACTCTCAACAACACCCAAACCATACCATATAACTAATCATGGATGTAAGCCTCTCACAAGAAAATCAAACTCATAAACCATTCCTAAATTAAAGAATAACCATTCTTAAACCAAGGAATAACCATTCCTAATTGAAGGAATATGCCCAATATAAAACCATCTTCCAAACTCAACCAACATAACAACATATGAAAATGGAGATAAAACCATCTCTTAAGTGAACGCTCCATAACTAACTCATGTACCATAGCTCAAGATCCATATCCATGAAAGGCAAGCATAAACATAATGTACCTAAGAGAAACAATGGGCTATACCTCTCAAGTAGCAAATTGTCGAGTAGACCAAGAGTTAGGAATGAGAATGCTCATCAAAACATCCAAATCTCCAACCAAGACTCATCTAAGAATAATCTCCTCTCAAGTCCATATTAGGTGAATGCCCCTCAAAATTTTTGTTGTAACCATCAACTATCTCAACAAATACTTCTCTAATGCAAGAGAATCAACATCACCACTATCTCTAAGTATCCTTGAGCACCTGTAACCAATCAATCCATGCCAAATCCAAATTCAACATAGCAATATCATTAATAATCCAGCTTATGATCAATACACTCAATACCAAGAAACTAAACCAAGATCATTGTCGAAGTTCCAACCATGGCCTTAGGAACACAAATATGAAACATGATCTTACTATCTCAACCTAAGAGACAACCTGCTCCATATGAATATAGTATAACATGTCAAAACACTACATGCATATCAAGAGTATATCATGATATAATAGTAAAACTATGCTCACACCAAGGATAACATGCCAAATAAAAGCATAAACCACACCTTTACCAAGAACCATGTAAGTCTTTAAGATGCAACCATCTCCACACACCATGAAGACAAACAAGAACTCTATGAGTCCTCAAGATCTAACCAGCTTCACACACCTTGAATATAACCAAGTGCACCATGATGTAAATGTCAAAGATGTGTTTGCAATAATACGATCTAAGACAAATATCCAACATGTACAAACACTCAATAAATATATCAATGTCAAAATCTCTCACAACTATGGTACCAAGTCACCTATGGCATCATAAAATTCATCTCCTACATGAAGATCCTCCAGGTCTACACTCACACAACCAAAGTGTTAGTACCAAGTAGAACCAAGATCTCCAAACTTGCAAGAAGATACAAACCAAACTAGGAACTAATCATGAACTATCACCTCATCACTATCACAAGTTCCCACTAAACTATGTATCCAAGTTATCTATGACATCATGATGAAAAACTGTCCTCTAACAATTAAAATCAACCAAGGAATCAAACCATCAAAGAACTCAAAGTGCAAATCATGAGTTCCTCAAAAGAAACTAAATAAATATGATCCTCAACCAAGAAGATATATCACCATAACCAAATCAAAAATTCAAACCAATGAACATCAAAAATGTACTTTCATATCCAATAATGTCATGCCAAAATCCATTGCACCATGATCACATCCATGAACTAAGCATCTGACTCTCTATGTGTCCAACCTGTCAACATAAAATAGTCAACCACAGTCCTCCACCATGGGTATACATGGTAAAATTATCTCATTCCTTCTACATGAAGGAAAAAATATTAAATCATGTGACTTAGGGAATAGACAACCCAAATTCAAGCCACCAATCAAAATATGCATCAATAATGAAAGATCAATGGGCAAAGACAACCCATAACCAAGCCATAAATGCAACCTATAAATATAGAGCTCTTACAACACTGCACAACTTGTAGACCCAACAAGTCATCATATATATCCTAACCATATCATCATGAGACCAATTTGAAATATGAACTAAGTATACAATGACACCAAATCTTAAATCTCCAAACATACAATGTCATAAACTCACAATGTTACCATAGTCAATATATGCCATAAACTATTTAGATTAATATATCACCAAATAAACCATGTCAAAATTGCACCAAATCTAAACCAATGTGTAGAGATCTCCAAGAGCTTTCTGATTGAATACTCAAAGTCCAAAATTTGACTGTGTATGCCCAAGTTATGCCCTAATTTGTGCTCAAAATAAACAATTTGTAACTTTTGAGCTCTTCAAACTTGACAAAATGTCAAAATCATAGAACCAAACCTACAACATGTTGTAGTACTTTGAATTAGCTTTCCAACACCTATAAGAAGTCTAAAATCCAATATCCTGAGAGAAAGTTGTGATCATTTCACTAAGATAGACATTTTACCATTTTCACTACATTTTTTTTTTGTGACAAAAATTCCAACGGGATTAAATTTGATGGCCATCATGGGTTGAAACTAAAAAACCTTTGCATTTCCTTTGAACATGGCCAAACTAGGGAAAATTATATATCAAAATTTATGGAAACATCGACTCAAATCCAATGGCAAGGTCTATTTTTATCCAAGGGGTCATTACCAAAAGCCACCCCCTAAAAACCTCATTTAAATGTAACCTCCAAAAAAATCTTTTGTCCACAATTTCACATGCCCAAAATCTACCAATATGTCATCATAACAACAAATTCAAAAACACTCAAATCTACAATAAACAACTCATATATCTTTCCCTTTCTTTTATCCTCTCATGCATTCCCATGGATTCAATCTAGGGTTACAATAATAAAACCGTAACTCTGATACCACTTGTAATGAAACTTGAGACAAAAAATATATCTGTTTCTACATAACCTATAATAGATTTGAAATAAATATGGAATGAAAATCCACATGCAAGAGAATAGACAACATACCCACAAAAATGTGACACAAGATTTACCCTGGGAAACCCTTATTGAACGAAAAAACCTAGCCTCCAAAAGCATCCATCACCATGTATTATTCAGTAAAAACACTATTGCAATACAACCATGGAAGCCTTCAAAGTCATAGCCAGCATTGAGCAATCTGTGTGAACAATAATGAATCTACACATCCCATGTCATGCTTCCAACCTTCACAAATGCTCCCTTGGCTAACTTGTCAAGCCTTGTCTCACTTGACTCTTTCTTTTTACCTTTTGTCTTCTCACACCAACAACTACCCTTGTGGTTGTTTATATAGTAGCAAGTTTCACAAAACCACCAAGTTGTATTACATAAACCATGTGCTACTTCAACCTTTGACCCCACATTTAATATTGAATTTTTTTTTCCCCCAACATTAAATAATTACATGAAATATTATCACAATGAACTACAATACAACTCATCAAGTATATCACATGGGAAGCTTTACATGTTGCATGTCCATCTAGGTGATCATAGGTACAACATTACATAATAAAATAAAATAATACAATATAACAATATTATACAATGTGTGCAACACCCATTATCTCAACAAGAATGTTTAAATGATACATGACAATTCTTAAATAGTAATAAAAGTAATATAAAATGACATTTGACATGCATCAAATGTGTAAATGATATTTTAAAATTAATATAAACCCATGATCCTTATGCTTCAAGTAAAACTGAGCGATAATTTGACATGCATGTAGAGGAATGTAGTGTCGTGTAAAACGTTCACATTCAAACAAAGCTTTCCAATGTGTGAAAATATGGGATTGGGATAAAAACTTGTTGGAACCTGCCAGCTATCTTTGATGAGGTTTCCTTTGAGTGGCTCACTCTTATTCATAATTATGCATATGATGTCCCCTCAAATATAAGTCAAAAAAACATTTCTCAACTCTTTAAACCCACATTGTTTGGTGCAATTTATTCTATTCAACTCGTGTTTCAAAATCACTATGGCATTTTCTGATGACAAGAAGAATAGGGTATGTTTCATTAAACATTCTTGCAGTATTGCTCAGATAGATTGATCAACATGTTTTAATCTCTACCACTATGTAGATAATGAAATTGTTTAATCAACATTTTTTGGTGTTTGATGTTTGTGCAGTGTTCATGGCCGAAGTTGGTAGTTAGAAAATGGTTGAATATAAAGTCAAAACCAGAGGAATTTCATGCTAATGAAATTATTGAAGGTAATCTCATATCTAGTAGGAAGAACATGTAGCTGAATTGCAATAATTGTGGCTCCCTCTGTATTTGGCGGTCCTCCATTGAATGGAGAGTTGTTTATCTATTCCTACATTTTTTGCAATTTCTGTGGTAGATAATTAAAATTTTCTGTAGGGAGATATCAATGCAACTGCTCTTAATGAAAATTAGTTTTTTCTCTTTTGAGGACTTTATAGAATTTGTGCTAAAAGTGGGTCTTTCGAAAAAAATAAAAATTTAGGGCTGAAATGTTATGAATCATTCAAAATCTTTACAAATTACAAGTCATTTCTTTTGGTCTTTGTGTAGCTAGCTTGTATGATCAACTTATCATTTTTTTTGTCAAACATGGTAGAAAATATGTTGGCCAAAAATTCATATAGCACACTAGGAAGACAACAACCAGATATATCCTACAATACAAAGATGCAAGATCTCAGGTATCCCATTGAACTCATTTTGAATTCAGCTGAAATTGATAAGCCATCTTTCCTATGACAAAGTTCAAAAGCCTATATAAACTCAGAGATACTTGTAGGAACATGAAATGTAGGAGGTGACCATTTATTTTCCTACATGATAAAATAGAGGTAACCTTGAGTCTTTTTGGGTTGCAAGGTATTTGTGGGAACACAACATGTGGGAGGTGAAGCACGCCACAGTGGTCTCAATTTGGATGAATTGGTGAAGACATCATCAGCTCTAGCGGATATCTACATTTTTGGGTATAGACCAAATATATTTATTGCATTCTAATTACTATATAGATTTGATAATATATTAAAATATGTTGAATTCTCCTTTTGCATACTCTAAACTTCAATCCCTTCTACTATGATAGTTTTCCAAGGAAGAAAAAACAAAATACCTACCTTAGAAACAAAACCCAATGACTTTTGGCCATATGTTTTTTGTTTATGTCTAATGGTCGAGTATGGCCTATTGTTATTTCTATTATTTGGTTGCTAGACTTGAACTTTTAGTAGTATTATGTAGTTAGCCGAAACCTCTATAAGAAAAACCTATTTTATTTAATTAAAAATAGAACCCAATGACTAGGCCAGACTAACAATGAGTTTTGGATTTTGGGAAAAAGGAAAAATGCCTTCTCTTGTTCGGATAGGAAAAATAGCATATTATTAATTTGATTGAGGTGTGTGAGATTGTTATTATAATTTTTTTTTACATTTCATCACATTTAATTGCAACTCAATAACACACATAACATATTTAAACATTTTCTTTTTAATAAGAGACTAGTAGATTATTTGGATTTAACATGGGAATTTTAGATGTTAATAATTGTTGTTACGGTTTCCAATACTATAAGAATAATGTGGTTTTGTAACTGATTTGTTTTTCCAAGTTCTAGGAAATCATCCCTTTAAATGCAAGAAATGTGTTGGGTGTAGAAGACAATGGCCCTGTTGCAAAATGGTTGGCCCATATTTGTCATACACTGAACAAAACTATAAATAAAAGAAGTAGTTTTACACCTTGTTACACAGATGAAACAACAGCTTTAGAGGATCAACTTTCTAGTTCTAATTCTGATTATGAAGGTTCTCAAGGGCATAAGAATTTTGATTCATTTGGCTTCATTTCATCAGAAGATGAAAATAGATTTGATGGGAGAGAATCACCTTTATGTAGCCCAATATCATATAGCTCATCATCAAACACATCCTCATCCAACTCAAGTGAGATGGATTACAATTTCTATTCAAGTGATGAGTCAAATTATTGTTTGGTGGCTAGCAAGAAAATGGTTGGCATATTTTTATGTGTGTATATGTGAAGTGATCTAAGACAACATATGAGAGATTTAAAAGTCTCATGTGTTGGTCGAGGGCTAATGGGCTACCTTAGAAACTAGGTAAGAAGAGAAAAATGACTTCAATGTTACCATAACAATCTGCTAAAAGCTCATATGAAAAAGAGGGCATTTTCTAGTGTAAAAAAGTTTTATATCTTGATTTGTCTATACACATCACATAATTTCTTACTAAACAGATAATGTAAATGGTTGTAGGGTTCTATTTCAATCAGCATGTTATTCAATCATACAAGCTTCTGCTTTGTCTGTAATCATTTGACATTAGGGGAGAAAGAAGGTGATGATATATTGAGGAATTTTGATGTGAGGGAGATCATAAAGAAGACACACATTCCCCAAACATACAAGATTCTATCAGAGAAAAACCCAAAAAGAATTTTGGAGCATGAGTAGGTTTCAACAATGTATTCTGATACTTTCTATTAGATTAATAGGTCATAGTACAATTTGTTTGTAGATTTGATTTTGTGTGTTTTTTCAACATCAATTTTTTGGATCACACTCTCTGATTCATCATCAGAATGAGGGAGTGAATAATTTTGATAATGAATTATAAAATATTCTAAAAATATATACTTTCTTAAATCCAGAAAGCAAACAACCTATATTTTAAAAAAATAGATTGTAGAAATCATATAATATTAGGTTTAAAAAAAAATTGAGGAAGCTTCAGACATATATTTTGTTTTTCTCTATAATGCACTGCATTAGCTTTGTACAATATGCTATCTATATAAATTTGGCTTTGTGATTTTACTTTGCAGTCGAGTTACTTGGTTTAGAGATTTGAATTATCATCTTGCACTTTAGCATGCTGATTATAAAGATCTCATGGAAAAAGAAGTGGGAGACTCTATTGGAGAAAGATCTGGTAGTTAAAAATTTTCTATATCATGGAATGATTAATGAGGATCTAAATATATAGTTTTAAGTCAATTTCATACTTTATTGTTTCATAGTGCTTAGTGTAACTTAATTTTTCATCAAAACTTTATGTTTGTCAACTTAATCAAGTCTGGTATTTTCCATGGCAACTTCAAATCTAGAAAAAAATAGGACACATATTTGAAGGATGGAATTAAGGGAAAATATCTTTCCATCCTACTTACAAGTATTGCAGAAATTTAGACCAATATGCTAGATTAAATCCTAGATCAAGGAACAAATGGTACAAACCAGCATGGTAAGTGTAACTTGACATATTTTTATGGTTTTGGTCTCAAGAAGAATTAGGGATAGAAATTCATTATAATAATAATGAAATCTGAACAAAGAAATGAGTTTCAATAGAGTAGGATTTGAAAATGAGCCTTAAGTTTGTTTTTGATAAGAAAAATAGGTTTTGTAGGGATTCTGAAACACAAAAGTTGTTACATATCAGAGGGCTATAAAATAAAACAACAAAAGCCTAAAAATAGTTCTATGGCTAACCGAAAGGCTAGATCAAAAGACATCCACGAAGCCAAAAACAAAAAAACCTATAGATACCAAGAAAAAGAAAAAAGAAAAGATGAAAATTGATAACCCTTTGCTTACTCCTCCATCTTCCTTTCAAGGTCCTACATAGTTTCCACTGCTTCATAGGCTTTCTGAAACTCCTCAACCATTTGCTCCTAGTTGTTCAGGATGACCCGATCCAAGTGGTTGTTTTTTATGTTCATAATATTTTCCTCTTCCATCCTGGCTTCAGCTTTGTCATTTTCCTTATTTTCCTCCAAAAATCCCTTGGCTTTTAGCTTTCCAGCAAGAGAAACAATGTTTTTGATTAGGTAAAATAGGTTTTACAGGGATCTTCAAACCCAAAGTTTTACAACAAAAAGAGTTTTAAAAAAAATTCTCAAAAAAAAAACAAAAAACTACCTCAAAAGGCCAGAGACAAAATAAGGCCCGAAGCTAGTGACCAAAAGCCAGAGAGGAAAGGATAGGCGAGCAAGCTAGTGGTCATCCGTGTCCATGGCCTGCAAGATTTTTGCAGCATCATTATCCTTCTGATTGGCCACACCCTCTTGAATCCTAGTAGGAGTGTTCATCTGGTTCCCCTAATTCTCCTGGTCACTGGCCTCTTTCTGAAGAACATCCTAGTTGAATCCTTGCTTTGTGTTCTTCTTTGCATCCCTTTCAAGGCCAATGGTAGTCAGATAGTCCCCCAAATTGACAATGTTCTCATTCAAGGTGTGAAGGGTGTCCACTATCTGTTTGGTGATTATCTAGTGGATAGAATCCAGCCTTTGGACCTTCTGCTCAAGCTGGGTGAGCCTGTCATCATGATGGTCTCTGGAGACCTGACCTCTATCTTTATCCTAGCTGCCCAACTGGTCATTTCTTCCTCTGGCATCTTGGTCCTTGTCAGTTCCCTAGTTGTTGGGTTGGTTGCTTCTATCCTTCAGAGCCTCAATTTCTTGAAAAAGCCACTTAATGGATTGAAAGTTGTCAATCAGACTATTCTTTGCATTGTTTAGGAATTTGAAGCCAGTTTCATGCACATTGTTGGAGAGAACCAAAAGAGTAGGGTCAATGGGCTCATTGTATTGGGTGCTTTTATCAAGGTCCTCCAGCACCTAGATTTTGGCAGGTAACCCAAACTGACTTTGTCCCCATAGAAGTTCCTCCAGACCCTCCTCTTATTCTTTCTAATAACTTGCCCCCCTTTTTCAACCATGATTTCAATCATCTCCTCCGGGGGTGAAATGGAAACCTCCTGAGGCGAATTGGGCTGGGTGGGACTGGGGGGCACATCAACAAGGTTGTTGGGATGTTCCTGGGGTATGACCTGGTTTACTTTACTTTTCTTGGGGTTATCCTTGGCTTCCATAGGGGTCACCGCCTCCTTGTCATTTTCTCTCCCCTTATCTTCTTCCATCTCGTTATCCTTCCCCATCTCTGTATCTTCCTCCTCAGACTTTGTAACAAACTCCAATTCATCATCACTGGCCTCTTTCACCTCCTTGAGATGAGGAGAGGGGGGGATTGGAGGAAGAGGTCTGGGGCTCTTCCTCCTAGGGATGCGGGGACCATGGGTAGCGGGGGTAACTTTGCAAGGGATGTCAATTTTCTCTTATTTCACTTCAAGCTCATCCCCAGAATCAGAACTAGCGATGTCCTCCAAAGCATTTCCCAAAACCCTAATGGTTTTACCAATAGTGAGGGTTTTCAAGAACTCATAAACCAGAAGCAGGAGACCCTCATGGAGGGCAGGGTTTTTAATAGGGCATTTCTTGAACCCCTCTATATTCTTGGCCATGGAGGTGAAAATTTAAAATGGAAGAGAAATTTTCACTTTGTGTCTAAAATGATTTAACAGGACAAAATGATGAGTCCTGATTCTATCAAACCTGGTGATGCAGGAGCATCCAGAGGTATAAGGGCAATCCTGCGTCACCCAAAAAATGTACTTAGACTTAGTTTCTATTTTATGTCTTTACATTTTTGGATACCCATTTGGCTCAAATAAAGGTTCCAACTCTCAAAGTTCAACTATCAGTGCATTTGAAAATCCCGAAAAAATAGGAGCATGCAATTTGACCATCATTTTGGTGACCTAGAAGGTGCAACTTGGCTAGATGAATGTAATTGACATTTAGAGCATTCTAGAAAAAGAACCAGGTCAAAAGGCCCCACGGTTTGAAAGTTATCGCAATTTTTTGGGTTTTGGAGACCTCTTAAGAATGCTTCAAAGTCAAGTTCGGGGCATTAAATGAACTCGAAAAGGGTCAAAAAATGGGGGACGAGCAAAGCTTGTCCATAGGGCTATAGAGCGCTTCGAGAGCTTTCCGAAAATGTAAACGATTCGTCAATCGGAGCTACGGTTCAAAAGTTATGCCTCCCGGAAGTTCGACTACCGTTTCTGGATTCTTCTAGATTTGCACCGACTTCTAACGCGGCTTCTGGAACCTTCTATTTTTTCGGTGGATGCCTACTAGCACTTTCTAGAATGTACTCCTAGTCCTTAACCCTCCGGGGTCTATTTAAGGAGATTTTGGCATTGTAAAAAGGCAGTTCGGATTGGAGCTTGAGAGGGGGTGCTAAAAGGAGAAATATTCTCCAGATTATTGCTATTGTAAGCCCGCAGGGCATGTTTTGAGTTTACTTTCTCTGCACTGTTTGTACCAGATTATTTTCTCAGTTAATATAATTCCCCCTTTCTATTGTGTCTATTCTGGTTATTGGGTGGTGTGTCTCCATCAAGTGGTATCAGAGCAGTTTTCCTGAGTGTGTAGACAGAGTGTCGACTGTGAGGCAGTTTGCACCAGGACTGTGTGGTTGTGGGTTCGAGTTAGAAGATGCCTCCACGAAGAGAGCATGGTGGAAGGGCCAGAGCTGTTGATCCTAAGGAGGTTAGAGCCCTCCAGAGATAGGTACAAGCATTGCAAGAGGAGCTTCGTAGAGGAGCAAATATTGCCGCAGATGACAATAGTGAGGATGACAATGAAGAGGAAGTAATGGAAGTTGACGGGGAAGTTCTGAATCCTATAGAGGAAAGGCTTTTTAGGGCCATTTCTAGGTTTGGGAAAAGACCTACAATTGAAGTGGGTATATTTTTGGGAAATTTGAAACCAGATGAGTTGATCGATTGGATCAATGAATTGGATGAATACTTTGAATATGAGGATATAAGGGACCCAGATAGGGTTAAGTTTTCAAAGGCCAAGCTAAAAGGCCATGCCAAAATCTGGTGGCAAGAGATTCAACTGGAAAGACTTAGAAGAGGAAAGGAGAAGATCACAAGATGGGATCGCATGGTGGACAAATTGAAGAAGCAGTTCATTCCTGTGGACTACGAGCTTGATCTATTTAAGAAGATGCATGGGTTAAAGCAAGTAGGAAGATCAGTCCAAGAATATACAGAGGAGTTTTACCGACTCCTAATTAGAGCGGGGCATGCAGAAGAAAATAAGGAGAAGGTTGCTCGTTATATCAGTGGGTTACGACCTAGCATCCAGGAGGAATTAAGTCTGGTAAGAATGACCAGCGTTGAAGAAGCATACCAGTTTTCCCTACAAGTTGAAGAGAAGCTGAGTAAAAGGTTTGAAGGAAGACAAAGAGGGCGCGGTCAAGGAGGAAGGGGAAGCGGTAGATCATCTGGAGGCCGCAATGAAACTCAAAAGAAAAATGAAGATGAGGGTACTAGCAGGAACCAGAGGAATGAGGGTTTCAACCGCTCCCATGATCAAGACTTTGGAAATCAAAGAGGAAGAGGTAGAGGACACGGGCAAGGAAGAGGAGGCTTCCGTGGTACCTATTTCCATTGCAATGAAGAGGGTCATTGTGCCTTTGAATGCCCTCAACGACAAGGAAGGACAGATGGGAGAGCTGAGGGCCAAGCTAGGGTTGCTCATGTGGATGAGGATGCACAATCATCACATTCAGAGGATGCAGAAAGAGGAGAGACCTTGGTAAATGAAAGAGTCTTACTAAGTGGTGAAAATGAACTAGGACAACGGAGGAGCTTGTTCCATACCAGATGCAAGTGTGAGGATAAATGTTGTGATGTGATCATTGATGGTGGTAGCACTGATAACTTGGTATCCGAAGAGATGGTCTCTAAGCTGAAGCTCAAGAGGGAGAAACATCCCTAGCCCTATCGGATTTCTTGGGTAAAAGATGATCATAAGGTCCTGGTAAGTGAACAATGTTTAGTAAAATTCAAAATTGGGAGTTACCATGATGAAGTTCTTTGTGATGTTATTTCGATGGATGTTTGCCATCTATTGTTGGGTAGACCATGGCAGTTTGATAGACATGCAATACATGATGGACATGCAAACATATACTCTCTGACAAAGGATGGAGTTCACCACAAATTGAAGCCCATGAAAAAGGAAGGTGAAAAGGTATGTAGCAGTGCTAGGATTTGTCTTGTTGATGGAAGGAAGTTTTTAGATGGCATGAAACATCAGCGCATGTGCTATTCTTTGATTCCTAGAAAAGATAAAGAAGGTAGTAGTGAAATACCATTAGAAGTTTCAGATTTACTAGGAGAATTTGGAGATATTATCTCTGATAATGTTCTAGATGGATTGCCACTAGTAAGGCAAATCAGTCATCAAATAGATCTGATTCCAGGAGCTAGTTTGCCTAACAAGGCTGCTCACAGGATGACTCCTACTGAAACAGAGGAGCTAAATAGACAGGTTCAGGAGTTGTTGAGGAAGGGCTTGATTCGAGAGAGCCTGAGTCCATGTGCAGTACCTGCAGTACTTGCACCAAAGAAGGATGGAGAGTGGAGGATGTGTACAGATTCTTGAGCTATAAATAGGATAACCATCAAGTACCGGTTTCCTTTACCAAGGATGGATGATCTTATGGACTGCTTGAGTGGAGCTCAGTACTTTACAAAGATAGATCTGAAGAGTGGCTGTCATCAAATACGGATTCATGAAGGAGATGAGTGGAAAACAACCTTCAAGACCAAGGAGGGTCTTTATGAGTGGTTAGTCATGCCCTTTGGATTGACAAACGCCCCAAGCACCTTCATGCGGCTCATGAATGAGGTACTTAAGAAGTTCTTGGGAAAATTTGTTATTGTCTATTTGGATGATATTTTAATTTTCAGCAAGACTTTGGAAGAACATTTACTACATATTTGTAGTGTCTTTGAAAGGCTAAGGGAAGAGAAACTGTTAATTAATCTAAAGAAGTGTGTCTTTGCAAAAAGGGAGTTAGTCTATTTGGGATTTGTTATATCACCTGAAGGTCTCAAAATGGATCCAGAGAAGATAAAAGCCATCTTGGAATGGCCTACTCCAAGGTCTGCTACTGAGGTAAGATCATTTCATGGTCTGGTTAGTTTTTATAGGAAGTTTATTAAGAATTTCAGTGGCATATGTGCACCACTAACTGATACAATAAGAGGGGATAGAAAAGAGTTCAAATGGACTGCAGCAGCTGCGAGAAGTTTTGAATTGCTGAAGAAGAAGGTGACTGAACAGCCTGTGTTATCACTTCCAGATTTCAGAAAAGTATTCCAGGTGGACTGTGATGCTAGTGGTAGCGCTATTGGGGCTGTATTAAGCCAAGAAGGTAAGCCTATTGCATATTTTAGTGAAAAATTGAATGATGCAAAGAAGAAGTATTTTGTTTATGATCAAGAGTTCTATGCAATAGTTCAGGCCTTAAAGAAATGGAGGCATTATTTATTGCCAAAGGAATTTGTTTTGTATACTGATCATCAGGCATTACAGTACCTAAATAGCCAAGGTAAATTGAATCAGAGGCATATGAAGTGGGTAGAATTCTTGCAGAGTTATACATTTGTGTTGAAGCATAGAAGTGGAAAATCTAACAAGGTTGCAGATGCATTAAGTAGGAGACAGTTGTTGCTTACAACAATGCAGGTTGAAGTAGTTGGGTTTGATGAACTCAAGAATTTGTACCCCGAGGATCCTGATTTTGCTGAAGCATGGAAAGCTTGTAAAGAACCTGTTGCTATAGATAGAACCAAGTGGTTAGACTATTTGATTCAGGATGGCATGTTGTTCAAAGGTAGTCAATTGTGCATTCCAAGGAGTTCCATGAGGGAAAATCTGATTAAGGAGAAACACAGTGGAGGGATGGCAGGATATTTTGGTCGGGATAAGACCATTGCCATTCTTAGAGAACATTATTTTTGGCCTCAAATTACACAGGATGTGAAGAAGTTTGTACAGAGTTGCCAGGTTTGTCAAGTGGCCAAGGGGTTTAGTCAAAATACTGGCCTATATCAGCCATTGCCTGTTCCATCAAGGCCATGGGAGGACATAAGTATGGATTTTGTTCTTGGATTGCCAAGGACACAAAGGGGTAATGACTCAGTATTCGTGGTGGTTGATAGGTTCTCCAAAATGGCACATTTCATTCCATGCCACAAAACTCATGATGCTGTCCATATTGCAGACTTGTTTTTCAAAGAGGTGGTAAGACTACATGGTCTTCCAAGGAGTATAGTTTCTGACCGAGATACTAAATTTGTGGGGTATTTCTGGAGGACATTATGGAAGAAGTTGAGAACAGACTTGAAATTTAGTTCCACGCATCACCCACAGACTGATGGCCAAACAGAAGTGGTAAATAGAAGTCTGGGCAATTTGCTGAGATGTTTAGTTGGAGATAAGCCCAAGGGATGCGATTTGATTCTACCACAGGCAGAGTTTGCTTATAATAACTCTGTAAATAGGAGTACTGGAAAATCACCATTTCAAATTGTATATGGGAATAGCCCAAGGACTGCACCAGAATTGAGGAAGATAGAACAAGGGGAGAGAACAAGTGCTGAAGCTGAGGAATTTGCTGAACACATCAAGCGTCTACATGAGGAGGTTCAAGCACACATTATCAAGATGAATCAAGAGTATAAAGCTAGGGCTGATGCAAGGAGAAGACATAAGGAATTCCAAGTAGGGGATCTTGTCATGGTGCACTTACGAAAAGAAAGATTTCTAGTTGGTACTTACAACAAGCTGAAAATGAAGAAATTTGGCCCCTGCAAAATTTTGAAGAAACATAACTCAGGAAATGCATATGAGGTGGAGCTGCCAGATGGTATTCACATTTCTCCCATTTTCAACATTGCAGATTTGACAGAGTATCATGATGATGGTGCTGACGAGGAGCTGGTTTTAGAGCCATGCCCAATTCCTGCTTCTAAGAAGGAGGAGATAGAAGACATTCTAGATCATCGTGTGGGTAGGAGTACCAGAAATAGGCAGTATGAAGAGTATTTGGTCAAATGGAAAGGACGACCGATCAAAGACTCAACTTGGATTTCAGCAGCTGAGGTTTCCCATTTGGGATTTCCTCTACCATCCATAAAGTGACAGGGTCACTTTTCAATCTACCCTGGGTGTCTAATGCAGGAGCATCCAGAGGTATAAGGGCAATCCTGCGTCACCCAAAAAATGTACTTAGACTTAGTTTCTATTTTATGTCTTTACATTTTTGGATACCCATTTGGCTCAAATAAAGGTTCCAACTCTCAAAGTTCAACTATCAGTGCATTTGAAAATCCCAAAAAAATAGGAGCATGCAATTTGACCATCATTTTGGTGACCTAGAAGGTGCAACTTGGCCAGATGAATGTAATTGAGATTTAGAGCATTCTAGAAAAAGAACCAGGTCAAAAGGCCCCACGGTTTGAAAGTTATCGCAATTTTTTGGGTTTTGGAGACCTCCTAAGAATGCTTCAAAGTCAAGTTCGGGGCATTAAATGAACTCGAAAAGGGTCAAAAAAGGGGGACAAGCAAAGCTTGTCCATAGGGCTATAGAGCGCTTTGAGAGCTTTCCAAAAATGTAAACGGTTCGTCAATCGGAGCTACGGTTCAAAAGTTATGCCTCCCGGAAGTTCGACTACCGTTTCTGGATTCTTCTAGATTTGCACCGACTTCTAACGCGGCTTCTGGAACCTTCTATTTTGTCGGTGGATGCCTACTAGCACTTTCTAGAATTTACTCCTAGTCCTTAACCCTCCAGGGTCTATTTAAGGAGATTTTGGCATTGTAAAAAGGAAATTCGGATTGGAGCTTGAGAGGGGGTGCTAAAAGGAGAAATATTCTCCAGATTATTGCTATTGTAAGCCCGCAGGGCATGTTTTGAGTTTACTTTCTTTGCACTGTTTGTACCAGCTTATTTTCTCAGTTAATATAATTCCCCCTTTCTATTGTGTCTATTCTGGTTGTTGGGTGGTGTGTCTCCATCACCTGGGGTCAATAGTGACATATTCAATGATAATCCTGAGAACGTACCTGCAGAACTTTTTGATGGACTCAATGTCATAGAAGGTGTCAATCTTGACCAGTTTGCTTTTCTCCTTATCATCATTGACAAAGTCATTGACAGCACTGGCAGACATCTTCTTGTCCCTGTAGGAGTTCAAGCCATCCTGAGAAAGGCCAGTTACCTCCGCAATAAGACCCTCAGTGATTTGGTGGGAAACTCCATCAATTTTGACCCTGCCATTTTGCCAAGAATCAACCATAGCTTTAGTGACCCCTGCATCAAAACCATGAAGCTTCGCCATGTATTTAGTTATACCACCCTTCTGGAGCTTTCTCTAGACCTTCCTCTTCTCTTTCCACCTCACCGCTTCACCCCATGGCTCTCTTCTGATCCTTTCTCCTACCATTGCATATTTTGGCTCAACTAACCCTAATCAACTAGCAGTTTTGCCAAATTTAGAGTAGTAGAAGGTGCTGAGAGCATAAATGATTTTGCATTGGTTAATGGGTTTATTTTTGGCTTCCTTACGCTCGTGTCTTCCATACAAGTGATTATGAAATGGAGGGGGTTCTACATAACTCCAAATAATTCCCTTTTTAAAGTACAATTTAGCAAATCCTATCATCATTAAAGAGATGTTATGTTGGTGCCATGGATTTGCTCCTTTCAGATTAGCTTAGTCGTTGCCGCTGAAAAAACATTATTGCTTCCCCACATCATCATCGAGTTACTTACAACCGCTTCGTTGGTGAACCAGTCAGCGACCGTGTTAGCTTCACGATAAACGTGGATGACATGGAAGTTTTTAAATTTCCTTAGGTCTGATTTTAGGTCCTCAATAATGCTTTCGATGGTCCAAGAGGGTTTAGTGGCTCCTAGAATGCAATTTATTATATTTAAGGAGTCACCTTCAAGCCACAGCTGCTCAATCACTGAGGCCAAGGCCAACTTAACAATGAACCTAGCAGCACTGGCTTCGGCTAGATGATTGGTTTGGTGGCCAATAGGGGAAGAGATAGCAACAATGCCACCTCCCAAACTATTTCTTATGATTCCTCCACATCCAGCTGGCCCTGGATTCCCCTTGGCCACCCCATAAAAATTGGCTTTATGGTAGTTCTTAGGGGGAAAAGACCAAATAGCCTCCTGTCTTCTTTTGATGTTGTCTTCTTTCCTGGCTTTACTATTCCCTCCAACCTTAATGTCTCCTTCTCTGGTTATGGTATAGTTCTCTATCATTAGGCCTTTGATTTTCTCAGTGATAATAACCTCAGTAGCTTCCCTATCTCTAAAAATCCTATTGTTGCGCTCCTTCCAAATTCCCCAATAGAAGTGTGGGAGGATCCAAGAGTTCAATAGCTAAGATTTCAATCTTTGGTGGTGGCTTCTCTACTGACTAGAGAAATCCTGGATGCAAGATGGAGGGCACCAATTAAAGTCCAGGTTAGTAGTCAAATGGCTCCACACCCTGGAGGAGAAGGGGAAGTGGATGAACATATGATTAATCATTTCCTGATCTTTCTTACAGAGGCAACATCTATTAGGTAAGATTTGGCCTCTCTTGGCTTAATTATCCTGGGTGAGGATTTTATCTTGTAAGAGGAGCTAGAAAAAAAATGTTTATCTTAGGTGTAAGCCTAGGGATCCAGGCTTTGGCCCAATTAGGTTTCTCCTCTTTGCTCACTAGGGATAGATAGCCAAAGGCCACAGAGTAAAGGCCCCCTGAAGAATCTCCCCAAACTAAAGAGTCACCATTTTGGTTGGTGAAGATGGAATTCAAAGAGGACATTAAAGGCTTGAGGTCCTACGAAAGATCAGCCAAATTGTGCCATTCATTACCATTTCTATAGTTGCTAACCATCAAACCATATCTTCCAATACACTGATCAACCCACCTCCCAAAAATGGGGTGATTAATGAGGGGTTCTTGACATAGCCAACTATCCTACCAAAAAAAACTTTTGTCTCCCATTCCAACTTTCTATTTAGCCCTAGATTTTTCAAAGGGGAGGGCCTTCAAGATCCCATTCCAAATGTGGGATCTCGTCGACAGCTCGACCCCTTGAAATATGGAGATAAGAGACTGTCTATCCAGATATTTCTCATCCAGAATATCCCTCCAAAACCTATGCTTTGGAAGATGCACCAAGGATGTTTAGCCAAAAGGGCTTGATTAAGGTGAGAAATTTTTCTAATACCAAGACCTCGCTGGCTTTTGGGCTGGCAGACAAGATCCTAGGCAACCAGGTGGTATCTCTTGTGGTCATCAGTCCCTGTCAAGAGAAAATCCCTTTGAATCCTCTCCATTCTTTCCGCAAACTTAACCAAAATCCTAAAAAGACTGAGGGCATAGGTTGGGAGGCTCTGGAGAATAGAGTTAACCAAAGAGCATTTGCCTACTTGATTGAGGGTGGCCCCTTTCCAACCTACAAGTTTCCTGTTGAAGTTGTCTATAATGCTGATCCAAAAGGAATTCGAAGGTTTCGTACCAAGAGGTAGCCCAAGATAAGTCATAGTCAGGAACCCGATGCCACAACCCAGGATGCAAGAAATTTTCCTCTGCCTCTCCAAGGGGGTGTTGAGGAAGAAAATTGAACTCTTATCCAAATTGATAGCCTATCCTAAGCCTCTGGTGTAGGAGTTTAGAATTCTTTTGAAAGTCCTGGCCTCCTAGATAGAGGCTTCACCCCCCAAGATAGTGTCATCCACAAATTGCTGGTGGGTGAAAGAAGAGGGTCCCGAAGAAGGCCTTAGACCTTTCAAACTCCTATCCTAGATCTTTAGCTGGATGAGTTTTCCCAGGCATTCTACCAAGATAAAAAAAAGGATAGGAGAAATAGGGTCACCCTTCCTTAAACCCCTTGAGGGGGAGAAAAAAGGAGTGGGAAGACCATTAACTAGAATAGACAAAGAGGAAGAAGATACAAGCTGAGAGATGAGTTTGCATACCTGAGCATCGAGATCAAAGGCCTGAAGGATAGCAAAGAGGAAATTCCAGTTGACCCTCTCGTAAGCTTTAGAAAAGTCCAATTTGAGAAGGAACCCTCCCTTTTTACCCGCCTCTAGAGAGTGGATGACTTCGTGAACTGAGATGATGGAATCAAGGATCTGCCTGCTAGGGACAAAGCTAGTTTGCTGGGGTGAGATGATCAGGGGGAGAATGTTGAGGAGTCTAGAAGTGAGAACCTTGGAAATAATCTTGTAGAAATAATTGTAGAGGCTAATGGGCCTGAATTTGTCTAAAGAGTTAGCTCCCAAAATCTTGGAGATGAGGACAAGAAAAGAAGCATTAAGTTCTTTGAGCAGATTCCTAGCCCCAAAGAATTCTTGGACCGCCTTTACCACATCCTTCTTAACCACATTCCAATAAGTCTTAAAGAAGAAAGTAGGGAAGCCATCCGGGCCTAGAGCTTTATCCCCTAGGAGGGAAAAGAGGGCCTAGTGAATTTCCTCTAGGGAGGGGATAGCTTTCAGAAAGGAGTTATGATGATCTTGCAATAGGGGGGGATAGTTGCCAAAATATCCTCTTGATTAGACGTAGAGAGGGAAGGATCAGTTGTGAGAAGAGAGGAGAAGAAGCAAACAACTTCCTTCACTATCTCTTCTTCCTTTGAAACCAAAACCTGGCCCTTTTTTATAATAGATATCCTATTGTTAGCCCGATGTTTAAGGGTGGTCAGGTGAAAAAATTTGGTGTTATGATCTCCTTCTTTCAACCAGCTGACTCTAGATCTTTGTTTCCAATAAAGCTCTTCCTTAGATATGATGTTATGCAAATCCGAGAGGATAGCCTTTTCCTCCTACCTATTGTGATCATCATATTCAGAGAGCTAGATTTCTTCCTGGATAGAATTGAGTTGATCATTTTTCTCATCTTTCTCCTGGAAAATGTGGCCAAAGTCAGTTTTGTTCCAAGATTTAATGTTCCTTTTCAAATTTTTTAGCTTTTGGGAAACTCTAAACATAGCAATACCATCAACCTCAAAGTTCCACCAAGAAGATATTTTTCCTTCCAGCACTAGATGGGAAAGCCACATTTTCTCAAAGCAAAAAGGGAAGACCCTTTTACTAGATAGGGGGGTGACAGAGAGAAAGATCAAGGAGTAGTTGGAGCCCACCCTAGGGAGGAGGGATAATCTGCAAGAATGGGAAAGAAGCCATTCTAGAGATATGAGGGCTCTGTTGAGGAAAACCTGAATACTATCTCCCCCAACTCTCCTATTAGACCAAGTGAAACTTCCCCCTTGAAGATCCATATCCAAAAAGGCAAGATTCTGAATGAGCAAAGCGAGGTCATGCTTACTATCCTGATTCGAGGCAAGACCCCCCCATTTTTAAGCATTAGAGAGAGGTAAGTTGAAGTCCCCCATGATAATCCCTTTGTTAACATTGCAATTGGAGAGGATGTCGAGGAGCTTGACCCAAAAATAGTTCCTTTCCTTCTTGATGTTGGGGGCATATAGGTTAAGGATAAACTAGGAATCATTGCTATGGATGTGAGATACCTCACACAGAAGAGCATTGTAAGAGCTGAAAAGAGTAGATAACTTGAAGGCCCTAGAATTGTACAGGACTAGTACTCCTCTAGAAGCACCTTTTGAATCTGAGGCTTCACAACTAAAAGCTTTATTGAAGGATATCCTCTTAACCAAGTCCCTTTTCATTTTAGTCTCCTGTATCATCAGAAAGTCGGGTCTATGGTCTCTAATCATATTGTTGACTGGATCCTATTTATGAGCCCCATTTAGGCCCATTATATTCCATGAGATGACTTTCATTTCTTACTTCTTGAGAAATACTTGATAGTTCTCTGGCTCCCATCTACCAGGTTCCTTTTTGTTTCTTCTTGAAGAAGCTAATTTGTGTTCTTTCTTCCTGCTCCCTTGGGGGTTATCCCGACATCAACTTTGATCTTGCTTCTGGTAGACGCTAGAGATGAAGGAGGGAGGACATTGTACTAGTTCTTCTGGTTCTTATTTTTCTTCTTTACCATGCACCAGTCATCAAGGCTTACCATCGCATTGCTTTCTAACTGACCTTCCCACAGGATGATCTGGTCAGGATCTGTGTTTTTAATGAGAAAATGGAGCTTGGCCTCCAACCCTTTGGGAGTAGAAGTTACTTCCCCCTTTGACCCTAAAGGGGTCTGGGCATCAGTGAGGTTATGGGAAAGAAGCTTATCCTAGATCTCCTTAGCTTCTAGAGAAATCTGGGCTGGGGCTTCCTACCCCAAACTAAGCTGCTCTTTTGCTTCCAAAAGTGGAGCTTGCTCCTTTGCAGGTATAAGCTACTCTGTGGTATCCAAAGGAGGAGCTTGCTCCTCTGCATATCCCAAGGCTTGGGATTGGGGATTAGCCTACTTCTTAGGAGCCTCCATCAAGGCTAAGTCTAGCATCTCCAAGGCATGACCCTTCACGAGGGGGGTAGCACTAGCCTGCTCCTTGGGGGTGTCCTTCTTAGGAGTATCCTTCAAGACTTTGTCCTTATGGCTGACGGCCTTCCTCCCCTGTGCCGTAGAAAATTTGTGTCTCCATAGAAACTTTATCTCACCCTTACCTGAAGGGTGGGATGATTTCTTCTTGACTTGATCAGAGTTGACTGGTTCGGTGGGAAACTTCTTTGCCACATAGGGGCATTGGTGGGCCTTATGACCAGCCTTCAGGCAAGGGAAGCAAGCAAAGGGGATAGTTTCATAAATGATTTTTTGGTTATACACCCCAAGTTTAGAGTGAAGAACAATGAACTCAGGCATGTCTGTTCCTTCACTCACCCCAATGCATATGCGAGCATAATTGAGATGATTTTTAGAGGTAGAGATCAGATCCATTGAGAGGAGTTCCTCAAAGGTCCTCACAATCCCCACAAAGACGTCCTCATTCCAATATTCTAAGGGCAGTTCAAGTAGTCTGACCCACATAGGGGCTTGGACAAAGAAAGAATCATTCAAGCTCATTCTGAATGACCACTTGTAAAGCATAAGGGTAGAGTGTCCAAAGGCCCATTGCCCTTCACATAGAATGCTTTCAAGGTCTTCCAAGCATGAAAAGTTGAAAGACATGAAGCTTTTCGCCATTGCCATTACTGAGACCTGACCTTTGAGAGCCCATTTTTGTTTGATGAACAACCTAATATCATCAATGTTCAGTCTAGGACCCAAGAATCTCCCAACCAAAGTTGAAGCCATGGCTCGAATGTTGTGATCTACTATCTCATCCAGAATGGCTATCGCATAAGAACCTTTCTCAGAGTCTTGGATTATTTTAACAGGCAGGAAAGAGGACTTGCCTGAGGGTTTTACCCCAAATAACGAAGATCATTTTGTAGTTCCTAGCTTGTTTGGTATGGGAACCAACGAAATCTTAGCCACTTCCTTAGGATGGACAGCTGGGCCCCCCTCCATGCTTTTCAACTAATCTCTTGTGCCAAAATCAGCCAGTCTACCTCTATCTTGCTATCCGTGTTCCTACCCAAGGATTTGAATCTGGCCATCCGAGGAGATCTTGCCCTTGCAAGAATTTGAAATTTGAAAGCTCTCGCTCCCTCTGCTCCCTCCACTCCCTCCGCTCTCGCATCCCATAATTTTAGTTCAAGCAATGAAATAATGTTATCATTAAGAGAATTCAGAATATAGATCATCTGGTTTTCAATGTTATGGTTGTACTTTTCCAAGTTCTATATCCTTTTTTCAACCAACTTGATACCATCCCACTGATCTATCAATTTTCCTTGCTCAAACATTTTCCCTTAGCTTTCTAGTGCTCCCATTCTTTCTTTAACCTCCTCCAATTCATGGTAAAGCCATTTAATTGACCTAAAAAATTTAATCATGCTATTTATATCATTTTTAAGCAAGTTCATGCCCACTTACCTTGCATTATATATGATAGCCACCAATGTTAGATCAATGAGTTCCTCCATTTGAATCTTTCCCTCTTTTTCCTCAAGAATTTGGGGGTTCATGACTTCTCTCACTATCCCCATCTTAGAAGTTTTAACATTGAAAATTTTCCAAGCCATGCGCCTATCTTTTATGACTACCTCACCACTTCCATCATCCATTTTATCCTTATCATGCTCCTATGGAGGAATTGGGGAGGGAGGAGGGACATAAATCTCTAGACCAAAATCCATTTTCCCCATTGATTGAATGTCCTCAACCATCCTCCTCTACTTCTTTTTGGGATTTTCAACTAGCTCCTCCTTGTTTTTTTCATCCTGCTCCTTATTCTCCTCTTTAGTATCCATCTCATCTCCCTCCTTATTATACTCTTCATCCTTCTAACCCATAGTTTTGGACCCAAGGCCTCTGGGGCTTTTCTTGCACTGAGATTTAGATGAAGAAGGTGTATTCTTTGAAATTCCCCTGACCTTTTCTCTAGACAAGATATTATCTACCTCCTCCTCAAATCTTATACTCTGAACATCTTCCATATCTAAGGAGAAGTTAGAGATCCCCTTCTCTTCTGATGCAGCCACTGTATGAGACAGGGATTTACTTCTAGATTGAGCCTTAAAATGCTCATAAATAAGGAGAAGTAAACCCTCATGTAGGGCTAGGTTAGAAGTAGGTTTTTTCTTGTGCCCAAAAATGTTCTTGTGCATGGAAGTATAAAAATAAAAAGGAAAATGAATCTTAACCCCATAATGAAAATGATTGAGCAAAACAAAATGATGGGTTCTAACCCTATCAAATCTTGTAGCCAAATAAATATACTCAATAATGGCCCTTAGCACATACCTCCATAGTTTCTTAATCAATTTCATCTCATAGTAGGTCTTGCTTTTCACCAGTTTCTTTTCCTCTTCTGTATTCTTGGCTAAATCCATTACTGCATTCACCAACACCTTTTTGTCCCTATATAACTTCAATCCCTCATTTTGAATTTTAGTAATATGGAAAATGATCTCCATAGTAACTTGATATGAGACCCCATCCACTTTGACCCTACCATCTTTCCATGAATTTACCATAAGATTGGTAATCGTTGGGTCATACCCATGAAGCTTGGTGATGTAGTTAGCAATTCCACCCTTTTCAAGTTTCTCCCATACTTTGGTTCTTTGCTTCCATTTGTCCACCTCACCTACTAGTTATTTCCTACTCCATTCCCCTACCACCTTTGCGACCTGAGTGCTTTCAATTCTCATAAACACCATCCTCTATTTTCCTTCTTCAATCCACTATATACTCTATTGGAAACTGCTTTGTCTTTCCAAACCATTAAAATGGTAAAGGAAATAAACAAACCATAAAATGTGTCGATTAGACACTAAAAATGTCATTGGCTAGTTCATTCCATATTTACCGTAATTATATTTTCTTACATCCATACTAGAATTAATTTCCATAATTAACTTAGGATTTCACCCATACCTTCTTGGATCCTCTCTTGATCAATTAGGATTTTGTGCCTCCAAAATATTCCCTCTGGTGTTCCATATAATCAACTTGTTTTTCCTTATTGCTTCATTAGCAAACTAATTAGCCACAGAGTTAGCCTCCCTCTACTCATGACTAATATGAATGCAATCAAATTTGCTAAGAGTTGTACAAATTTTTTCAATGATATTTGTAATAGTCCAGGCAATCTAGAGTTCATCTTTGATACATTTGAGTATATTATTAGAAACCCCCTCTAGCCATAAATTTTTAGCTCCCACATACAAGGCTGATATAGCTATGTGGAGAGTAGCACTAGCTTTAGCAAAATGATTTGTCTAGAACCCCAAGGGGTAGGAAAGAGAAGCAACCCCTCCACTATGAAAATTTCTAATTATACCTCCACATCCTAAGGGACTAGCATTCCCTTTAGCCACTCCATAAAGGTTGGCTTTATGCCAATCCTCAGGTGGGAGTTTCCATTTCACCTCTTTTCTTTTGGTTCTTCTATCCTTTTCTTTTTCCTTATTATTCCTGCATTCCTCAATATCTCCCCCCTTTCTTATCTAGAAATTTTCCTTCGTGATGCTATTGATTTTATCTACAAGCACATAATTAGGTTCCTCCCTATCTCTAAAAGTTTGATTGTTTATTTCCTTCCACACTACCCAGCAAAAGTGAGGCAAAGTCTAGGAGCTTATAGCCTACAAATTAGTGCCTTTATACATACTATCCCATTGACAAAAAAAGTCTACAACATTACCTGGCTTACACCAACTAACCCCATACTTCTTCATGAGCAAATCCCAAACCTCCATAGAATATGGACAATGGATAAACACATGGTTAACCAAAACCAATTGATGTTTGCAAAGAATACATCTATTTGCAATATACTAGCCTCTCTTAGCCAAATTATCTAGAGTGAGAATTTTATCTTATAATATTAGCCAGGAGAACATATTAATCTTTGAGGTAAGGTCAAGCAACTAGGCCTTAGCCCAAGGAGGTTTCTCTTGCAAGCTCCAAAGAGAATTATAACCCAAAGCCACCCAGTAACAACCATTAGGACTATCCTCCCATATAAGATCATCCCTCTTATTGATCAAAATCATGGAATTCAACATCACCATTATCAGCTTGAGATCATTCAAGATGAGAGACAAGTCTCTCCATCCCTGGTCTATTCTAGAGTCTTTAACATACAATCCAAATTGCCTAATACAAATATTTACCAGATGTCATAAATAGGATTATTAATTAGAGGACCCTAAATCAACCATGCTAGAATAGGATGTCTTCACCATTTCCCACTTTCCCCTTGGTCTTAAAATTGGCTAGGTCTCTTGCCTTAAGAATACCATTTGAAATAACTAAACCATTTGGGATGTCAGAGTCATTGAGCAAAAACCTTAGGGAAGGCCTCCTAATATACGTCTCCACTAAAATGTCTCTCCATTCTCCTGTACTATTGAAAATGTGTCAAACCTACTTAGCAAGAAGAACCTTATTGAGATGTCTTAGTTTCCTAATCCCTAGACCCCCATAACTCTTGGGAAGATAAACATTATCCCATGCTAGAAGAGGGTATCTTTTACAATCCTCAAGACCAAACCACATAAAATCTCTCTGGATCTTTCCCATTTTATTAGCATATTTGGCTAGTATCCCAAAGAGTCTCAGGGCATACATTGGAAGATTCTAAAAAGTGGATTTCACTAACAGACATTTTCCAGCCTAGTTAAGAATGGTACCTTTCCAACCTAGTAGCTTCTTATTGAACCTATCAAGAATTCCATTCCAAAAAGAATCTAACAGCTTAGTTCCCATCTAGAGACCAAGATAGCTAGTTGAAGATTTCCTATTCCACACCCTAGAATCCCAACAATCTTCCTTTGTCTTTCAATAAGAGTATTGATAAAGAAAACTAAGCCTTTTGCCCAATTAATAAGCTAACCTGATCCCTTGATGTACACATGTAGAAGTCTCTTCATCACTTTAGCTTCCTAAACCAAAGCTTCCCCTCCCATGATAGTATCATCCACAAACTATTGATGGGTAAAAGAAGCTTTCCCTGAAGAAGGCTTGATTCCTCTTAAGATCCCTTACTGTCTTTTTCTCTGAATCATCCTACCAAGACACTTAGCCATTATAATGAATAGGATGGGGGATAGGGGATCCCCCTACCTTCAACCTTTCAAAGGTTTGAAGAAATTAGAAGGAGCTCCATTGCTCATAATGGCGAGTGAAGAAGTAGTAATAAGTTGAGAGATAAGTTTATACACCTCATGATCAAAGAAAAAAGCCTGCAGAATAGAACCAAGGAAAGTCTAGTCCACCTAGTCATAGGCTTTGGAGAGATCCAGCTTGAGTAGAAGACCTTCTCTTTTTCCTACTTCCATTGAATGAATAACTTCATGAACCATCATGATAGAATCCAATATATATCTTCTAGGGACAAAGCCTGTCTACTACTAAGATATGATTAAAGGAAGAATATTAAGGATTCTAGTTGTCAACACCTTGGAAATGATCTTATAGAAAGAACTAAAAAGACTTATGGGCCTAAATTGATCTATTGAATTTGCCCCTAAAATTTTTGAAATGAGCACCAAAAATAAGAGTTAGGTTCTTTAAGAAGACTACTGGCCCCAAAAAATTCATGCATAGCCTTAGAAACATCCTCCATAACCACCTCCCAATATCTCTGAAAGAAGAATGTAGGAAAACCATCTAGCCTAGGGGCTTTATCTGCTAGAAGAGAGAACAAAGCTTTCTTAACTTCTTGAGTTTTAGGAATCACCCTCAACATTTTATTGTGGTTTGGTTGAATTAACTTGGGAAGAGAAGAAATAATTTCATTCTAATTCTCCCTAGATAACATGGGGTCCTAGGAAAGGAGAGAAGAAAAAAATGAAATAGCTTCAGCAAAAATACCATTGTCTTGAGTCAAAAGAGACTGATCCTTCTTAATTATTCTAATCCTATTAATAGCTCTATGCTTAAGAGTGGAAAGGTGGAAAAATCTAGTATTTTGATTGCCCTCTCTAAGCCAGTTGATTTTGGACCTTTGTTTCTAAAGGTTCTCTTCTCTACTAATGATGTTACGAAAATCCATGAGAATTGTCATCTCTATATTCTTGTTCTAATCTTTATAACCTTCATGCTAAATAATATCTTGAATAGTACTAACCTTAATTGACAACTCCTCTTTATCCTAAAAAATATGACCAAAATTTGTCTTTTTCTAGACTTTAATATTATGTTTCATGTTGCTTAGTTTCTTTGCCACCCTAAACATAGTAGTCCCTTTCACCTCTATATTTGACCAAGAGGAGATCCTATTGAAAAGGTCTAGATGAGATATCCACATCTTTTCAAACTAAAAATGATATTTCCTTCTAGCCTCAAGAGAGACAATCAAAAGGGAGATAGGGGAATGATCAAACCAAACTCTGGGGAGAAGGGAAAGCTAACAAGAGAAAGAGTTTAACCAATTCAGAGAGATAAGAGCCCTATCCAAACCAACCTAGATGAACTAACTCCTAATTTACCTATTGGACCAAGTGTAAACCCCACCTGAAAGATCAACATCTAGGAGAGCCAATATATTTATGAAATTTGAAAGATCTAACTTACTATCCAAATTTGAGGCTAGACCCCCTAATTTTTCCTCATCAGAAAGGAGAGTATTGAAATCTCCCATAATAATACCTTTATTAAGATTACTATTGTGAATAATAAAGAAAAGCTTACTCCAATAATCCTTCCTTTTCCTCTTTGAGTTAGGAGCATACACCTTCAAAAGAAACCAAGAATCATTGCTATTCATATGAAACACTTCACAAAATAGAATATTGCCTTCAATACATATAAAAGTGACTTTAAAATGTTTATTATTAAATAGAGTAAGCAGGCCTCCCAATGCACCCTCAGAATTTGTGGCCTCACTTGCCATGTTGTTACTAAAAGAAATCTTACCTAGAAGATCCTTCTTCATTTTTGTTTCTTGGATCAACACAAAATCAAGCCTTTGATCTCTAATCATATTCCTTCCTACCTCATGTTTGTGGACCCCATTTAGTCCCCTTATGGTCCAAGATATTATCTTTATTTCTTCTTACTAGAGCACTCTAATATGGTTCTTTGGCTCCCATCCACCAAATTAATTCTTATCTCCTCTTACATGACTTGGCTTGAAGTCTTTCTACTAGCTAACTTTGGTTTAACCCCCACATCTAGTTTTCCATGGCTTCTGGTCATTGTTGGAGACATAGGGAAAGGATACCTACTATTCTTCTTTCTAGGCTTTATCTCACTCCTCTTGTTTTCATCAAGCCATTCCACTATCTTTGAAATTTTTCCACGGGAAGAAATTCTAACCATATCCAAAATCTGCTCTTCCAAATTAAAAGAAGTAGAATGATCCATCAATGGAGGTGCAGGAACCTGAATTGTTCCCTGATGATCTTGATTTTCCTCCATAACTTGCACATCTTTTTTTAGTCTTTTCTCCTCCCCCCTCTTCACTTGAGTGGGTATCCTATTATTTTCTTGTAGATGTAACACATTCTAAACCCTTTCCTCTTGATACGATGATTTAATAATCTCCTTGTTCAGCCCTTTATCTCCCTTTGTTAACTCACTTACCATCTCAATTACTTGGGGAGTTATCTACTCTAATCCCAACATTTCCTTTGCTGGGATAGCCACCTCTACGGACTTCAAACTAGGCATATTTGAAACCATTACTTCATCCTCCTTACCATCTTTTGCTCCATTTTGGTTTGGAAATTTCACTTCTTTTATAGGATTTTCCACAACCACCTCCTGATTCACGGGACAATCCTTGATTTCCTTCCTTTTCCAAATCTTTTTGTCCTTTCCAAATTTAGAAGTTTTTTTTTCCTATTCTTCTCTACTTTAGCCTTAGGACTTTGATTAGCCTTATGACTTGATTTCAAACAATGAAAGTATGCAAAAGGTACATTTTCATAATCCAGATTCTAGACATTCTCTCCAAGTTTTGAATAGAAGCACACAACCTTTGACATATCATCCCTCTCTTGGACTCTAATACAGATACGAGCATACATGAGTCTTTTTCTAGAAGCAGTTATTAGTCTATGGAAATAAGTTCACTAAAGGAGTTTTCCACTCCCACAAACACATCCTCATTCCAAAACTCCAAAGGTAGCTCTAGAAGTCTAACCCAAACTGGAGCTTGCACAAAAAATGAATCAATCAAATCCAACTTCGATGACCACTTGTGGAGAACCAGAGTCAAGAGATCTATAATCCATGGTCCTTCACACAAAATGTTTGATAGGTCCTCACTACGAGAAAATTCAAAAGATAGGAAACCCTTAGCCGTTGGCGTGATAGTGACATGTCCCTTAAGGATCCATTCTTCTGCATAAAGGATCTAACAATATCTATATTTGGCCTTTGTCCAATAAACTTACCCACCATGGTAGAAGCCATAGAAGCAATGTCGTGATCAAAAATCTCATCTGGAATGGCAATCGCACATGAACTCTTATCTAGCCTAGAGAGAATTTTGACTGGTGGAAAAGAAGACTTCCCAATTGGTTTAACTCCAAATAGAGAAGACCATTTTTCTGAAAGTACCCCAGGCAGACCCACCTTGGAGGATGGAAATGACTTGTCTAGATCCTTGCCATGGTCACATGGGTACCCATTTGCATTCTCTATCATATCTCCGATCTCTAAATTCCCTTGACAATCTCCACCCCCTCCTACATTCCATACCCTGGGCCATGTTTTTGATCCCTCTCGACTAGATGAATCTTACCCAGGACATATTTTGAATTTTGAAAAGCCATACTACCTTGACTGCTTCCCTACTACTCCCACTCACCATGTTTCCCCTTCCCTCAAGATGTTTCCAACACCTAGAAACTGGATTTCCTTCCTTGCCACAAAAACTGTGAGCCTTAAGTTTGTTGTGTTTCCTTGTTACCATCTATTCTTTATACATTTGCAAGAATTCTTATTGTAAAGAAGATGTATGATTCAAAAACAAGTTTTTGCTCTATGTATCTTGAAGTGGAAAGATACGTGATCTAAAGGTTGTATTAGATAGTTCAAAAATTGTGACAGTTTTCATACATTACTTATATAAAAGCATATAAATATTTATATATTTTAAATATTAATTTATTTATTTTATATTGCAGGTGTAATCGTATACTTTGGTATGGTGAAGGTATAAGAGAACTTTTTTATATGTGTGGAGAATCAAAATTTTTAGATCATCAACCTATATATTCAATGTTTATGGTAGAAGTGGAAATGCTCAATAAAAGAAAACTAAAAACTACTTTGAAGAGCTTAGATGCGAGATTCAAATTAGAAGAACTCCTTCTGAACACTTCAATTTCTTTGATTACTTCAATCTAAAAAAATAATTTAGTCATTTCATCATACACAATCTGCTATCTCTCCATTGAAATTTTTGACCATTGAATTATGAGGATAAAAAAACTTCAATGCTATTATACTAATATCTCTTTGATAAACATAATATGCAAAATATCTTTTATAAAAACTTACAAACTATTTTGTAGTTTTTCAATCGGATATTGTTAGTGTAATCACCCTTATGTAATGAGAAAAAGAATTAAACATTGCCAGAACTACAATGAGCCACTCCCCCAATACCACCAAGGCCTAAATTCTCCCAGGAAGAACCATTAGTGTTAATTTTTAGAACTCCATGGGGAGGAGGAATCCAATGCCCATCTCTGTTCAGCTGTCCTTTCCTTTGTTGTTGAGGCTTCTTGGGCACTCTTTGATACCTTTGAGATGCAACCCCATCCTAAAGATATAAATTGAGGTGATTGCATATAGCAAGATGAACCAGATCCATACCCCCATCTAGCACACACTTCACTTGAATAGTTTCCTAAAGAGAATGTGAGATCTTCCACCAAAGATGCATAACACCAATCGAGAAGTTGAATAACTCTTTTACAATTTTCTCATTGTCATTAATCATTATATGAATTAACATTATAAATGTTTATCTTCCCCATGGTGATTCTATGAGTGATATCCCCAAAAATAATAAGTAGTTCTAAAATGTCAAATATGTAAAAAAAAATTTCTATATTTGTTTTTGCATAGTAAAAGTAAGTGGACAACTAACCTCTATTAGATGAACCACATTAAAAATGTGCATTATTGTTAATTATTAATTTTTATTTTTATTTTTCATTTTATTGCTCTAGTTTTCTTAAACCCTAACAATAAGTTGTTGAGAAAGAGAAAGAATAGAGCACAAGAAAGAAGAAGAGGCACTAAATAATCTTGAACAAACATAATTATCATATGATTTAAGGTGTATTTCACCATAGTTGTCTTGATACCCTTCATTTTTGTGGTGAATCTTACTATAGGAGGATTCATAACTTTCTGTATGAATGATAAATAAAATGTGTTTAAGGTTGGATGCAAAGTAGAGGAAAAATACATCTAAGGAGGAGATGATAATGTAAGAATAGCTAAAGCTGAAAGTCTTGGAGGATAATTTGATCAGATCAAGCTGAAAACATTGCAAAATATGTTGAGAGAATTAAAGAAAGTGTGAGTGCAATTAGAGCATATGGAGGAGACATTGAGTACAAAATAGTTGTAAGCAAGGTAATTCAATCCATTCTTCCTATGTATGAAATTAGAATGTCTACTATTCAAGAGATGAGATGTGATCCAAATAGCAAAATATCTTTGGATTCTCTAGTTGGAAGATTGACAGCTTTTAAGTTGCAAGATAACTATGATAACTATGTCCCTACCTCCAAAATTATTGAGTTTGCATTTGAAGAAAGCTTTCACTTAATAAAAGGAGTAAGAAACCAAAGGCCAATCAATCAGGAAGTGAAGAAGAAGGAAAAAGTTTAGATAGTGATCTTGAAGTTATTGAAGCCCTACTTGCAAGGAAATATTCCAAAGGTGGAGGAAAGTACAAAGGTAAGATACCTCTAATCTATTTTTCTTGTGAAGAAGTTGGTCACATTTCCACAAGGTGCCCAACTAGAGAAAATAAAGAAGAAAAGATAAGTAATAAGTACAAAGTAAATAAGGAATTCAAAAACTACAAGGATTATAAGGACAAAGGTAAGAAATCTCATTTTATGGCTAAAGATTCTGATCACAGTGAAGATGAAATGGTATATATTGATATAAAAATTGAATTTGATGATGAAGGAGATAATATGACACTTATCTCTCATATTGGAAAAAATGACACATGGATTATTGATAGTGGAGCTATTCATATGACTGGAGACAAAACAAAGTTTGAGCACATGGAACACTATGATAGTGGTAGTTTGAGATTTGGAAATAATGAACCTTATTGCATAAAAAGAAAAGGATGTATCTCATTAACCAATGAACTTATATGCAACAATGCTTATTAGGTTGAAGGACTAAATCACAATCTACTGAGTCTAGCATAGTTGAATAGCATTGGATTCAAGGTAGAATTTATGAATGGGAAGGCCAAATTGCTGGATGAAAAAGGAAATCTGGTTGGATCTGGCAAACAAATAAAAGGTAATATATTCTATCTAGATCTCAGTGAAAATTCATGTTTTATTGCTCAAGTAGAAGAAAGCTAGTTATGACACAAAATATTATGTCATTTGAACTTTGATAAATTGGTTAAGATAAGAAAATATAGAAGAGTAAGAGGTATTCCTAGCTTGAGGAAACCTAATATGGGTCTATGCAAAAATTGTCAAATTGGTAAGATGGGAAAGACTAGTTTTAAAAGAAAGAACTATCATTTTGAAGAAGTCTTAGAGTTTGTTCATATAGACTTATGTGGACCTATTGGAATAGAGAGTTATAGTGAGATATGTTCTTGATTATTTTTGTTAATGACTATTCTAGAATGATGATTGTAATGTATCTAAAAGAAAAATCTGAAGCTTTTCAAAAATTCAAGTGGTATCTAAAAAGAGTAGAAAAAGAAACTAAAAATAAGATGAAATGTTTAATATTAGACATAGGTGGTGAATTCATTTCCAATGAATTCAATGAATTTTTCATTGAAAAAGGAATTAAGAGATAGGTATCAACCCTTGACTAGTACTCCTCAATAGAATGGTATAGCTGAGAGAACAAATAGATCCATCATGGATTGTACAAGAACATTGATGATAGAAAAGAGTTTTGCAATCAAATACTAGAAGGAAAAAATCAATACTACAGTAAATACCTTGAACAAAGTACAGTTGAATAAAGACTCAAATCAAACTCCATATGAACTATGGTATGGCTACAAACCTAATGTAAGTTACTTGAAAGTATTTAATAGAAAATGTTATATCTTGAAAGAATCTAGGAAAGGTAAATTTTATGTCAAAGGTGATGAAAGTATATTCCTAGGATACTCCTAAAGAAGTAAAGCATACAAATGTTTGAATTTGTCTACTTATAAAATCATAGAAAGTGCACATATGAGAATTGATGAGTTTGTAGAAAAGAGTGAAGAAGAAAGCAATAAAGAGTCGAAGGATTATAGAAGATTTGTTTACTAAAAACCTGATACTTTGCCAAATTTATCTGGAAGAAAAGAGGCCTCATCTCCTGAGTCCCTAAAATCTCCAACAGCTACTAAGTTGCAATAAGTGCAACCCGAGTCACAGTCTAAAGGACTTGAGTCACATTAAGAAGCAACCAAGCCACTACTAGAGAAAACCAAGTCTGATGGATTTGAGTCATAAATAGTGGGACCTAAGCTTAATATTGAAGGTCATGATGAAATAAGTGAAACAAACTCCAAATACAAAGTACCTATGCTAGCAAGATATGTCAAAAGGTATCATGCACTTGACCAAATCATTAGAGACAAGTCAGATGCAGCAATGACAAGAAGCAAATTGAAAGGTACATGTTTACTTGCTGAATTTGAACCTAGAAATATTAAAGATGCTTTGGATAATGAAATTTTTATTGAAGCAATGAACAAAGAAATAGAACACTTAGAGAAGAACAAAAGTTAGACTCTTGTTCCTAGACCCAAGGATAAAAATGTAATTGGCACAAAGTGGGTTTTCAGAAATAAGCTAAATGAAGATGGAGAAGTTTCCAGAAATAAAGCAAGGTTGGTATGTAATGGTTACTCTCAAGAAGAAGGTTTTGATTATGGTGAAACTTTTTCTCCTATTGCAAGATTAGAAGGTGTTAGAAATTTACTAACATATGCAGTAAATAGAGGATTTAAAGTTTATCAAATAGATGTAAAATTTGCATTCTTGAATGGAATTATTGATGAGGAAGTCTACATAGAACAACTTGAAGGTTTTGTAGATCCCAACAAAAGAGATATGGTCTAAAAATTACACAAAGCATTATATGGTCTTAAGCAAGCTCGTAGAGCTTCGTATGAAAGACTTCATAACTACTTGGTACAGATTGGTTTTCAAAGAAAAAATGATATCAGTAGTTTGTATATCAATGAGGGAACATACAAGAAGATTGTGTTGGCAAAAATATTCATTGATGATACTTTATTCATAGCACTAGTAAATTTAGACCCAATTTTTAATGAGGATTTGTCACAATTTTGACACCACCATGTCGATAAACCAATGAACATTGTCGTCAATCTTTTTTTGTCAAGCTTACAACACCATGTTTGTCAAAATTTAGATGATACTATTGTAGATATATTGACAGAACTATTGTCAAGATATCCACCTCAGCTTACAAGCATTGAAAGTATCCTCGTCAAAATTCTATGCTCTGTGTCATCTAAATTATGATGAATTCTTGTCAAAAATCATGTCAAATTGATAGCATCCTTGTCAAAATGCTATGCTCCATCTCCTCAAAATGGTGATGAATAGTTGCCAAAACTTACATTGTAGAGATAGCATCCTCGGGGAAATGTTGTCATCCCATTCATCAAAATTGCGATGTCCAGTTCTATTTTAAAAATATATATTATATTATCATTTAAAATATGAAATTCCTTTCAAATCAAAATACATATCAAATGTCTTGATAGGGTGCAATGATACGATAGGAAATCCTATTGGTGTGGGAAGGAAGGACAACCTCCTTATTACTATACATGACTATTGCAGAGTCCTTCAAGCTTTGCAATGGCGACATCCATAGGCAAGTCTAGTGTGTTTGCGCCTACAATGGTAGCCTCTATAGGCAAGTCCAAAGTGTTTTCCACTTTTTTTGGCACTATTAGATTTTTTTTTAAAAACTTCTCAATAGGGTAGATCTCTCCAATTTTTGGGTTGTAGGAGAGATAAGGGAGGAAATGGCACAGATAATGGGAATTAGTTGTAAGTGCCTATAGTAAGTGGAGCTAAGGGAATTGCCAGGAGAGTAGTTGCAACACATCTTTTGCAAAGCCAATGAAAGGGAGAAGGTGAACATGATTGTGCTTCTAAGGGTGGATTACTAGTCTAGCCAAAATTTTCACAATGATAACCTTATTCACAACCTTTTCTTGCCCATCACTCAAGTTATAGGCCACCTGACACTTGTCAATGGTATGGTCAAAAGAATGCTTGTGGATTCTCTTTGACTAAGTGACTGCAACCTTAGACATGATGGATGTCAATCTTTTGGGTGGGCTACTAAAGGCATTGTTTGCTCCTGAAGATCGGGAAAAGAAAAAGATTATGAAAAAAGCTTGGAAGATCTTCAAGAGCTGTATTGCTGAAGTTAATGATATGGAATTTTTTTTGTTATTCTATCAGGTTAATGACAACCCTTTTTTAGAGGATGTTGTAGCTAGGTTGGCCGCAACTGGCAAGTGTATTGGATACCTTTATCATTGAGGATGTATTGGAGGATCTTCTCCATAACATATGTATCTATTTTTTGGTGATTAATATAATGGGCACTGTTCCCTAGGCAGAGCTTTCTTAAATAAATAAAATCCATGTCATTAAAAAAAGAATACAACATTGCTCATTATAACCAATTTGAAAGGGATAAGCATTCAAAAACTTTACCTAAAATAAGTTATCCCTATGAGTGCTCGAATTATCATTTAGCCATGTTTCCAAATTCAAATACTCTCTTTAGGATGCAAAAGCCACAAGTTCAATTGCAAAAGAAAAGGGTGTCATGTCCAACACAAGAGATAATGCCTAAAAATTGAAAGTTATGTGTTTAATAACAATGAAAATAACCTAAATATTAAACCAAAAGCAACTTTAAGATAATTAAATATAAATTATAGGGGCCCTCTCTAGTTGTTTCTTTAAAATTTAGTGGAGGGTAAGGAAAAAATGGGGTTCCCCAGTTGTCCCCAGTACTGTCTAGTAGAGATTAGGGAACCAATTATTTGTTGTGAGAAAACATAAGGAAACCATCCCACACCACTGTTAACACACCTCATTATTAAATGTCACCAGCATTCTAGAATTTTCTTCCTAATTCTTCATTTATTTAATTAAATCAAACAATTACTATCACATTGTGAATGTGCACTTATAATTACATCATTCAGGCTACTTCAAAAATTTTATCTTCTAGACTAAAATTATATATATATATATATATATATATATATATATATATATATATATATATATATATATATATATATATATATATATATATATATAACCTAATAGTAATTTATAAGGTTATAGTTTATTTATCATATGGTGTAAAAAATATTAAATAATAGATTTTTTTAAGTGGAGAGGTTTTTTTATATTATATGGCAATTGATAGTTCTAAGTTGTAATGCAAAACTAATTACATTAGTAGAATAATAATAATGTAATCCTATCTATTTAGATCTTCCATTCTTGCAATTGCATATGCCAAGAATATATTCTTTATATATAATTTTTGGGGATTTTGGTTGTGTGTTTTTCATATTCATCTTCTTACTCCATTACTTGAAGTTCAAGATTAGAGGTTGTATATGATGTCCTAGTATTTATTGTATTCAAATTTCAAAAAATTTAATCAAAATGGGTATATGAACATTCAACTTTAAGCTTTAAATTGGCCACGTGTTTACCCAATTGCTGGTAGTCTCATGATTCCAATTACTTTGGCTCACTGTGAGCTTCATCCTACACTTTGAATTTTTGAAATCTAAGCAATGAGTCAAAAGTCATGGTATTTTGAAGTTAATGTTTTAATTTTAAATTATTACAAAAACTAAAATGCAAAATGCAAAATCAAATACTAACTTTGAAAAGGTTAATGTCTTAACTAAAAAATTAAGACATTAACTAAAAGAGGTTAATAGATACATGTTAAAATTCCCTCTCTCTTCTAAAACTTATATGTACTCTCTCTCGAAAAATAGATGAACTTGTAAGCTAATTCATCACCTGTAGCCTTCTTGAATTTGTAAATGTCAAAATTTTAGCTGATGCAGATACAAAAAATCTCAAGAATGATAGTTGACCTTCATCATTCTTCCATATTCACTTCCACAAAATGTCTGAACAAGAAGTGGATCCTGCAGGCAATTAAATTCCAAAACCAATTATATTTAGTTCATCATTTATGGTTAACAAACCCTTTTTTTCCCTACTTAGGGGGCATTATAGAAATACACAAAATATATAAGCATACAAATATGATCTAGTGATATAGAACTCTACCATGTTTACCTAGCAAATTTTTGCATAGGTCGACATCAACATTAAGAATGACTATTGATCTAGTACATAAAACTCTTCATGATCTAAAGCCTCCATTACTTTAACCCAACTAATGTCTGGGGCTTGTAGTAACAACCAGTATCAACTTCATCCAAAGCTCCTTAAAGGATGACACAAATAAAATATATAGCTTTGCAAAAAGTTAGGTAAATCATAGAAGACTCACCAATTCCTTAATAGAATCTAAAAGAACATCTATATTCTAGGAGGTTAACCATGAATAGTGGTGTAGGAGCACCCTTTCAAGGACTGCCACCATCACAATTTTGTTGTGTTCAACTTCTCATAAGAAGCATGTAAGTAAAACAAGAGCTTAAAAGCTCATTTGGTGTGTCTAGGTCCTAGAAATTTAAGTTTGGTTAGTTTACTCATAAGTGACACAATGCCTCCAGGAATGCATAATGTGTTCATTGACTTGTCAGAAGTCTAGGGATAGGTGTTTGGTTGGAATTTGAGAACATTTGTGCTTTAGGAGTACCTACAATGCTCATTTGCAATGTATGACCAAAAGATGCTCAAGCAACAAAATGTTGCTAAAAATTTGCTCATCAACTTTTCTTTTTTTTGTTTTCCTAACTTTGTTAAGAGGCTAAATATCCCTAATCAAACACAAGAACCATGAAGAAGACTATAAAATTTGTGGGGAACACTAATGCAAGGGTTCAAAAATGTTATTGTAAGGCCATTGTATGGAATAATAGACTCTTTTATTGACAGTAACAATTACTAGTTTTATATAGTTTTTGAAGAGAATAGAGTGGTTTTTATCATGTTTGTTGGATGGAATAGTGTGTATAGTGTTAATACTTCCTTATGCAAGCATTTGCATAATGTCATCTTGACTTCTATTGCATGCATGGTAATCCATAAATGTGCCAAACTATTTCACTTGAATAATTGTTGTAGATGTGGGAAAATGGGAATAACTTGAAGAACCTTGCGAGGCACCTTTTTTGTTATTCGATATGATCGATATCTACTAATATGAAAAATAGGGCATTGTGTTGCGAAATTCATGATGTTTATGATATATAATATGATCATTCAAACATGCATGTACTCTTTGATACTCCATTACAATATCTTTCATAATGGCATTTAATTCTTAGTACGAGTGAGGTAGAATTTTTGATGGTGGTAACAAACACTCCCCTATCAACCTATGACAAAAAATATAAATTATTACTATAAAAAATAATAATTACTAAAAAATTCACCCAATGTTAATTGTAAGGGAATTATGACTAAAAAATGAAAAAAGATAACTCAATTTTTATAATTCTTTAGAATAACTAAGGGGGGGGGGGGGGGGGGGGGGGGGGGGGGGGGGGGGGGGGGGGGGGTGGGGGTGGTGCGGGGGAGGGGGGGGGGTGGGGGTGAATCAGTTATCCAAGGTCCAATGCCACTTCTTTTCCAAATCCTTAATGGCACATAACTAAAACTATCATGCATGTAATTTGAACATTTAAACAACTATGAAAAGTAAAAATGCATCACACCATAACATTAAGAATTTGATAACCCAGAAACCCTCCAGGAATAAGAAGGTAAAACTGGAGTGGGGATGATACCCACAAAATAATTGTGCAATTGATTTCAACCACTTTTGATGGTCTGCCCTATTAAAGGCTACAACACATTATTAAATGTGACCTTGTTAGAGGATTTCACCATACTATTAGGAATGGGCTTGGTTAAAGGACTTTGGAACATTCACTTGGAATGTCACCCTGTTAAAGGATTTACAACATGGCTATTAAACCAACCTAAGTCCATAGGATTTATTTTAATTATTACAATTTCTAGAGAGTAACAATAATGACTTTTGATCTGATACAACTTACAACATATCTTGCAAATTACAGATCATACTTCAATTTAATCCTTTGCTTGGCTTGAATCACTACAGCTCTAAAAGCTTGTCATCTCAAGCTTCGTCACCTTGAGTCTTCTTACTCATCATACCAATGCAATCATATCGATGGTCACCTATCAAAGAAGAGTATCTGTGCTCTCTTCCACCTTAGCACCTTCTTCAACACTTCATGCTTTTATGCTCAACCACCTCACACTTGCTTCGTGACCTTATGATTCCTTAAATAGAAATCTCCAACTTTAGGGTTTCAATAGATTAGGTAAGATACAATGTATCTATCCCATATCTTTCTCTTATCTAGAAACTTCATCTAAAATCCAATTATATTCGTCAAAAACATTTTACGTAGTGTTCTGTGCCACCAGCTCATAATTTTGATCTTCTATCTGATTCACAGAATTCTAGATAACAACCATATTAGCTCAAATCTGGTGAATCTTTGATTTTCAAAATAATGCAGCAACTCAACATTATTGATTTACTGATGCTTGGCACCTAAAGAAATTCTGTGAAACTTGGCTCTTGAAATTCACTCAGCAGTTCAATATCACTCGGCACTTATATCTTGCTCGGCACTTGAAAACTTACTTGGTACCTATTTCTTTTCTGCTACTTAGTACCTGAAAACTACTCAGCACTTAAAGACCACTTGACACACACTAAGTTGAACTTTTCTCGACTTCAACTAAGAATCTGTTCGGCACTAACTAGCTTGCTCAGCTCTTGATCTTTGATATATCTTGGTGTGTCCATCCTTTGTGTCTTAGAGCATGTCATCAATACACTATTTCATCAATGGCTTAGTTGTTCCTTATACTTCATTACAACATCATAACTTCAACCTTTCTCTAGGTACTCTAGTTACATCTTATTGATTGCCACCTCCTTGTCAATCAACCAACTTATAGTATTTGGATCACTAAAGTAATTACCATTCCTACAAGTAGCAAGTTTGAAATCAATGACAAAAGAATGATTGAAAACATTCTTTACCAGTTCCATTACTCCTCAATCATTTCCAACAATCTCCCTCTTTGGTATTAATGGCAAACCAAACTGATCACTTGATCAACTTAGTTACCACCAAAATTATATACATTTTGTGCTACATTCTACCTCCTTCTTGACTATTGCATCCTTTACTATTGATCTCATATATCACCATATCTTTACCTTTCAGTTTCTCATAAATCTCCCTCTTTCATATATATATATATATATATCCTTCTTACTTTGTATTGATGATCACTTTTCTGCATATATCTCCCTCTTTGACATAAATGCCAAAGATGTAACATCTTTTAACATGCGAAATATAAGATTTGCATCTTATGTTGTCTCCCTCTATCACCATGCTTGTGACTAATTTGGAGTTCCTGCTCATGTTGTCATCCTCTGCATCATTCTTCTGATATTTCATTGATTTGTTCCCGTTAATGTAGGGCAGCTTCTTTGCTTTAAACTTCTTGAGTTAGGGGCATTACCCCCAACTTGCCTCTAAGATATTCATAAACATCTTTGGGAAATGGTTTGGTGAAGATATCTATAGTTTTATCCTTTGTGTTAATGTACTCCATCTTCACTTGTTTGTCTTCTACCAATTCTCTGACATAGTGATACTTGATTGCAATATGCTTGGTTTTTGCATGCATTACTAGATTCTTGGATATGTTTATAGCACTTGTATTATCACAATACAATATCACAGGTTTGGTTACCTCTTCTTTCATTCCTTTCAATAAATGTGTGAACCACACAATGTTTGTGCAATTGATTGCTACTGCCACATATTTTGATTTTACAGTGGAATGAGATGTGCATGTTTGCTTCTTGCTAGTCCAAGTAACTAGTCTTTTACCTAAAAATAATGCTCCTCCACTTGTGCTCTTTCTATCATCAATGTTGCCTCCCCAATTTGCATCTGTGTATGCATTGAGCTCAAACTTTTCATTCTTTTTATAATATAGGCCAAAGTCATTAGTTCCTTTGAGATACTTCATTATTCTTTTTACTACTATGAGATGATTCTCTTTAGGATTTGTAGAGAATCTAGCCACTATTCCAACTGCTAGTACTATGTTTGGTCTGCTATGTACAACATATTATAGTTTTCCAATCATGGATCTATACATTTTTTGATTAACTTCAGCTGATACATCATTTTTGGATAGCTTATGTCCTATTGCCATTGGTGTGTTGGCTGGTTTGGAATCTTCTAATCCAAACATTTTAAGTATCTCTTTGATGTACTTTGATTGTGTCATAAATATACCATATTTTAGTTGATGTACTTGCAAACCAACAAAAAATTTGATCTCTCCAAACATAGACATCTCAAACTCATGTTTCATTTTGTCAGCAAAACTTTTACAAAGCACTTCCTTTCCTCCAAACACTATGTCATCCACAAAGATTTTAGATACAATAATATCCTTACCTTCTTCTAATTTGATGTACATGTTGCTATTATCATTAGTTCTTTCAATTCCTATTTGCACTAGATACTTGTGAAGTCTCTCATACCATGCTCTAGGTGCTTGTTTTAGACCATAGAGTGCTTTATGTAGTTTACAAACCATATCCCTATTGTTCTCATCAACAAATCCCTCTAGTTTTTCAATATATACTTCCTCTTCCAATATACCATTCAAAAAAGTAGACTTTATATCCATCTGATAGACTTTAAAACCTTTATATGCAGCATACGCAAGTAAAGTTCTTACTCCTTCCATTCTTGCAATAGGGGAAAATGTTTCCCCATAGTCTAATCCTTCTTCTTGAGCATAACCCTTACATACTAGTTTAGCTTTGTTTCTAGTAATCTCACCATTCTCATCTAGCTTGTTTCTGAATACTCACTTGGTGCCAATCACATTCTTGTCAACTGGTTTGGGAACCAAACTCTAGGTTTTTTTCTTCTTTATTTGATCAATCTCTTCTTCCATAGCTTTATACCAATCACCATCTTGTAATGCATCATACACTATCTTAGGTTCAAATTTTTTTAACATACATGATTCATTTCTTAGTCTATTCCTTGTCATTGGTCTTGCACCTTTGTCACCAATTATCTATTCAATAGGGTGATGCTCTTCACATATTTGGACAATCTTGGTTCTGTCCTTGTTTCCATGTTTGATCTTTTAGATTTAAGATCACTATGCACTTCGTTGTTAGGTAGTTCTACATCTTTTTCATGTGTACTGACTTACGAGTTAGAATGAGTATTTCCTTCATTCTACAATGCGGCTTCTAAATGTTGCTTGACATTCACTGGTTGTGACTTAGTTGAGATTGAAACTTGCTGTTGAATCCTAATTTGATTGGTAGTACCCTCATCAATAGGCATTCCTTCATAAGAATACACAAAGGTTCTGTAGTCATCCATTCTCTTTGGTTTTTCAATTTGGACATTTGCATGCTCATCAAAGTTTACATTTTCACTTTCCACAATTTTGTCAGTCTTAGTATTTAAACACATATGCTTTACTTCCAGTGGAGTAACCAAGGAATATTCCTTCATCACTTTTTGCGTTGAATTTTCCATTTCCAACATTAATAATCAAGATTCTTTTTGGTAAGGTGATAGTTGGATTGAAAATAATATATAAATCTATTAATATTCAACACTTATTAATGTTCACATTATAAACCAATCATCTATTATCTAACCTTGCATTATTTCTCCTCGATTATTTTACAAGATCAATCAGGAATATCTTTACATCACCAGTAATAATGTAATCATTGATTATGGTAGGGACTGGTATCAATCAACAATACATGAAAAAAATAGATCTATAATGAGAACAAGGAAAATATTAATAAATAGAAATATCAATGATAAAAACCAACATCTCTAGCAGCAAATACTCCAATGTATAGGCATCTCAATTCATATAAAAATCATCTCTACCAACACAAGTGGAAGATTATATGGAGGTTGCTAAAAGAGTGGGACATGCACACATCTATAAAGCAAGAAGGTTGGTGATAAGTATATAAATTGACTAGAGGCACTGTGGCATATTGCATTGAGCACCACATTTATAAACACCTCTATCAGATATTAAGCTAATGAGTGTGTATACCTCTGTTAGATATAGAAGCATGCAAAGTTTATAAGTATAATAGAATCATAATAGAAACAATTGAGCCTTAGGTATAAGTATGTCATCTTTGAGATGATACAAATGTGCACTCTTTGGGTTAAAGAGAAACTTAAGAATATTCATTAAGTGCAAAATTGAATGAGAAGATTCTATCCAATTGATCAATGTACTTTATGATCTAATCAACTAAAATGTTAAAATATGTTCAGAAACATTTCAATATATAAACCATATCAAAGTGACATAATTCTTATCATTGAAAAACATTAGGAGACAACAAGGTATGCATTAGTTCACTATTGATTCTACATTATCAAATTACAGCAAAAGGAATAATAACAGGAATTGAACATAGTTAATACTAATAAATGTATCTTTTCATAAAGGTTTGGTATTATAATGTATTTAATTTTTCAATACAGGGAAGGCTAAAATCATCATAACTTCCCTGGCACACAATTTCTTTCCCAAAGATAAAACTTATGGTTATTGGTTACAGTGTACACAACCATCAACAACTAATACAATTATTTATAAAACTAATACCCAAAAAATATACAGTTGGTGATATTATTGCCATCTATTGATATCTAAGCAAAATAAACTGTCAAGAATAAGATTCTTTTAGCAAAAAATATTCCTACACAAACACAAAATGCAATGGATTCCAGTTATTAAAATATGTGCTGAAGGAATTGAAAGTGGTGATCATGTTCATTGTAGCTTCATGGAATCTCTAGACTATATTAGGATGGATAGGGGATGAATGTATGGACATAATTACGAATAGAATTGGGTAAAGAAGATATTCAACATCTATAAGATTTGGGAGAAATTTGGAGAACAAAATAATAATCTAGGAGATCATTTAGATCATCTCAGTACAACATACCTCCATGAGAAGTGGTGGGAAATTTCCATTGATATATCAATGAAATAAATTAAGACACAAACAAAATAGCTAGTTACTCTAATAGGGGAATACCTTGTGACAAGAAATTTCCATAGATATATCCAAGAAAGTAAATCCTGCAAATGCAAATCTTGGCATCTCTAGGCCAAAGAGGTAAATGAAGAACATACTTCTGGAAAGGAAAAGAATTCTAGAATTTATAATATAACACTTTTAAAATATATACTAAAAATTTATACTCATTGTGTATAATCTCATCCATGATAATTCATTCATGCAACCATTTCATAATAATAGTTGTATTCTAAATTTTGCAATGATGATTTTTCCAATTATTCAAAGACTTGTTTTGAGGCTTTTGGAGATAGAGTGAAGCATTGGATCCCATTTAATGAGCCTAGGGATCCAAGCTCCAGGAAGATGTTCAATACTTTGTCACTTTCTTTGTAAGAAAGGGAACTCTGAACAACAAAACCTTACATAGTTGCTCACAACATACTTTTATCCCATTCTGTTGCTGTCAATATGTATAGGCAACATTTCAAGGTCTCAACCTACTTTTTCAAATTTCTATTTTGAATAAAAAGAGGTCCTATGGATGAAGGCTAACTCAAAGGAGGAAGGTACTTCCTTTGTGAGATTTTCATGGATTAGCTAGGACTCAAATCTAAGTATAAACTTTTTAGATGATCTTACAAGTTAAATGATGTTTCTTACACATAGGAGAAATAGAGAGGGTGCATTAGTATAACTCTTGATGCTAAGTGATTTGAACCAATCTTAGATTCAATTGAAGATCAAGATGTGACTTAGAGAGCACAAGATTTTGAACTTGGATGGTAAACACATTCAAAGAAAGAGGACTAATGATTTATTTTTAAATGATTCTTCATATTAGTTATTCATAATCTATAAACTATAATATGATTGTTTTTACTTTTAAACTTTTGCGTTTTTCAATCAAAAACATTTAATGATCCATTATCAAAATGAAAAAAAGTATAATCCCAATATCAATCAAAAAACTTTGACATAAATTGCAACCCTTGATAAAAATATGGATAATAATTTTACATAAGCAATTTTAAACATTATCTTCTTAAGGTATCATTTATAACTCCTACAATCAAGACCATAGGATTACCAAACCTTAACATTGTATCCACCAACCAACAACTTGCATGAGAACATTATTCTCACTTGGTTGAAGGATTGTGTGTTCATACATATTCCCTATCACAAGATTAGTTCTCAATCTTCACCTATATACACATAAAACATCATTAACGTATCATTTGAAAACTCTTTCATAGTTCATTATCTCTCCCCTATTTAAATCTTTGCATTCATCATGATTGTATTTGTCTGACCTACCACAACATTATCCTATTTTAGGCCAATCATCCTTAACAAAAAGAATGACAAATCTAAAAAATGACTTAATGAGGATACTAAGCACTTCCAAAAGTTCATTCTGATGAGAATCTACAACTTTGGAATACTCTACAAGGAATCATGATGTGATCAACATTTACATTGCCCATAACCCAAACTTGACAAGTTTTCTTTTTTTTATTAGCATATAGGTTAATGCAACCATCTAATAACCTTAACATATAGTATCTTCCTTACCCCTACCATTAAAGACACTTTTAAACATCTCTATTGATTTTCCAAAACTACAACCATCTTGACACACTAAATATCTTTAATCAAATGAAATAAAAAACAATTGTTATACCTTGCTATCGTGTTATGACAGTCTACTTCAAATCTGCAATTTCTTGTATCCAATCCAAAACTATCTTTTTCAGACTTAATATAGATCTTTCACACATCAATATAATCTTATTATACTATTTTGACAATATTACATTCATATTTTAACCACCCATCTAATGGACAAAGCCCTATTGCAACTTCACATACTCAAAAACCTTACCCTATGAAAGCTTACTAGTCACATTCTAGTAATCAAATGCACATTCTTTCCTTGCATGGGTTCCTAAAAATTACTTGGAAATTTTTTATCTAAACCTCTCCACATTATTTACCAAATGTCAAGCTTTATTCAATTGAAATCATGCAAAATATTACATTGGAATGCTCTTGGGTTACCCTGGAGTAAAGGTTTGCTAGTCAATCTTCAAAGGAATGCTCTCAAGTTACCTTGGGTTACCCTTGTCGCGTTTGATAAGAACAATTTTATGGGGATTCTTCTTTGGTGAGGGTTTACTACTACAATTTTGTGGGGATTTTGTTCTTCTTGCATCACTACTCCAACAATTGGTTTCTTCAAATTTATGTAAACTGCACCCTAGGAGAGGAAGAAGTGGAGAGAAGTAGGTGTGGAGCCCTTTGAAAGGTTGAGTATGATTACATACATTGACCGCTGACAACATTTAGCTAAAGAGTGCTCAGAACTATGATGGACAAGTTCACCCATGAGTTGGGAAAGGTAGCATTTGGGTCTGTCTCCAGGGGATCCCCTACCAAACAATACACTTGTGTCCTAGTAAAAAAATTAGAGGGTTTTATGCAAGGAGAAAAGATATTCAATGTGTAAAATAAGCATAATTTAGAATGTATAAATCACCTAAATTAGGCTATGGGGTTTTTGTGCAGCGATTTTAAAGAATTTTGATTCTGAGTATATAAAAAATGGGTCTCTCATTTTTTTCATGCATTGCAATGCATTACCTAAAAAAAAAACTTATAGACTTTGTATGCAAACCCACCTCTCTATATGTGAAACTGCCTCCTCCTACAAACAATGAAAAATGTGTTTTGACATTCACTTTTTTTTTCAAATATAAGCTTGTTTTTGTCGCTATTTTGACATCCCATGTTCGTGGCTATTTTGATGAACATAGCAGCATAAAAAAAAAAAAAAGTTCAAAAGCCATTTTGGCCTCTCATCGAAAATAGAGGCCAAATGTACTAGTGTAGGAAATGATGACATATGAAAGGCATTTTTAGAAGAAATGAGTAAATAGTTTGAGATGCCTATGTTTCGAGAGATAAAATTCTTTGTTGGATTGTATATCTAGTTGAAGAAAGATGGTATCTACATTACTCAATCTAAATATATCAAGGAGATACTAAAGAAATTTGCAATGGAAGATTTAAGACCATTTGGAACCCCTATGTCTACTAGACATAAGCTTTCTAAAAATGATGATTCAAAATAGGTAAATTAGACCACATACATATTAGTGATTAGAAAATTGTAGTATGTAGTGCATACAAGGCCTATTATTGCATTAGCAGTTGGTATGGGGGCAAGATTCTCAACAAATCCCAAAGAAAATCACATGATGAAAATCAAAAGAATTGTGAGATATCTTAAAGGTACTGAAGAGTATGGTTTATGGTACAAAATAGGAGGCAATTTGGATTTAAAATTATATGCAGATGTTGATTGGGCAGGAAGTATTGATGATAGAAAGAGCACCACTGGTGGAGCATTCTTTCTTGATAAAAGACTAGTGTCCTAGATAAGAAAGAAAAAAGATTGCATTTCTCAGTCCATAGTAGAGGAAAAATATGTGGCAACAATAGTTAATTATTCTAATATTGTTTGGTTCAAATAACTGTTGGCAGGTATGAAGATAGAGATCAAGGATCTAGTGGTCATATACTGTGATAACACCAATGCAATCAATATATCAAAGAATCTAGTGACGCATATCAAAAAAAAATGCACTGTAAAATATCATTTTTTGAGAGAATTGGTACAAGATAAAGTAGTAAGATTAGAATATGTGAATCTAAAAGAAAAAATTGTAGACATATTCACCAAGCCATTACCTAAGGATGCATTCTCTATATAAGAGGTAAGCTAGGGGTCATTCCCCTATCTGAAGCTCACTAAATGAATATTAGTGATGCATCAACTAGAGCATGTTGAAGATCAATTAGTTGGTGAAGTATTGACAAAGGCATATTGCAAATGAATCATTACTTCAGGTACATTAATATTCACTGAATATTGTCTTTGGCATGAGATGTCAAAGAGGGAGAAGTTTTATGTCATATCTCACATAAATTTTGTATAAAAAAAAAGAAGAAAAAGAGATGTCAAAAAGGGAGAATAAACTTGGTCTGATATCAAAGATAAAGTTTGCTATCAGAAGAAGTTGTTGCAGATAGATGTTTTCTAATAGAGGGAGAAAGAAAAGGCAAAAAGAATTCACACTAATAGAGGAAGTTCTCATGTATGAGAATCAAAATAAAACTAAGGATATGTTCCTTACTTTATTCTTACTCTAAAAATCCCATTGTGTTATGACATGTTGTGTTACCATCAATGCCAAAGACCATCAATGCCAAAGAGGGAGATTGTTAAAAATAATTGATTAAGTTGTGTATTGTCTTTGATGTTACACAAAATATCATATCATTGCCAATCAGTGTATGCCAATCTAAATTGGGCATTGACAACTATTTTCTATGTATGTTTAGCATTCCAAAATTTTCCTAGTTCAAAACATAATATCTACCAAGTTCACTCAGGTGTCAAAGGAAAGTTTGCAAAAGTTGAGTGTTAACTAAGCTCACTTAGTTAATGAAGAAAATGTTAGATGGAACCAATGTTAACCAAGCTCACTTGGTTACCAAAGGAACCTTGTGAATATGCAGTGTTGACTGAGTTCACTTGGTTAATACAGAAAAATCATTTTTGAGTTAGTATCTACCAAGCAGGGTCGGCTAATGAAGGATTTTCTTGTTTTGGCATATTGAGTTCAATTGATTTGTCTATTGGTTCTAGCCAACTGATAAGATAAATATTAATTATTATAAGTTATATTCAAGCCAATTTGACAATATGAAAGATATAAATATAAGGTCAAGTTGAGGATTAGAGAGCGTGTAATAGTGGAACTTAATTGAACATTTGATGATGCCAAGATGAAGCAAATCGAAATGATAAGAAAAATATCTTTGAGGATCTAAAAAGATACATTCGATTAAGAAGGATCAAGTAAAAAAGCCAGAATTGAGATCTATAATTAGCAATTCAGTTGCATCAAAAATTAGGTCATCTTATTATTACTCTCTAACCATTGTAGCAGTGATCTAAATCTCTTAATATAGTTGGCTTGATAGCTATTTGTAAATCCTCTAACAAGGTGGTATTTCTATTCAATTACATCTAAAGACCTCTAACAAGGCTACTCCTAACAAGGTGATTGAATCCTCTAATAGGGTCATGCCTAACAGTGTGTTTTGTAATGTTTAACAAGGTTAGCTCCTAATAGGGCTCACTTCATGATCATCTTTTGTTCCTATCTTCTGGGACATTCCCTAGTTTGGGGGTTTCTTCAGTCCTTCACTAGAAATTTTCAACATTATTTCCTTCTCTTTTTGGAGTAGGGTTTTTCCCATGTGGCTTTCTCTATTTCTCTTCTTTTCAGGGATTTGGTTGTGTTTGGGTATATGCTTTGTTTACAGGACCCAAATTTACTTTCAGTAGTAGTTTCTAGGTTTCTAGCTACTCCCTAAGTTTATCTTAAGGGGGTGTTAGAGAAAAAAGTTTTTTTTTATTAATTAAATCATATTGATTGAATTATTAAGTCACTTATTATCTCTAGTTTACTCAAGCTAAACTTTAGACATAAAATGCATAATTCTTTTATTAATTATTATCATGAAACCTAGGTTTTACCTTTTAGGGTTTTGATTTCCTTTATAAGGATTGATCTCTTTGTAATAATTCATTCATTGATTATAATATACATTTCTTTTTTGCACATCAAAAATGTCTCATATGTGGATCTAAGAATTCTCGCCTCCACACCTTTCGCTTCTCTCTTTCTATGGTAGGTGTTTGCATGCAGGTGATTCTTGGGAGTTGTGGGTTGATCTTTCATCAAATTCAACAAAAAGGATGAAAAACCGCCTAAATTTGTAGTTTGAGGGTCATTTCAACATGTTTTGGAGAAGAAAAATAAACAGGAAGGTAGAGTGATAAAAATAAATTGTGGAAAGAGAGATTGAGATAAGTTGGATGTAAATGTGAGGAAGAAAGCAGTACGTATTGGTTTGTGGAAATCAATCATGCTATTAGAATTAAATTTGGTGACTTTGTTAATAATCTTTTTCCCTAATTTAATTACTATAGGAGTCTGGGGAGAATAGAGTGCCTCCTACTAGGCCTAGTGGACTCATCCTCACTAGGGGGGAGGGGATGGGGGCAAGGATATATCCCATGATAGGGATTTGGAAGAAATACCACTATAGAGGTGGTTGGGAACAACACCCTCAAAGAAAAGAAAAGGTGCTCATTATTTAATAAAGTAGTCAACTATTATTTTGGCATATTAATTCACAATTATAAAATGTCAAAAATATTTGATAAATAAGTGACTATAAAATGTGAAATAATTGGAGTCATTACTATCATGAGGAACATGCCCAACATCACACATCAGCAATATGCAAATGATACTATTCTACCTAGCAAAAGTGCATTAAAAGAGGTGCTTGGCCTAAAATCCATCATAGAATCATATATGAAAGCTTCCAGATAGAAAGTAAATGATCTTAAATCTAAGATTTATTTTATAAATATGAAACCTGAAGTGGAAAATCAGATATGTAATATCATGGGATACAAAAAAGGTCTGTTTCCCTATAAATATTTGAGAATTTCTTTAGAGAAAGGTTTGAAGTCTAGTAAGATTTGGAACAACACCCTAGAGAAATTGGATGCTAGGTTGGGTAGTTGGAAAGATAAATCGCTTACAAAAGCTAGAAAGAGTATCAAGATTAGATCTATTTTGTCCACCATTCCAACCTACCCTCTTACCTTTCTTCCTCTATCCAAGCATCTTCTCCTCAAATTTGAGGCCAAACTCAGGAATTTTCTTTGGAATGATTGTGAGGAAGATAAAAAATTGGCTCTCATAAAATGGGAGAACATTTGTAAACCTAAAGATATGGAGGGGTTAGGAATTAAGATTTTACAATGGCAAAATGAAGCTTTAACTGCTAAATTAATATGGTGTCTCTTTAAGGAAAGAGAACATAAGTGGGCTAAGATTTTGTATAATAAGTATCTTAATGCAGATGATCCTCTATCATGAGACCCTTCCTAGAGGGTCAAATAGTTGGAATTTTATGATTAAGTGTCATCACCTTGTTAGAAAGTATCTAACTTAAGATTTCGATAAGGGTGATGAGGCCCTATTCTGGGAGGATTCTTGGGATGGGCATGCTCCAATAGATTCTAGTCTCATCCCTGTAGATCTCAAAGAAAAATTAGTCAATCTTTGGGGAAGTAAAGACAATAACTACAAGAAAAAGATTACTTTAGAAGGTATATCTAGATGGATTTGGAAACCTCTAGAGGGTATAGAAGTGGATCTAACTACTATAGATTTTTATGAAGAGATAATGCTAGATAGGAAAGTTAAGCAACTCGAGAGAAATGATGGACTTATCTGGGTGGCATCGAATGACAAGAAGTATAGCATGAAAAATGGATACAAAGCTCTAATAGATTCACAAAAATGGGATAAAGTGGAAATTCCACTTAAAGTCTATTGGGTCTCTGCCTATCTACCAAAGGCAAGAATTTTTTATGGCTGGCATTCCAAAATAGGATCTTGATGGTAGATAGATTTTGTAAACTAGGCTTTGAAGGCCCTTCTAAGTGTGTGTTATGTAAATAGAACAATTAGGATTCAGATCATCTATTATATAGATGTACATTTTCTCAAGTATGTTGGGAATGGCTCAGACATATGTTAGGGTGGTCTGCGCCTTTTCCGAAATCATTTATTGACCTCCTCAAAGGATGGCCCACCAACACGGTTAAGGGCATTTATAATAAACTCTGGAACATATGTCCTTTCATCTTGGTGTGGGAAATTTGGAAAGAAAGGAATAGACATATTTTTCATTACTTAGAATTGAAGCTGGAAGAGTTAAAATTGAAAATTGAAGCTAGCATAGTTAAAACAACCAACTCTCATCTCAGAAACTTGAGGAAAGAAGAAGGCTCCTTCTCTATTTGGGATGTTCAAATGAAAAAGAATTGGGTAAACTTGATTAATCCTCCACTTGTTTATTTCAAGGAAAGAAAGGAGGCTAGGGAAAGATGTAAATGGTCTTCCCCTCTGAAAGGATGGGCTAAACTTAATTTTGACGGTATAGCTAGAGGCAACCCAGGAATGATAGGTATTGGTTGTATCATTGAATGATAATACAGGAAAATGGATTGCCAAAAAAGCCATGTTTATTTAGCCAACTTCAAAAAACTTGGTAGATTTAGAAGCATTGAATAAAGGTCTTCAACTTTGTCATAAGTTAGGTTTATCAGGAATCATCATCGAGGGTGATTTGCAGATTATTTTAAATGTGATTAGGAAATGTGCAACCCCCAACTGGGTTCTTAACTCTAAGCTAGAAGAAGTTCTTGGACTTCTAGATTAGTTCTCAGAAACCTAGATATGTCACATTTTTTGAAAAGGTAACGAGAAGGAAAATTATTTAGCAAACAAGGGAGCTGATGGTGTTAACTCCTTGGTTATCAAAGATGTATCATAAATACTTCTACCATAGTTATTATTTAAATTCTTAGTTTATCCTTGTAGGTCTAGCCCTTTTAAATATAATTTAGTTATTATGAATAGTTTGGGGTAAATCTCTACCTAAAAAAGAAAAAGAATGTATGCTTAGTATTTTGTATAGGCATAGATTATTTTCTTCAAAACATATCCTTTGGATATATTAATTAGATTCTGGCATCTTAATGTATTTTATGCTAGGTTTTAATATGACTTGCCACATCATTAACAACTGTGCTTTGGACACCTCATTATGCCTACTCATAGGTTTTTTTAAGGACCATCTATAGTATTATAGTCTATTAAGCGATGTCAAGCCCTAAGAAAGTGGAGGAAGGTTCATGGTGTTTCTAGAGTCTTCGTGAGTATCTGTTTCGTCCCTTTTTGTAGAAGCATTCTTTTGATTTTTCTCCTTGCTTGAAATCACTAAAATGGATACCTTCATCTATGTCTTTCACACCTCAGAGACTCACACTATGGTCTTCCAAGGCAATATCAAACCTAAAAGGTGGAATAGGGTGTTGAGGCCAGTTGATACAATGAGGCACATCACTGTTAGCAAGGCAATAGGAGAAGGTGTTTTCAAATATGACTTTACTTGGAGGACAAATAGAAAAATTACTTTGATTCCACCTAGTGTCAAGGCTTGGTTGAAGCAGTCATGAGCTTGGATCAGAACATTAGAGTACCCCTTCTAGAGATGTATATGGAGCACCCTCCAAGGAGTCTAGTTGTTGCAAACATTCTGAGGTGGCCTGCATTGGTGATAAGAGACAAGCTAGCTTTCAATAAGGTATGGCCAAAGATGGAATCATGCTTCCAATTTCTTCTTAGATGGTGTAAAATTAAGGAGGATTATGTAACTGGTTGGCTCTACAATTATTTGGGTTTGTTCAATGCATATATTCATCTAGGGGTTGGATTTGGTAATCTGAAGGCGCTTGACTTCTTCACACCTAATTTTTAGAAGTCAAGTAGGGAGAAGTTTTTCTTTGAATTCCCCCCTTTTTTAGGTCTAAAAACCCTAATGACATTGCAAAAGTCATCATGGTATTTTGGAAGAAATAAGGTGGTCCTGGTTAAAATTTGATAGCTCTATTTTTGCCTTAAACCGTTGTATATTTTGGTTTATGGTGTTGGTTGTATTTGGGTCGTACGACACCATTTTTGTTAGAAAATCTCATTGGTATGCCACCTTTATTAGCTATTTTGGTCTCATACTTTTAGTGTTGTGTTGATAGTAGCCCTATAGCTTAGACCAGACAGATCCCAACTTCTTGAGGGATTAGACACAATAGGTTGGTCTATATTAGGCCCTTTGTAAAAGGAGGATCTTAGTAATGATCTTTTGATATAAAGTAATTTTTTTTTATGTATTTACCCCAATTATGAATATATAAATGATATTTATAGTTATTATGGTAATCCTGAGTTAGCTGTTATACTGCATGGACCTCTTTATAATGGTCTTAATTTGTCTTTGGTTTCAATATTATGTTTAATTATGTCTGAACAATATCACTATTACATCTTAAGAGAAACACTCGGTATCTTAGCAAAATAGTTTATTATTTTAAATTTTTCTACATTTGTGGCTCATCTCTCTTAGTTTACATTATCAGTTTCAGCTAGGTAATTTGTTCCAGTCTTGATTGACATGTGGTGCCCTTTGTTGAGATTATGCAAGTCAATTGATTCTTATATGTAGAGTATAAAGGATGGCAATCTCCATAGTGTGAATGGGGTAATTCTCAAATTAATCTTAGAGTTTGTAGATCTTTAAGATTATCTTTGAAAATTCTACTCTGTTTCCTTGCTACTAAATCTTATCACGGTATGCTCGGGCTGGTAGTTTTGTTCAATTGAATAATGATTCATTTGAAGGTTTTATTGCCATCCTTGTGGTAGTTTGGATTGTTTTGAGCATTTGATGTTTTTTAATAATATAGTTTGGTTCAATTTTGTCCTTGGTTGGCTGTAGAGATCGTTACCAGGGATTTTTTTAGTGGCGATTAGTCGCCAAATGGCGAATATGTCCCGATTGGGCTATAGAAATTGGCAAAAAAAAACACCATATACTAGTTGACCGGTTCGCCCAGATTTTATAAAATACTCATATAGTGGTCAGAATGTTCACCACTATTATTACGTAATTTCAGTTTGGTAGTCAGGTTCTTCGCCCATATTTCTCTTTAATGTTTACTCTTATTCGCCACGAAATTAATTGAGTGTCTCTTTCGACGATCATCATTCGCCAAATTCCCATTTTCCTATGTGAAATTTTTATTTGTCCTAGGACCCAATTCGCCATGCATCACACACAATGGGGTCCCAAATTCCTGCCATATTTGCCCACTCGATTACTTGAAATTATGCAGGCTTCGCCAAATATTAGTTCTTATCATATGTAACGGTTGGCCCATTCGCCAAAATGAAAATAGTTTATTTGTAGTTGTCTATTTAAGACATGAGTTTCATTATTGAAACATTTCGAAAGGAGCCTTCTTCATAGTATTGCGATTAGTAGAGAACCAGAACGACTATGACTATGAGTCCATAGTATTTTATTGTAGCCTTAATTTGATGGAGATGTCACGGTCAAATTTAAATAGGAAGAGGAGTAGGACTAATGAAGGTGGAGATGTCCAAGAGAGGCCAACAAAATGCAAAAATATATCTTCATACTTTGGTGGGGGTAGACACAATAGTGTTGGTCAAAGTAAGGAAGGTACATCATCAGAGGAGCCTGTACAATCTCAACCTACACAGGATTCCATTCAACAAATTGGGGAGCCTAATAAATCTGGTGATAGAGTTACAGAACCTGATATATCTAATGAAGATGACCTTGAAGAAGAATATCCATTAAATAACTAGTACTAGGATGAATCAATCGACTTTGGTGATGATGATGGTGCAATTAACAATAACAGTGACACTAAAGGGAGAGAAAAATTGAAAGAAAAAACTAATTGTCAATGGGAGATGGCCAGGAGATTTAAATTTGATCGGGCAGAAAAGTATCCATTCATTGAGCCCATGGACAATCCAATTGTAGGTGAGCCACCAGTAGAATGCAAATGTGCAATTTGTAGTTGGACGTATAAAAAGGAAAAGCGGTCGCAGCTTAAACTAGACACCATAGAGAAACATGTTGGTAAGATTTACGAAACCTCAACTGTAGATGGTAAGGAAATAAAAGTGGTAAGATATAAAACAAAGGAGCAATGTCAACATAAAAGGAATGCTGAAGAATATTATATGTTTCAAAAATTTTAGATGAAGCCTGGTGAAGTTCAAGGTTCTATTAATGCTATTTTTGCAAAAGCAAGTGAAGTAGAAGAATGTGGAAAAGCTCTTCAATTAAGTAATGTTTTCTATATTTTGAGCAGAGGGCGTCCAATGACAGACTATCCAAAAATGAGTGGTTTTTAACACTTTTCAAAAGTTCCTAACTATCCTGTCAGTCATTGGTCGATTAACAGTGGATGGGAATGGGCAAGTTGTATTGTGCAGGTTGAAATAGAGGATGTACAAAGAAAAATAAAAGAGTCAAGCTTTATTGCATTGTCCTTAGACTAAGTTACGGCAATAGATAATATGTCATGGGTATGCATGCATGTTTATACTATACGGAATAATGTCTGCCAACCACATCTACTATCTATTGCTAAATTGATAGACAATGCGACAACAAAAACTTTATTTTAGTTAGTAAAGAGAAATTTAATTGAATATGGAGCTATGGATAAATTGACAATAGCAAAGAAGTTGGTTTGTGTTGGAGCGAATGAACCTTCAGTAATGCAAGGTCAAAGGAATGGTCTTTGCACAAAGATGCAGGCTTCTTGTTCACCATATGTTGTTGCCATTCACTATATGGCCCATAGGATGAATCTTGCTTTTAGAGTTGTGAAGAAGTTTCCTTGAGTAAACAAGGTTGAAGATTTAGTAAGAGAGTTGTATGCATATTTTTGTCAAAGTCCCAAGCATTTTAGGGAATTTCAACACTTTGTTGATGGAATTACCGATGGAAACAAGCTTCTAAAAGATGTTGATACTAGATGGATCTCTTTGGATGGACTAGCACATCGAGTATTTTTTGAATATCAATCTTTGATTGGACTGATGTACAAAAATTGGGACAATGCAAAAAATCAGAGATGTGGCGACCTGCTTCGGAGGTTAAGCAATATAGAGACACTTTTGACTTTAGCATCTCTTCTTCCCATGCTAGAAGAAATGAGGTTAATTCTGAAAAAAGCCCAGCAAAGAGCCATGTATATTGCAGAATATGCTCAGTTGCGTAAAATGTCATGTTGAGCCCTCGATAGTCTCTATTGTACTGACCTAAATTTATTCGATGATAGATTTAATCACTGGAAAAAACTAACAAATTTGGACGATCCTAATAATTATTTAAAGATCATTGAAAATGGAGATTTATGTGTTTGTGTAAGGGGATTTTAGATACCAATGTACTACAGTGCCCCAAAGAAGTGAGCTACAAGAGTTACAAGGGAAGAGTTTACCAAGATCATCGAGTCTATAGCATCTACTACAAGGGACATAGCCTATAGAGTTTCCTCTAAAATAATATCACGATTCCCATATGATCAACTACTTGAGGCCATGGCAATTGTGTTTCCTTAATATTGGTCCTTCAACAATAAGGAAGATTATCGTAGAAGGTTGTTGATTTTGATAAAGGAATTTTGCAAATCTAGAAAATGCAATGGAGTGACTATCAACAGAATATTAGATGAGGGTCTTCTTAGACAGAAATCAAGCACCTTTGCAAGGACCATGAAGCATCAATATCAATTAATGCATAACCTACATGAAGAGGGCTCGGCAACAAAGCTTTGGACATAACTAAAATAGAGCACATTGTTGCGTGAAGAAATTTCAGAGTACTTCAAGCTTGCTAATCTATGTCAAACCATGATATTGGGTTCAGTGGAGGATGAGAGATTTTTTATTACTTTGGGCTTCCTAAAATCAAAGCTAAGAAACAAACTAGACAAGAATTTGGAATCATGCTTGAGGGTATACACATCTAGGTATAATGTCAATACTTTTCCTTTTCAAAAAGCAATGGAAATCTGGAAGAAAAGATACAAAAGAAGAAGGGTGGGACTGGGCAACACCATTAACCAATCTCCTACAGTGACTCCAAGTGGTACAAGTATAGTTGGCAGTGGCATTGGCCATGGGATTGGGAGTCCGAGTCATAGAAGCAGAGGTCAGAGTGAACTTGAAGTTTAAGAAGACACAAACGAAAATGAAGAGAACAATGAAGCAACTAGACTACCAAAACTGGATGATGATGACGACATAGAGATGAATTAGAAAATTTAAGAAATTTTTGCTAAATTAGCAGTGGAAACCAATAGGTATTTTTTGAAATTATTAACTACTATATGATATCCTATCATTCAATGTTCATTTTAGAAAAGCAAGAAATTAGAATGTATTATGTTTCATCATTAAAATTTGAGAACAAAGAGTATTATTACTATAGAGTGTAGCTTATATCATGTCATCAATGATCATTCATATTTGAATTTTAAATTCCTGAATGAAATTTTGTTTTCTATTTTATTCATTTATTCAACATACATTGAATTGGAAAACATGAAAATTAGATAGAATCATATATTCAATTCCATAATTAATAATTATTAATGGTTTTCATTTGCAATATTCAGCTAATATGGTACAATTCTTGTAAGCCAATGACCCTGAATTCCATTTTATAGAAAAAAGGGAGCAACAATAGCTTCAGGTCAATTTGCCTAATGTGAAGTCTCAAAATCTAAATCAGTAAGACATCTACAAGTCTAAAACATCTCTACAACTTTAGTTGTACATTTTTGCATTTGACAGGTCGGTTTAGTAAATTAGTAATTTTAGCATAGGCAATAGCATCTGCAAGACTGCAACATTGATCATGTTCAAAAAACAAAGTTAAACTTGTTACTTTAAACTCAATTCTAGAGTCTAGACTGTAGTATGTAGGATAATATGAAAGATCTTCATATATAGGAAAGATATAGAGATGATTGAAACTAAAAGTACTTTCACATACAGACTATAAGTTTCTATAGTATGCTCCATTCTTCTTCGGTTGGAAGGGAAAAAAATTTGATGTTATGGTAAATGACCTGCATTCTCGTCAGCATTCCATACTTGGAAGAGTGTGTTTCAAGCAATGTTTGTTCCACTAGTGCATGCAAATTTGTGAATGTTTTGATGCACTTTGCAATGCATTCGTGAGTTCTGTCCTGAGGAAGGTTACCTAAATTAGAGGTTATTTGGTCCTCCAACTTTTGTTTTTAAACTTCTCTTCCAACAAAACCTATTGTTGAGAAATCAGGTCCAGGACTCGGTAAACCAAGAGATATCAATTTTTTTATTTTATTGTTCATCTTGGTGAGCTTTGGCCCAAATAAAGCAAGAACTTCTTCTGCTTCTATTAGTTTTTGACATTTATGAAATACAGAGGTCACCTTTATTATTGAACCAATGCGGTCCTGAATTCTTCCATAATCCGCTTTGCAATTTTTTGTCTCTGACCAAAACTTTTGTTCTCCTCAAGTTGCTCTTTCAGCTTCCCAAAAACATCTATAAGAGCTTCGTAGATTTTGAACCAATCACACAACCTATCAGTAGAAGTCTTTATGTGGCCCCAGAAGTAATTTTTTATTTGCTTTACTGAATTATTTACATGGTCATTCAAGCCATTTTCATATTTTTTAATAGTATCATTTGCCTTCTTTAGGTCTTCTTTCATTTCTGAGTACTGGTGTTCACTATGTTTTCTTATTTGCTCTGCTTTATTTTCCCACCCTTTTTCTTTCTCTTCCCACTATTTTGTTTTTACCCTCTCATTTTCCAATTCTTTATTTAACTTATTGTTTACATTTGCAGCATTCTCCAAGTTTCTGTATAACTTTGTTGAAGATTCTTTTTCATCCTGGAGTTTTTTTCCCATTTTTTCCAAATTTTCCCTCAAATTTTTTAGTTCTACGTCCATTTTCTTCTTTAGAGCCAAATGATGAATTTTTTATCCTTTTCTCTAATTCTTTGCATCTGTTTACTGCTGCTTTCTCACTTACCTTTACATTTGCCAGGTTTGCCTTTAACTTATCTATTGTGCCCTGAAGCTTTCCTTTCTCTCTCTCCAACTTCATCATTGAACTGTAGACCACTTGGTTGGTCATTTTAGACACATTTATCTTCTCCACATTTTTAATTTTGGATAAATCCATTTGGAGGGTGCTAACTCAAAATTCAGATGGATCTAACTGACTCTTTGGTGGATTGTTATCTCTAGCTGGGGGCATAACAACCATGAATTCTATCATATCTTTATTTGGGTCATATGTGGGAAATAGCCTGTTGGTTGTAGGTTTTGCATCACAAGCTACAACAATTGCTTCCATCTTCATTGTCTTACTATTTTGTCTATTCTTGTTTTTTGATTTTTCATAGTTAATACAAATTCATTGTAACGAAAATCAAGATTTTGTGAGACAATTGAATGTTTGAGTGATGAAATAGTAGTAGCACTTGCTCTAATATATGAGCTTCCACCAATACCATGAGGATAACCAACACCTAGATCCATTAGTGGGGTTTTTGGACTATTTTGAGGGTTTTTTTCCCGAAGGATGGGCAATTGTTGGACTCACAGTCACCATTGGCGTTGTTGTACTAGTACTACTACTAATACTTGTCATAAGCTTCTGCTTCTTTACACTTTCTTGATCTCCGAGACCAATTTTTTTTGCATCTATATACAATGTCCTTTTTGGACCACTAGTTGTAGTTGTACCCATGATATCTACAGCTATGGGAGTGATAGTTGATTCGGATTGAATCTGAGTGCTTGGAAGTGGAACTGTAAATGAAGTAGGAACAACTTTAATTAACTAAGATGAATCCAATGTGGATGGAATTGACTGAGTTGATGATTGATCTCCATGCCCAAGGCCTAGTTTTTTACCATGTTTTGGTTCTACAGCTGGTGGTTGAGGTGGTAACCAAACCCCTTCTCCACTGGGACCCAGACCACCAAAACCTTGGTAGCCCATTTTTTGTACAATTTCTGCCCCTTTGCTATATAGAAGTTTGGTGGATGCATCAACTCCTCTCTAAATTTGTGTACTGGATGAGGGATTCAAAGAATCTTGGTCATCTTAATCATCATCAGTATCACTGTGATGTGCTTCAGTTGGATGCTCCTTATTCCACAATTCATCAAATATTCTATCCTCTTCAGCCTCATCATGATCTAAAGAGGTCTTTGGCTCACCAAGATTCTTCCTCATTTCCCAAAATTGATAAATTTTTCTTTGACTCCATCCAACATCTATACAATCATTCATTAGCTCTTTTGGAATAGGTTTTGTAGATGGTTTATCATCTTTCTGGACGATGTCATGCCCTACACTTTTCCTTTCTATTTGTGCAATGCCATTATTTGTGATGACAATTCCTGTATTGACATATTATTTTCAGCAACATATTTCTCCATCTATTTTTTGACCTCCTCCAAGGAGTCCATGTTTTTAAAATTTTCAATCAAAGGCATACTTTCATGTTGATATTTGCTTGCAAAAGTCCCAATGCCCTTAGGCCTTGCTCCAATTATGTTTAGTGGATCATACTGCCAGTGAGTGTCAACATCAAATCAAAAAATTAAAAAAAAGGCTTCTGCCACTTTGAATCCTCTTCTCTCAAATGCGAACTCTCCAAAGGAGAATGGCAAGGAGGGAAATATCATTTTCTTTTGCTGACCATGAAAGAGTACATCTATGCTCTCCATTTGTCGTACATATTCCAATGCAAATACCCTCTCTGTTACATGTATTGGAAGTTTGTAGGGTTCTACCCATGAACCGTAAAACCTTAACATAGTGTACTCTTCCATTAAGTACCAGTCAGCCAATTGTAGTTCACTTCTGAGTTGAATGCAATTTCTAAAAGTAACAGGCAATCTAGGCATTGGAGTGCCTATAATTTTATGGTACATTGGTGCCAAAAAGAAGTCTACAAAATTGTTGTAGTTCCTTCTGTTATCAATCATCCTTATATGAGGTGTCCACTCATATATTGGATTTTGGCCTTCAGTCTGATTGCAAAGCTTGTTTGCCTCAAATAATGCACGATGCTTTGCTAGGAGAAGATAGCACAAGTAGGTTGTGAATCTAAACATCTTCTCTGAACCTCTTTGAATCATTAGTAATTGATCTTGCATGCAACGAACAATGTGCTCAATAAAATGATATCTTACTGGTTCTTTTTTTAAATGAATATGATAAAGCATTTCAAGAATGTTGGCATCCACTTGTTTGTTACTATCCAATCCCAAACAAAATGCTAGCAAGGAAATACTGTCCTGTGCCCATGGCACAAAAACTTCAAAATCATAAGGAGGCATGTGATTTGGACTCAGCCTACAATCGCTTGTTATTCCTCTGATATAAGAATCTCTCTGTTCTGCATCTAATTTTTCATTATCATCTGCTAGCTTTCCCAGGTCAATATGTATGTTTGAATGTTGTTGTTAAAACCCTAGGTTCAATAGACTAGCAAATTCACTCTCAGTTATGGACAAAATTTCCTCCTGAATAATTTTATTCACAATTGCTTTTCTATTTTCATCATAATTTTTGGTGCAGAGTATAACAATTTTTGGGCAAGGGAATACTTGAGGTAACACCATGTGTGCCGACCCAGCTAGCCACGGTGCAATTTTATTTGCAGTTGCATTTACACTAGGGTTAAATGAACAAAATTTTGAAACCTTATTTGGATCGTTCCACTTGTTTTCAAGTGCAAATCTTATCTCCATTATACCCTTATTTCCATGAATAACAAGATCATGTATATCATGGAATAAATCACTGAAACCTAGTGTTTTAAGCATATTGTGGAATTCTATTATTTTTCCCATGTTATTCTTGGTATTTGTTTTGCCCATCATGGTAAATATTTAAACACAAATATAAGCCTACAAGGGTGATTCAAAATTAAAACCTTATAGACTAAATTTTTTTATATAATATAAACAGTAAAGTTGTAAAATTTAAAATACAGGACGTAATTTTTTAGGATTTTAGTAGTTACACTTACCCGTTCACATTCATGTTGCCCTTAGTTTCAATTTTTGCAGAGAGCTGAGAGTCTAGAGACTATAGTTTTTTGCTTTCCTCGAACCACAATCCTCAACCCAAAAATTAAGAATTCATAACTTTGTTGCACTGTAACTTTGTAAATTGTAATTTCTAACCCCTTTTTAATTTCTAAATCTGCAGACAATGTATAACTGCAAAATTAAAGAAACTTAACGCGCCAAAATTATACAATTTGTACTCTATAGTCTATAGTTGATCAACTTGTCACACAGTACACTTTCAGCATAAATGTCAGTGGAATCATGGACCACTAGTGTTACCTAACCCATCATAATGTATTAATGACATTCATAATGTCACTATTAATTGCAAGTGGAATGTGATTATGTCAATGTGTTAACTGAGCAGTGACATGTGTCATGTTTTCGGGACGTGTTTGAAATGACAGGGTTTCTTTTTCCTTTTCATCCCTAAACTCAACTTTGGTTGTTGATCTATTAACATCCAATGGCACCGGTGAATGGTGTGGTGGCCCCGTGGGTCGTGGCTCCCACTCCCATTAACTATGGTAGTCAGGTATTAAGATGAATCACATCACGAGTTAGACGTGTCATTTTTACGTCATCACCAAATTGAAACTACATTTTTATTTGTTGGTCAACTAAGGAGTTTAGTGACACGTGTCATGTTTCCGAGATGCATTTGAAATAACAGTGTTTCTTTTTTCTTTCATCCTGAAACTCAACTTCATTCGTTGATCTATAAACATCCAACGGCACGGTGAGTGGTGTGGTGGCCCCGTGGTTCGTGGGTCCCACTCCCATTAACTAAGGTAGTCAAGTATTAGGATGACTCACATCATGAGTCAGACGTGTCAGTGTCACGTTATCACCAAATTGAAACTACATTGTTATTTGTTGGTCGACCGAGGAGTTTAGTGACACGTGTCATGTTTTTGGGACGCGTTTGAAATGATAGGGTTTCTTTTTCCTTTCATTCTGAAACTCAACTTTGGTCGTTGATCTATAAACATCCAACGGCAACGATGAATGGTGTGGCGACCCCATGGGTCGTGGCTCCCACTCCCATTAAATTACGAGTATAGTTAGTATATTATTGTACTTGCTAGTAGGCTAGTACTATTGCATTCAGTTTGCACAATAAGTGAATTAGTTTAGAATCAACCAACCAATGAAAATGAACTATTTTTCTTTTTATCAAATATTTCTAAAGTTTTTATATAAATTTATTATTCTCATATATTATCTATACTATTTATCTGAATGATAATTGGTTCTTTTTATTTAGTGTTATAAGACCTCTTTTCTCGGAGGCTACCTCCATGTTCATTTATTTTCGGCTAGATTCTCGCATACTTTTTGACATAAATTTTCTTTTACATAGATTTCAATATCACAATTTGTAAATTGAATAAGAAATAATTATATTATTAAAAAAATTAATAATTCAAGAAAAAAGAGTTTATTAGGTTAATCCTAAGCTAGGTGATTCTAATAACATTTTGATATGCAATAATCTATAAATTATACAATTTTAAATCTAGAGAAGGATTGGTTAGAACCTTCTTCACTAACTTGGTTATTAAAAATTAAAATTAAATAATTTAGTAAACTATTTTATATGTATATTTGTATAATTATATATATTCTAATAAAATATTTAAATTATTTTGCACCTAATTAGAATTTATTTTAATCGAAGTTAAAATTAGTAAATTTTTTAATTTATTTCAACCAATATTTGATATGCAAATTAATAAACCTTTTGCAAACATTGGTATATCAATGAAATTTTTAGATTATAGAACAAATATGGAACTAGGTGATTCCATTAGTTTACTAATAATATTTTATATTCACATAGGCTTTTATAAACAATTCAATAGAAAGTTAAAAAATGCAAAATATTGCAATGTTGCATAAGTAAGCATAAGAAGTTAAAACAATGAAATACAATTTTATATGGAACTGAAACTCGAGAAATTTCATTGATATTTCTTGAAATTTACAAATTTACAAAATCGGGGGAAAATCCTAGACTCTAGAAGTACTGTACTATTCATTGTAGAAACCACCAGAATTGACCATGGTTGCGAATTCTTGTAGCCAGTTGTTGCCATCTTCCACTTCATCCAGGAAAAACCATTTTCGAAGAAAATTCAACCCAATTCTTGTGCATTTCCTATGGTGCTGCAACTGCCCAGCAGTCAAGCCCAGTAAAAATGGTTGCAGGACCACATTCTGGCCAGGTTCTAGAAGCTTGTGGACTTCACCCGCCCAAGGGATCCCCACTCCTGAAACTGCATGAGCGACAATTTCAATGTCATCGCCCAAATATACTACTTTAAAAATCTTCCTCAGGAGCAGTAGAATTTCAGCCCTTGCTTCTCCGAGGTCAAGCAGGGAGGCTAAAAATTGTGACGTAATGTCACTATTGACACGATACCGATTCTCATTCTTCAAAAACTCACGCCCCATAACCATTTTGACAACAGCAATAACAAACTTCACACCAGAGCATGGAACAACCTCATTGCAAATTGACAAGAGGTTTTCCTCAGGAACACGACCTAGAAAGGCCTTCTGCTCTTCTTCCAAAATGCATCTCAGGAAAATAGGGTTGTCCATCTTTACTGCAAAGTTCAAACTAACACCAAACAATTAACAAATAATTAACAAACTAGACCTATTGACTACCAAAAATGAGATGAGCAATGATGAAAGAATTAGCTCAAACACCTAAAAATAAGCTTGGTGGGCAGGGTGCCAGGGATTATTTGTTTGTTTCCATCTGACTGCCAATTCAATTACATTAAATTAGCAAATATTCTCAAATCTTGAACATAATTGTAAGTACGTGCCAAAAAGGCCAATTGTAATTAAACACTAATACCGTCCATTGTCCTGTAATGCGTGTGAAGCCACTTAACCGATGGAAAAGGCCAATTGTAATTAAGACTAATAGTAATAGTACTACTGCTAGTGGACTATGGCATGTCCTGTAATGCGTGCGAAGCCGCTTCGTCGATGGAAAAGGCCAATTGTAAATTGTAATTAACAGTGACAAGACATCAATATACTATCTCCTACAACTTAACTGATACACGTTGGACAAAAATGTGTCACCATTCCAGACACTTGAATAAGGTCGAGGCTTCACATACTAGCGAGAGAATGTCGCTATCACTGACATGGCATTTAATTCTTTCTGGGTGCACTGTACTCCGCATACAACTTACCTTGATACGTGTCAACATTCCGATGACTACCTCGACAATTCTTCTTCCTTCAAGAAATGTTGGCCGAAATTAAATCTCAGCCATTGATCTTGGATCATCAGATGGTCTGATTTCTCAAATAATACATTTAACATAATTACACTGGTAGTGGCCAATAATTTATGTAAGTTGGTATGTTAGGTTAGGCTACTTATTTCCCATCTTTTGAAAATAGCCATACCAGCTATAACTTTCTGAAAACCATTCGCCATAACAAATAAATTAATTCAATTATTTGGAAAATAATTTTGCCACCTTTTTATAAAAAAGGTATCCGTTATTAAAATATTCACCAACCAATATCCATATTTCAAAACATAATTCGCCATCAATATTAATAATTTTATTAAAAACAAAAATTATAATCGCCATTATTTTATAAAAATTGTCTAAACTATTAAAAAAATCGCCACCAAATATTCATCCATTGACGCATAATTCACCAACACTATTAATTTTTTTTTCACCCAAATGACATGTGATTCACCACAATTTTATAAATTTTGGGAGGTGGGGGGGTTCCTTAAAGTTATCCCTGATCATTACAACTTGAGGATTAATTAGTTGCTTTTATGAGTCTAAAAGTTTAGAACAGTCTGATTATTGTATCTAGGTTATGCAAGGATATTATACCAATTTTGAGTATCGTTGGTGGTATCTGGGATTTAGTTTATGCTTTTTATCTCTTTAGGAATTGTAATCTACATTTAGGATTCATTATTGCCTATTATATTGGGTTAGAATCAAGGCAGTGCTTTCCTAATTGCAATTATAAATTTAATTCTCTGATAGGGACTAAATTCTAATAGTTTTAGCGATAAGTTTTTAATTATTAAAGAAGGAATTATAATTATACTAATGAATTGATAAGTGTAATGTTTATCCAAAGGTATGAGCAAAAATGTATTTCGTTTAAGGTAGCTTTTATGGTTTAAAGATTATTCTATAGTATTATTAACCATTTGGATTGTCAAGATAGCTAGGCAGGGATGAGCATATCTTTTAGCAATGGAAGGACGCCAAGAGTTCAAGTGGATGGAATGGTTTTCTATAGGTTTTAGCTATTTTTTTGAATTATTTGATCATATGTACTCATTTGAAATAAGATCTGGCTATTGTAACAATAGCAACAATGATAATCTGATTGGCGTATGCCCCTTTTATGTGTAATAATAAAGGACCATGGTCCCAGGCTAGACTAGAGGTTTTCTTCCCCGTTCTTTCCTACCAGTGCCCGTTTGAATGGTGGTACACTTTTGTAATTAAATTTTCTTAGTAATAAAATTATCAAGGCCCTAGCTATTTACTGATAAAAAAAAAAAGATGATAGTTGTTTTTTAATGATATAAAATTTTGAGAAACAATTTATTTAATTGTTGATATAAAAAGTAATATTAAATTTAGTATATAAAGTTTTTCAAATATTATTATAATTTATTTTTTTTAATGTGAAGACATAATGAGCATTTAGTTTTCTTTTTTTCTATTTTATTCATTCAAGGATATTAGCTTAATTAGAATGAGATTTTTCTTGCAATTATAATATTTTACAATTTTAGATTAATACATATGATTTTTACCCAAAAAAACATAAGTTCTAAGTTTTATATCTTGATATTATTTTATTTTGAGGATATCATTAAATTTTATTTTCTTTAAATGTTATGATTGCATTTATAAATTTTTATTTTATTCATTTAATAATATTATTCTTTTTAATTAATAAAATAGAAAATTTGTAATAATTATTTTAATTAATTAACAAATTAGTCTTCTTTTTTTTTTTCTTATAAACTAAAAAACAAATAAACTCGCTAAACCATAATTTATCAAAAAAATATTCATCTTTTTTTACCTGATAATATAATTTCTAGGTTCTATATAATAAATTTTATTAATTTTAGTATTATTTTATACAATTTTATTATTTATTTTAATTTTTATATTGATTAATATAAAATATAATTAGTGAAAATTATTTTACTCATTAAAAATATATAAGAAGAGTTCTTCCAAATAAAATAAAATATATATAATGTTGGATGACATTGATTTTTAATATGAAAAAATTGTATGACCATCGTAATATGGTTTTACGTGTTTCTAAAGATCATTTTGTAGCTTTTAAAGTAGATATAAAGTGTGAGAAACATTTTATAGGAAAAAAGTACAAGGACATTCTCACATTAAAAGCTCATCTTCTAATTAAATGATTATAATATAGCAATAATAAATATTTAATATTTTAATTATTTTTTAATCCAATTTCTTAACTTAGACTTTAAAATTAAATCTTTTAAACTAAAGCACATGTTTTTAAATTAATTTTTGATTAATTAAATATCATAATATTTTTATTTCTCTTTAACCAATTTTCCAAATTAGACTTCCAAATTAAGTCTTTTAAATTAAAGCACATATTTAATTAGTTTTTAATTAATTAAATACTATCATATTTTAATAATTTTTCTTAATCAAATAGTATTTAATAATTTCCAATTTTATATGATTAACCCAAATATTATAATTAAATTATTTACCAAATAAATCACATAGTCAAATCCACATAAAAGTAACATTAGTAAAACTAACCAAAACTTAAAATTAAACAACAAATGCCAAGATAAACACATGGGTTTAAAAATGGTGGAAAGTCATATATATGTCATCCTTCTCAAGACAATTAATTAGGCTATGGATGAGATTGGACTTGAACATTATCTCCTCATTCTTTCCATTGAGTTATTGCAATATGACACACTCATCCTAGCAATTCAAGGAAGTTGATGCCTGATACTTCTAAATTTATATAAAAGATGGGCATGTAAATGTGCATACAGGATTGCCCTTACACTACTGGATGCTCCCGCATCACTAGAAAAAGCAACTACTTAAAGCCTTGGATGTTGGATTTACATTTTCTAAAATAAATTAGTAAAAATGTAAAAAAGTTTGAGTTTTGAAAAAAATATTATCCATCTCATTTTTAGTTCATTTAATTATATCATGGATGTCTCTTTTTAAACAAATAGTTTGAGGTAGCCTTGATGTATGATAGTTTACGGAATGTGCTTAATTAGCTACTTCACTACTATGGATACACCCTGCTAATCATTTAATTGTGTCAGTAAAAATTCTCAAGTGTTTGAAGTTGGATAAACCTTTCTACAATTTTCTTATCATTTGCAATTTGTTTCCATATGAATCATAATGATTATTATTTTTCATTCCCATAATGATCTTATGAGTCATATCCTTTAAAAAATAAATGATCTCAAAAATCTCTTAATAAAATATGGGTTGCAATAAAAATTAAGTGAACTATCAGTTTTTTTTAGAAAGACATTTATAGCACATCTCTATGATAACTCTTTTTAATCTCTTTGATCTGATTAGCACATGGAATCACACTATAAGAGATTCCATGAAGCATGTCACATCCTTGTACATTTCTTACAAGATAAATACCCAAGAAATAAAAGTAAATAAATGAAGGAGAATGGCAATCAATTTTCAATTTAATGTAGCATGACTACACTACAAGCTAGTTGGACATTGAATTAGAGATGACGAGATCAAAGAGTGAAGCAAAGTTGTCATAATAAAAGGATGGTAAACCACCTAAAATTGTAGATTAAGGGTCATTTCAACATGTTTTTTGGAAGAAAAGAAAAGGGGATGGTAGAGTGATAAAGAAAAATTATGGAAAGAGAGATTGAGAAAAGTTGGATTGAAATGTGGGGAAGAAAGGAGTAAGTATTGGTATGTAGAAATCAACCATGATATTATACTTAAATTTTGGTGACTTTGTTAGTCATCATTTTCCCCAATACAATTATTGGGAGAGTTTGGGGAGAATAAAGCCCATCCTATTAGGTCTAGTTGGCTCATCCCTAAACTTAGGAACCAACACCTCACTCAGGAACCAAAGACAAATAAACCTAACATGTCACAACATTTATTGATTTATTTTAATGTTTTAAAAAACCAAATTTATAATGTGAAAGCAATATACACAAACAAAACATTTACAAAAATGTAATTACAATACCAATTTCATTTATGAAGGGTTCCTTCATGTTGGGTCACATTTAAGAAATTTTTATAAAAATATTTAAATCTCAATTACAATGTCCATTATCATAAAATAAAAAAACAAATACATAATATCATATACACATACATAAAAAAAAATGATATGATAAACAATATTTAGATAACAATCCACTACTTATGGTGTATCGTATGCAATAATAAATACAAGTAAATCAATATAAAATGAAATACCTCATAGGATCTCAAATATATGATACATAGATGCATCAAATGAATAGAAGTCTCCAAGATAAAATTTAGAATGATAATGGTGCAACTGTATCAATGAGCATCCAACATCTGTCAATCTAAGGGGGGTCCAAATGGTAAGAAGACACTACCTCCCGACTGCGTGGTCACCTAATTAGGCTCTAGCTCCCACCATGTAGGAGAGATAATGTACAATCCACACATAGATAATTAAATCATAGAATAATCCTAGGAAAGGAATCTTATTAGCCAAATCTACCTCAAGGGTACACAAACTGTTGATAAAGAAAAGATAACCAAAGTTTAAAGGACACTCATCCAAACGAACATCACATACCAAAATCAGCAATAGATATCAAATAGATATCAAATATCAAATTTAAAATCATACAACCACCTCAAAATTAATGTCAAGTGTCACAAGAACAATAAACAACAGATAACAATTATCATCAATAAAAGTCCATTATCAACATTAACTAACATCCAATCAATAAGTAATAACTCAAAATAAATACACCATCAAAAATAACATCCAACAAGTATACCATTAGAGGAAAATATAATAAAACCATGAAGGAGACTCAAGCTATATACTATGAAGATTCATCACATGAGCCAACTCTAAGGTTACCCTAGTAGTCTCTTAGGACCCTGACCACCCTATGACTCTATGCAGAACCAAAATACCCTCTTGTGAAGATGAGAAAAAAGTCATACCTCTCAAGGTATCATCTCATTCCTATCCTTAGCCTATACAAGTAGTCAAGGCATTGGTGAGGAAAAATATCTTACTTATATTTTAAATTTATCTCAAGACATGGGGGAGGAAAATATTTTAATTATTATGTTATCACTTGTTACACAACTTACAATGAGTTTCCCTGGCAACCACTTTGGGCCTAGACCCCCATTGCAAGCCACTCCCATAGACATGCACCTAGACTAGCTTTCGAAAACTCACAAACCATAATTGTGTCCCATACCACAAAAATAATATTGATCAAATTTGGTTCCTTAATAGGCCACCCAAAAATAACATTGGTTCTCAAACCCCAATTTCTCATAAATATTCATCAAAAGAAATATCATGAAATAAATTTTAATTTAAATCATAAAGTGCACTATAACATCTTGTTAAAGAATCATAAAAGAAATCTCAAAACCTCTAGTGCACATCCTAACTTGGTCATCTAAACAACCCACAAAGAAAACCATCACAAAAATAAACATCATAAGACTATAAATAGATTATTTAAGAAAGAAAATAGTTTTCAGCCATATGATTTAATTCCATCATTAGGTCTTGTTTAGTTTGGGCCATAAAGATGTGTTTAGAAATAAAGTAAGTTCTAATATACATGTTAATATAAATTGTTATGTTAATATACTTAGTTAAATCAATAAGTATTTAAATGTTAAATGTATTTGCACATATAAAATATCATGTAATATTATCATATTATTAATTTAAATAATCTTAAATCATAAAAGAATTAATTAATAACATAAATGTATATTAAGGCTTAGGAAACTAAAAAGGATAATGAGGAAGCTATGGAGTCTGAGAAAAGTGAAGATGAAGAGAACAAATTGGACTAGGGATCTCAATTCAAATCTAGATGGGTATTCTAGTAGTTGAGGTATCTCTTTGGTTAAAAATCATAGGGAAAGTAGCAAAGAGGGGAATATGGAGTCAATGTCGATTTCAAAACCTTTAGACCAGAATGAGGAAATTATAACTCAAAGTGCGAGGCCTATACCTACTAAAATGGATATAAGTGATGTCAAGCTCCTGGTGGACTCTAATAAGGAGAATAATGTAGAGGTAAATGCCCTTGTGGTTAAAGAGTAGAATTTGAATAAGGAGAACCAGAAGGAGATGGTGACTCAAGAGGGTTTAAATAATGAAAATTTTGCTATATCTAAAGGGAACCCAAGAAGTGACTACTAATTCAGAGAAATTTTTTGATGATGAGGCCAAAGATGAAAATAAAAGGGTGAAGTTGTCTTTTCTCCATAAGGCTAAGTTGAAACTTGATGCCTCTCTCTAGGTTGATTCGTGGCTCTATAATGAAATCATTGTAATCAAGAAAAAAATGGGCAAGGTCTAGAGAGAACTGAATGAAGAAAAAAAAAAAAGAGTCCAGTTGGAGAATCAAGTAGGAAACATCCCTGAGAAGTTGAAAGCCTATGAAATGGAATTATGCCAACTAGTAAATGATAGTCGGCAACGAATCTATATGGTTACTTCTAGTTTATGTTTTGCTACTATTGCAAGTATTGGTAATTTAAGAAGTAACAAGGAGATTATTTCCCCTATTGCTATCAAGATTTTAGGTGGACCTAGCAAAAGAACTAGACAAAGCACAAAGAAAGTTGTAGCTGTTGTAGCTGTAGAAGATATCCTTTAAGGTATTATGGTGGTTTCTAAGGAATTAGCTAAGGTTATCAAAGAGTTAGTTTAATTGATGGCTCTAGTCTCTAGTTGTGTTGTTGGTCCTAGTTCTCCTATTGTTGTATCATTTCCAACTTTTGTTTAACTAATTACTTTTAGTTTCCAAGTCCTTGTAAAACCTAGTTTTGAACTTTGAATAGTTTATTTGTATGTTCTTGGTCCTCATAAAACCTAATTTTTTGTTGTTTTTGTAAACTTTAAGTTCTAGGTCCTTGTAAAACTTGGGGTACTTTATTCGTCTATCTTTTAGCTAGTTGTAAGGGGTTTTGGGTCCCCTCAAAACATGTTTTTACCTTAATATAAAAGCATAAATATATATTACTAGATTTATGTATTGATATCAATTTCATTTCTAAAATATTAATATGACTTCTATGTAAGTCAAATATTAATATTTACTTTTCCTTTAATTCATAATCTAACTGGAGATAACTCAAACTTGAAATTATAATTATATTCTTTATAATTTCTTTCATAATATTCAATATTCATAACTAGATGATTATATATTGAACTCCACTATAACTTCTCTTAAAATATAATTACTGTGATAAATATATATATATATATATATATATATATATATATAAACTTATAAATCCCCTTGCATTAATAAATACATAACAAGTTATAACCCACTACGAGTTTTAAAAAGGAGTTAATATTAAAAAACTCACTTATAAGAAATAAGTAGTATTTATTTATTTCTAATTTTATAAATAACTAATAAATTAATTTTTTTATTTTTTTTTTTTAATTTTGAAATTAATAATTAATTTAAAAAATCTTATAAGTAAATTTGAAAATTAAATTACATTATTATAAAATTAAAATAAACATGCAACTAGTATTTTTGCATGCATTTAATCTCTCAAACCATGCAACCATAATATACTCATTTTTTCTACCTTTACTATATTTGTTTTCACATGAATGTGTAAGTTTAGTTACAACATGTTTTCCTCTCATGTAAATTTACTAACCAAATTTAGGAGGTGCAAGCAAATATCTAATAGGCAATTTTGAACATATTTTTAACTTAACTATATATATTTCCAATTGTGTTCATTTGCTCTTGTCAAAGAGATTTATTGACTCATGTTGTCATAACATAAAAATAGAGTTACCCAATAGATAGGTTATCTTGCTATAAATTATTGTCATGTTAGATGGACTCAATAACACAATAAAAAAAGAAAAGGAAATGTATCTCAACCTACTTGATTGGTGAAGATTTTAGGGGAAACCACCATGCACTATCTTGCTTCTCAAATTTATAGGGAACATCAAGTCCATTCTCCTTCATTGTGACATTAAAGGATGCCTCTAAGACAACCTTCTTGTCTCCCTTTGTATTTGTCATGGTTGTATTGAGGAAAGAGTTATTTTCCTTTCAAAGCTTCAAAAATCTTTACTTTAGTTATAGGAAACTTGATGATTGGAAGTGACAAACTATCAACTTAAAAAAAATTGATTTAGAGCATAACCACAAGTCTCTTTTCATGTTTCGTAGTTGTCCACTTGATGGTTTAATATTTTGAGAACTATCAAGTGAACCCTTCCCACATGTTGATATCCAATCTTGGACATATAACTCCCCTCTATCCCAAATCACATATGAAAATTATTTTGATGACCAACTATTAGAATCTCTTTTCAAATAATTACAAACCTACAAATGCAATAAGACGAAAAAATTAGAGTAACACTACTTAAAGGCTCTCATTTGTAGGAAAATAATTCTTATCGAAGTTAGCTCAAATAAACCAAGTGTCTATCACAATCTACTTTCAATATCAATCATAGAGATGGTAATGGAACATTCTGCACACAAAGTCATTAAATCCCAGTCAAAAGGTTTGAAAACTAAGGAAACTAAATGTTAGTACACCCCAAAAAACCAACTATCCATGTAATAATTACTTACTAAAACTAAATTCAAAATAAATGCAAGATTCTTTAGATGACTAATTTGAACCTAAAATCATACCACACAATAAACCAACAAAATATTACAATCTAAAACACATGTAGATAGTATCAGGTATCAAGTTATCTTTGACAAAATATCTTGGGTCTTTTCAAAGGGCCATGAAACACAAATTCACAAAATCTTGAATATCAGTGCTTGTAGCAGTTGTTCCATTTTAGTAGGAATCAAAATATTGAATGGACAATTGATATTTAACACTATACAAAATAGAGAACTACCAAAATATTGATAATTAAGAGTCCAATTTGAACTTCATTCATATGAATATGTCAAATACCTTTAAGTATGTGTTTTTCTAAAATTTCTGGTTATTTGATATATAGTTAGAAGTTCAACACATGACAAGATTTATGCATAACTTTTAGAAGAATTTAAAATAATAATAAAAATAGATATTTTTTATTTATTCATTATTTTACAGATCTAAGAATCTTAATTTATTTATTCTATTTTTTATATTTTGATTTAATAGAAAATATAATTTATATGTATTATTTTAATTATTTTAAAAAAAATATTGTCAAAATTAAAATTGAAAAAACTCACTTAATACAAATCTATTATTTAGTATTCTAGAGATTTAGATATCTTATTATTATTATTATTATTATATTTTTATTTAATAAAAGATACTTTATTTTATTTATTAACAAAAAGAAAAATATTATAAATAGTGAGAAAATATTTATTCAATTTTTAAAATAAAAAATCTTAAATTTAAGTTTGTTTCAATTAATTAAATAGACAATAGTTATTAGTTGATGAATAATTATATTTGTCAAAAAAAATGGCAAACTTTTTCATAAATGCAAAAAAAGTAGACCATTCGATCAATTGTAGAAATAATTTTAAAAACCCTAAGTCGCATCAGTGGATAGATAGAAATTCTAGAGAAAACTTGAAGGTTTGGGCCAGACCATAGTGTCTACTAGCCATTAAAGATTCGACAAGATCAAAATATGCGGTCAAGATGGCAAATAAATTCTCCATTCTAGAGAATTTTGAGGAGAAGGAAAACCAGGGTCATCCTAGTCACCATGGAGCTATTACGCAATAGGAGGAATCAAGTATGCATATAGTCAATACACCTAATGTTAAGAGCTCCAAGGTCGAGCCTTCTCTTAGTTCTTCAAGCTTGATAGGTATATTTAGACCTTAGCCAATCTTTACCATTGATAGTTTGGACAACTAGATTAGGGGTTTTAACCTAACTAAGTATGCTCATTCCAATAGCTACAAGATCTTCCAAAAACCAATAGGGTTATGTACGTCTGAGTCTATAGATCTGCTCCATTCCAATAGGTTAGGGTTTACTTATCCACCATCTATTAGTGCATCTCCTAGTTCTTATATTCCCCCCCATCATAGACTTTTGGTTGAGAATTCTCTTGCTTCATCAAAACCTAGTAGGCATCCTAGTACTCTAGCTCCATAAATTCCTAAAGATAATTCTATCTTTATCAACAATGAGGAAAGTGAAGACATATGGCTCAATTGTCAAAAAGTTCAAGTTTTCACTGTTTGGAATGCCCCTAGGAAAGATTCACTCCATCTTTCTAACTAGCTAGAGTAAAATTGCGAAGAGCAGGTAAGTATCTCTCACTTTTTAAACAGAATTCTTTATTTGCATTATATAGATGAATATGTTAAAAAAGACTTTATTTTTGCATCTGAGTTTTTTTTCAAAGGATACGCTGTTAAATTTGTAGAATGGTTCCTAGATTTTAGAGAAGAAGTGTCAGATATCATGTTACCAACTTGGTTTAGAATATAGTCTCTACCTCTGGAGTTGCTTCAAATAGAGATTCTTAGGTCATTAGGATCTGCTATGGGAGAGCTAATAGGTATTGACTCTTCCTTTCAGTACTATAATAATGCGAAAATGCTCATGAAAACTAAGATTAATCAACTCACACGGATGCAAAGGAAAGTGATAATAAATAGAGCTACATATGATTTAAAACTACATACATTTGATGGTAAAATATTAGAAACTATTAGAGGGCATGTGCAGGATCATGGTGTACCAAACTATGGCCTTAAGTGGCAGTGAAAAATCAGTAAATCAGGGTTATGTCAACTTGACACATAATTTTGAAGTGGTTATGGACATTATATCAAAAAGTTGTAAGAAAATAATATGTAGGAAATTGAATGTAGTTTCTAAACTACTAGGCTTTATCAGGAGAAAAAAATAATTGATTACTCAAAAGTTTGAATTTTAATATAGTACTACGAAAATTTTAGGGTAAAAATAAAAAGTAGGTGTATGTCTGGCCACCTTTTAAATCAAAATCAAATGATAATATTTTGTAAATATAATTATAGATATGAAAAGTAGGCTCATGGTCGGATGTGACGCATATTTTTTGATATTTTTATTCTAAATAAATAATTAAATATGAATTTTGTAGCAAAACATTTTTGAAAAAAAAAAGTCCCATGTCTGACAACCTTAACTAATAGAAAATTTTACCCTTTTCTTTTTATAAATTTTTTCTTATACTAGGCAAAGCATACAATGTGACGCAACTTTTAGATTTAAAAAATGTTATACCGTTTGAAAGTTATAGCTATTTTTCAATCAGTATGTCAATCAACACTTTACAATAATCTTCATTGATAATTAACTAATAAATACTTATCAAACTCAAAATTTGATAGAAATTATATCAATGGAATCTCAAGAGCAATCTTAAAAAATCCTTTTCGTTTCATTCAATTTCGATCAAAATAACATTGTCAGATGGCTACCCAAAGTCTGAGTATCACTAAAACCCTCTTCAAACACGTCTTTTGGGTTGACTGGGTAGGCTTGGTAAATACCAAGCCTAATCAGATATCCGATATGGCTTGGTGAATTTTGATGAAAATTTTCAAATCCCAACCCATTTTGGAGGGAAAACAAAATTTAAGAGTTATAGCTTATGATTTATAAATTACTTTTGTTATATTACTACGTAAATATGTATTATATATATATATATATATATATATATATAATAACGTAATGTAAAGATATAACATATAATATATTAATATATAATAATATATTATGTTATTCTTATTATAATCTATAAATATAATTTATATTATTATTATTTTTACTAAATATAATAACATTATATATATATATATATAAGTATGTTATTAATATATATATAATAACGTAAAATATATTATAACGTAATATTTTTATTAAATATAATAATGTTATATATATATATATATTTTTTATTAATATATATTATTATATTAATATGTATGTTATTAATGTATATGTATATTATTAATATATATGACTCCCCTTTGACCAATTACACAACAACATATGTCCCTAGGGGTCCTAGGACCCTTAGTGACATATTAGAATTGTTCTTATGGGTCGAAGTGGGTCATAGGTTGACCTATGACCTCTTTCGACACATTACATGATGACATATGTCCCTAGGGGTCCTAGGACACCTAGAGACATATTAGAATCATTCTTATGGGTCAAAGGGGGTCATAGGTTGACCTATGACCCCCTTCGACCCATTAAATGACAACATATGTCCTTAGGGGTTTAGGACCCCTAGGGACATATTAGAATCATTCATATGGGTCAACGAGGGTCATAGGTTGACCTATAACCCCCTTCGACCATTTAAATGATGACATATCTTCCTAGGGGTCCTAGGAGGCCTACGGACATATTAGAATCATTCATATGGGTCAAAAGGCATCATAGGTTGACCTATGACCCCCTTTGACCAATTACATGGCGATATATGTCCCTAGGGGTCCTAGCACCCCTAGGGACATATTAGAATCGTTCATATGGGTCGAAGGGGGTCATAGCTTGACTTAAGATCCCCTTCGACCCATTACATAATGACATATGTCCCTAGGGGTCCTAGGACCCACAGGGACGTATTAGAATTGTTCTTATGGGTCGAAGGGGGTCATAGGTTGACCTATGACACCCTTCGACACATTACATGTCGACATATGTCCCTAGGGGTCCTGGGACCCCTAGGGACATATTAGAATCATTCATATGGGTCAAAGGGGGTCATAGGTTGACCTATGACTCCACTCGACCCATTACATGAAGATATATGTCCTAAGGGATCCTAGAACCCCTAGGGACATATTAGAATTGTTCATATGGGTCAAAGGGGGTCATAGGGTGACCTATGACCGCCTTCAACCTATTAAATGATGACATATGTCCCTAGGGGTTTTAAAACTCGTAGGGACATATTAGAATTGTTCATATGGGTCAAAGGGGGTCATAGGTCCCTTTGACCCATTAAATTATGACATATGTCCTTAGGGGTCCTAGGATCCCTAGGGACATATTAGAATTGTTCATATGGGTAAAAGGGGGTCATAAGTTGACCTATGACCCCCTTCAACCCATTAAATAATGACATATGTCCCTACAGGTCCTAAGACCCCTAAGGACATATTAGAATTGTTCATATGGGTCAAAGGGGGTCATAGGTCACCTTTGACCCATTACATGATGACATATGTCCCTAGGACCCCTAAGGACATATGAGAATCATTCTTATGGGTCATCAACACATTACATAATAACATATGTCCCTAGGGGTCCTAGGACCTCTAAGGTGATATTAGAATTGTTCATAAGGGTCAAAGGGAGTCATAGGTTGACTTATGATCCACTAGGATCCATTAAAAGATGACATATGTCTCTAAGGGTCCTAGGACCCCTAGGGACATATTAGAATTGTTCATATGGATTAAAGGGGGTAATAGGTTGACCTATGACGCCCTTTGACCCATTACATAATGACATATGTCCCTAGGACCCCTAGGGACATATGAGAATCATTCTTATGGGTCAAAGGGGGTCATAGGTTGACCTATGACCCCCTTCGATGCATTACATGATGACATATGTCCCTAGGAGTCCTAGGACCCCTAAGGAAATATTATAATCATTCTTATGGGTCAAAGGTGGTCATAGGTTGACCTATGACCTGCTTCGACCCATTACATGATGACATATGTCCCTAGTGGTCCTCAGAACCCTAGAGACATATTAGAATCATTCTTATGTGTCTAAGGGGGTCATAGGTTGACATATGACCCCCTTTGACCCATTACATGATGACATATGTCCCTAGGGGTCCTAAAAACCCTAGCGACATATTGAAATGCTTCTTATGGGTCAAAGGGGATCATAGGTTGACCTATGACCCCTTTCGATCCATTACATGATGACATATGTCCAAAGGGGTCCTAGGACCCCTAGGGACATATTAGAATCATTCTTATGGGTCAAAGGGGGTCATAGGTTGACCTATGACCCCCTTTGACCCTTTAAATGATGACATATGTCCCTAGGGGTCCTAAGACCCCTAGAGACACATTAGAATCGTTCTTATGGGTCAAAGGGGTTCATAGTGTGACCTATGACAACCTTTGACCCATTACATGACGACATGTCCCTAGGGGTCCTCGAACCCCTAGAGACATATTAGAATTACTCTTATGGGTCAAAGGGAGTCATAGTTCAACCTATGATCCCTTTTGACCTATTACATGATGACATATGTCCTTAACGGTCATAAGACACCTAGGGACATATTAGAATTATTCATATGGGTCAAAGGGGGTCATAGGTTGACCTATGACTCCCTTCAACCCATTAAATGATGACATTTGTCTCTAGGGGTCCTAGGACCCCTCGAGACATCTAAGAATTGTTCATATGCATCCCCTTTTGACCCATTACGTGATGACATATGTCCCTAAGACCCCTAGGGACATATGAGAGTCATTCTTATGGGTCAAATGGGGTCATAGGTTGACCTATGACTCCCTTCGACACATTACATGATGACATATGTCCGTAGCGGTCCTATGACCCTTAGGGACATATTACAATCATTCATATGGGTTAAGGGGGTCATAGGTTTACCTATGATCCCCTTCGACCCATTAAATGATGACATATGTCCCTAGGAGTCCTAGGACCCCTAGGGACATATTAGAATTGTTCATATGAGTCAAAGGGGGTCATAGGTTGACCTATGACCCCCTTTGACCCATTACATGATAACATATGTCTCTAAGACCCGTAGGGACATACGAGAATCGTTCTTATGGGTCAAAAAGATGTCATAGGTTGACCTATGACCCCCTTCGATGCATTACATGACAACATATGTTCCAAGGGGTCCTATGACCCCTAGGGAAATATTAGAATCATTCTTATGGGTTAAAGGTAGTCATAGGTTGAGCGATGACCTGCTTCGACCCATTACATGATGACATATGTCCCTGGGGGTCCTCGAAACCCTACGGATAGTAGAATCATTCTTATGGGTCTAAGGGGTGTCATAGGTTGACCTATGACCCCCTTTGACCCATTACATGATGACATATGTCCAAAGGGGTCTTAGGACCTTTAGGGACATATTAGAATTGTTCTTATGGGTCAAAGGAGGTCATAGGTTGACCTATGACCCCCTTTGACTATTTACATGATGACATATATTAGAATCGTTCTTATGGGTCAAAGGGGGTCATAGGGTGACTTATGACAACCTTCGATCCATTACATGACGACATATGTCCTTAGGGCTCCTAGGACTCCTAGGGACATATTAGAATCATTTTTATGGGTCAACGAGAATCATAGGTAACCCTATGACCCCCTTCGGCCCATTACATGATGACATATGTCCCTAGGGGTCATAAGACACCTAGGGACATATTAAAATTGTTCATATGGGTCAAAGCGGGTCATAGGTTGATCTATGACCCCCTTCTACCCATTAAATGATGACATATATGTCCCTAAGGGTCCTAGAACCCCTAGGGACATATTAGAATTGTTCATATAGGTCAAAGGGGGTCATAAGTTGACCTATGACCCACTTCGATCCAATATATGATGACATATGTCCCTAGTGGTCTTTGGAACCCTAGGGACATATTAGAATCGTTCTTATGTCTCTAAGGGGTCATAGGTTGACATATAACCCCCTTTGACCTATTACATGATGACATATGTCCCTAGGGGTCCTAGAACCCCTACGAACATATTCGAATACTTCTTATAGGTCAAAGGGGATCATAGGTTGACCTATGACCCCCTTCGACCCATTACATGACAACATATGTCCAAAGGGGTCCTAGGACCCCTAAGGACATATTAGAATAGTTCTTATGGGTCAAAGGGGGTCATAGGTTGACCTATGACCTCCTTTGACCCTTTACATGACGACATATGTCCCTAATGGTCTTAGGACCTCTAGGGACATATTAGAATCATTCTTATGGGTCAAAGGGGGTAATAGGGTGACCTATGACAACCTTTGAACTATTACATGACGACATATGCCCTTAAGAGTCCTAGGACCCCTAGGGACATACTAGAATCATTCTTATAGGTCAAAGGGAGTCATAGGTCAACCTATGACCCCCTTCGACCCATTACATGATGACATATGTCCTTAAGGGTCATAGGACACCTAGGGACATATTAGAATTGTTCATATGAGTCAAAGGGGGTCATAAGTTGACCTATGACCCCCTTTGACCCATTAAATGATGACATATGTGCCAAACCCCTAGGGATAGATTAGAATTGTTCATATGGGTTAAAGGAGGTCATAGGTTGACCTATGACCCCCTTTGACTCATTAAATGATGACATATGTCCCTAGGACCCCTTGCGACATATGAGAGTCATTCTTATGGGTCAAATGAGGTCATAGGTTGACCTATGACCTCCTTCAACACATGACATGATGACATATGTCTTTAGGGTCCTACGACACCTAAGGACATATTAGAATCGTTCATATGGGTCGCAGGGGGTCATTGGTTGACCTATGATCCCCTTCGACCTATTAAACTATGACATATGTCCCTAGGGGTCCTAGGACTCCTACAAACATATTAGAATTGTTCATATGGGTCAAAGGTGGTCATAGGTTGACCTATCACCCCTTTTGATCCACTATATGATGACATATGTCCCTAAGACCCCTAGGGACATATGAGAATCGTTCTTATGGGTCAAAGGGTGTCATAGGTTGACCTATGACTCCCTTCGATACATTACATGACAACATATATCCCTATGGGTCCTAGGACCCCTAGAAAAATATTAGAATTATTCTTATGAGTCAAAGATGTTCATAGGTTGACCAATGACCCGCTTTGACCCATTACATGATGACATATGTCCTTGGAGGTCCTCAGAACCCTAGGGACATATTAGAATCATTCTTATGGGTCTAAAGGGATCATAGGTTAGTGTTTGACCCTGTTTGACCCATTACATGATGACATATGTATCTAGGGGTCCTAGAACCCGTAGGAACATATTCGAAAGCTTCCTATGGGTCAAAGGGGGTCATAAGTTGACCTATGACCCCCTTCGACCCATTACATGATGACATATGTCCAAAGGGGTCCTAGAACCCTTAGGGACATATTAGAATCATTCTTATTAGTCAAAAGGGGTCATAGGTTGACCTATGACCCCCTTCGACCCATTACATGACGACATATGTCCCTAGGGGTCCTAGGACCCCTAAGGACATATTAGAATCATTCTTAAGGGTCAAAGGTGTCATAGGTTGACCTATGACCCCCTTTGACCCATTACATGACGACATATGTCCCTAGGGGTCCTAGCGCCTCTAGAGACATATATCATCATTTAATTGGTCAAAGAGGGTCATAGGTCAACCTATGACCCTCGTTGACCCATATGAAGCATTCTAATATATTTGTAGGGGTCCTAGGACCCCTAGGGACATATGTTATCATGTAATGGTTTGAAGGGATGACCTATGACCCCCTTTGACCCATAAAAAAGATTCTAATATTTCTCTAAGGGTCCCAAGACCCCTAGGGACATATGTTGTCATTTAATATGTCAATTGGGGGTCATAGGTCAAACTATGACCCCATTTGACCCATATGAAGCATTCTAATATGTCTCTTGGGGTACATATGTCATCATGTAATGGGTCGAAGGTGGTTATTGGTCAACTTATGACTCTCTTTGACCCATATAAATGATTCTAATATGTCCCTAGGGGTTTTAGAAATCCTACTAATATATGTCATCATTTAATGAGTCGAAGGGAGTCATAGGTCTACCTATGAGCCCTTTTGACCCATATGAATGATTATAATATGTCCCTAGGGGTCCTAGGACCCCTAGGAACATATGTCATCATGTAATGGGTCAAAGGGGGTCATAAGTCAACCTATGACCCCTTTGGATCCATATGAATGATTCTAATATGTCTATAGGAGTCTTAGGACCCCGAGGGACATATATCATCATGTAATGGGTTGAAGGGACCTATGACCCCCTTTAACCCATATAAATGATTCTAATATGTCCCTAGGGGTCCTAGGACCCCTAGGGACATATGTCGTAATGTAATTGGTAATGAATGAGTCTAATATGTCCCTAGGGTTCCTAAGACCCCTAGGGACATATGTCATCATATAATGGGTCGAAGGGGGTCATAGGTCAATCTATGACCCCCTTTGACCCATATTAAGAATTCTTATATGTCCCTAGGGGTCCTAGGACCCCTAGGGACATATGTCATGATTTAATACATGGAAGGGGGTAACAGGTCACCCTATGACCCCCTTTGACCCACACGAATGATTCTAATATGTCCCCATAGGTCCTAGGACCGCTAGGTACATATGTTGTCATTTAATAGGTTGAAGGGGGTCATAGGTCAACCTATGAAACCCTTTGACCCATATGAAGCATTCTAATATGTCCCTAAGTGTTGTAGGAACATATGTCGTCATGCAATGTGTCGAAGTGGGTCATAAGTCAACCTATGACCCCCTTTGACCTAGAAGAACGATTCTAATATGTCCCTAGGGGTCCTAGGACCTCTAGGGACATATGTCATCGTGTAATGGGTCAAAGGGGGTCATAGGTCACCCTATGAGCCCCTTTGACCCATAAGAATGATTCTAATATGTCTCTTGGAGTTCTAGGACCCCTAGTGACATATGTCATCATGTAATGGGTCTAAGGAGGTCATAGATCAATCTATGACCCCCTTTGACCTATAAGAATGATTCTAATATGTTCCTAGAGGTCTTAAGAACCCTAAGAACATATGTCATCATATAATGGGTCGAAGGGTGTCATAGGTCAACCTATGATCCCCTTTGACCTATATGAACAATTCTAATATGTCCATAGGGATCCTAAGGACATATGTCATCATTTAATGGGTCAAAGGGGGTCATAGGTCAACCTATGACCCCCGTTGACCCATATGATGGAATCTAATATGTCCTAGGGGTGCTAGGACCCCTAGGGACATATGTCATCATGTAATATGTCGAAAGGGGTCACAGGTCAACTTATGACCCCCTTTGAGCCATAAAAATGATTCTAATATGTCCCTAGGGGTCCTAGGACCACTAGGCAGATATGCCATTATTTAATGGTTCAAAAGGGGTCATAGGTCAACCTATGAGCCCCTTTGACCCATAAGAACGATTCTAATATGTCCCTAGGGATATATATCATCATTTAATGGGTCGAAAGGGGTCATAGGCCAACCTATGACCCCCTTTGACCTATATGAATTATTTTAATATTTCTCTAGGGACATATGTAGTTATTTAATGGGTCGAAGGGGTTCATAAGTTAGCCTATGACTGCCTCTGACCCATAAGAACGATTCTAATATCTTCCTAGGGGCCCTAGGACCCCTAGGAACATAGGTCGTCATGTAATTGGTCAAAAGGGGTCATAGGTCACCCTATGAGCCCCTTTGAACCATAAGAATGATTCTAATATGTCCCTAGCCATTCTAGGACCCTTAGTGGCATATGTCATCATGTAATGGGTCTAAGGGGGTCATAGGTCAATCTATGACCCCCTTTGACCCATAAGAATGATTCTAATATGTCTCTAGAGGTCTTAGGAACACTAAGGACATATGTCATCATGTAATGGGTTGAAGGGACCTATGACCCCCTTGGACCCATATGAACGATTCTAATTTACCTCCTTTGACCCATATAAATAATTCTAATATGTCTCCAGGGGTCCTAGGACCCTTAGGGACATATGTCGTAATGTAATGGGTCATGAATGATTCTAATATTTCCCTAGGGGTCTTAGGACCCCTAGGGGCATATATCGTCATGTAATAGGTTGAAGGGGATCATAGGTCAATCTATGACCCCCTCTGACCCATATTAACAATTCTTATATGTCCCTAGGGGTCCTAGGACCCGTAGGGACATATGTCATCATTTAATCTGTAGAAGGGGGTCATAGGTCATCCTATGACCCATAAGAATGATTCTAATATGTCCCTAGGGGTCCTAGGACCGCTAGGTACATATGTCATTATTTAATGGGTCGAAGGGGGTCATAGGTCAACCTATGAAACCTTTTTACCCATATAAAGCATTCTAATATGTCCCTAGGGGTCTTAGGACCCTAGGGACATATGTCGTAATATAATGTGTCAAAGTGGGTCATAAGTCAACCTATGACCCCCTTTGACCTAGAAGAATGATTCTAATATGTCCCTAGGGGTCCTAGGACCCCTAGGGACATATGTCATCATATAATGGGGCGAAGGGGGTGATAGGTCACCCTATGAGCCCTTTTGACCTATAGGAACGATTCTAATATGTCCTTAGGCATTCTACGACCCCTAGTGACATATGTCGTCATGTAATGGGTCTAAGGGGGGTCATAGGTCAAGCTGTGACCCCAATTGACCCATAAGAACAATTCTAATATCTCCCTAGGGACCCTAGGACCCTTGGGAACATAGGTTATCATGTAATTGTTCGAAGGGGGTCATAGGTCAACCTATGACCTCCTTTGACCCATAAGAATGATTCTAATATGTCCCTAGGGGTCATAGGACCCCTAGGGACATATGTCATCATTTAATGGGTTAAAGGGGGTAATAGGTCAACCTATGACCCCCTTTGACCCATTTGAAGCATTCTAATATGTCCGTAGGGGTCCTAAGACCCCTAGGGACATATGTCATCATGTAATGGTTCGAAGGGGGTCATAGGTGTTTGAAAATAAGAATGATTTTAATATTTCTCTAGGGGTCCAAGGACCCCTAAGAACATATGTTGTCATTTAATGGGTAAAAGAGGGTGATAGGTCAACCTATGACTCGATTTGACCTATATGAAGCATTCTAATATGTCCCTAGGGGTCCTAGGACCCCTAGGGACATATGTCATCATGTAATGTGTTGAAGGTATTCATAGGTCAACCTTTGACTCCCTTTGACCCATACGAATGATGCTAATATATCTCTAGGGGTCCTAGGACCCTTAAGAACATTTGTCATCATTTAATGGGTTGAATGACCTATGACCCCCTTTGACCCATATGAAAAATTCTAATATGTCCTTAGGGGTCCTAGGCTCCTTAAGGACATATGTCATCATCTAAGGGGTCAAAGGGGGTCATAGGTCAACATATGACCCCCTTTGACCCATTAGATGATGACATATGTCCTTAGGGATCCTAGGACCCCTAAGGACATATTAGAATTGTTCATATGGGTCAAAGGGCCTTTGACCCATATGAAGATTCTAATATGTCCATAGGGGTCTTAGGACTCCTACAAACATATGTCCTTAGGGGTCTTAGGTCAAAGGGGGTCATAGGTTGACTTATGACCCACTTTGACACATTACATTATAACATATGTCCCTAGGGTCCTAAGACCCCTAGGGACATATTAGAATGCTTTATATAAGAATGATCCTAATATGTCCTTAGGGGTCCTAAGACCCTTAGGGACATACGTTATCATTTAATGGGTCGAAGGAGGTCATAGGTCAACCTATGACCCCCTTTGATGCATAATCTAATATGTTTCTAGGGGTCCTAGGACCCCTAGGTACATATGTCATCATATAATATGTCAAAAGGGGTCATAGGTCAACCTATGACCCCCTTTGAGCCATAAGAACAATTCTAATACATCCCTAGGGGTAGGACCCCTAGGGAGATATATCATCATTTAATGGTTCAAAAGGGGTCATAAGTGAACCTATGACCCTCTTTGACCCATATGAAGCATTCTAATATGTCCTTAGTAGTCCTAGGACCCTTTTGGACATATGTCATCAAGTAATGGGTCGAAGGGGGTCATAGGTCACCCTATGACCCCCTTTGACCTATTAGAAGGATTCTAATATGTTCTTAGGGTTCTTAAGACCCCTAGGGACATATGTGATCATGTAATGGGTCGAAGGGGGTCATAGGTCATCCTATAACCCCCTTTGACCCATAAGAATGATTCTAATATGTCCTTAAAGGTCTTAGGACCCCTATTAACATATGTCATCATTTAATGGGTTGAAGGGTTTTGTCCCATAAGAGCGATTCTAATATGTCCTTAGGTGTCCTAGGACCCATAGGGACATATGTCGTCATTTAATTGGTCAAAGACGGTCATTGGTCAACGTATGACCCCCTTTGAGCCATATGAATGATTCTAATATGTCCCTAGGGATCCTAGGACCCTAGGGGACATATGTCATCATGTAATGGGTCAAACGGATTCATAAGTTTGACCCATATGAATGATTCTAATATGTTCTTAGTGATCCTAGGACCCTTGGGGACATATGTCATCATGTAATGGGTCGAAGGGGGTCGTAGGTCAACCTAGGACCCCCTTTGACCCATATGAATGTTTCTAATATGTCCTTAGGGGTCCTAGGACCCCTAAGGATATATGTCATCATTTAATGGGTCGAAGGGGGTCATAGGTCAACCTTTGACCTCGTTTGACCCATATGAAGCATTTTAATATGTTCCTAAGGGTCCTAGGACCCCTAGAGACATATGTCATCTTGTAATAGGTCAGAGGGGGTTATAGGTCAACCTGTGACCCCCTTTGACCCACAAGAATGATTCTAATATGTCCATAGGGGTCCTAGGACCCCTAGGGACATATGTCATCATTTAATGGGTCGAAGGGGGTCATAGGTCAACCTCTGACACCGTTTGACCCATATGAAGCATTCTAATATGTCCCTAGGGGTCCTAGGACTCTTATGGACATATGTCATCATGTAATGTGTTGAAGTGGGTCATAAGTCAACCTATGACTCCCTTTGAGCCATAAAAACGATTGTAATATATCCATAGGTGTCCTAGAACCGCTAGGGAGATATGTGTTCATGTAATGGGTCGAAGGGGGTCATAGGTTACCCTATGAGCCCATTTGACCCATAAGAATGATTCTAATATGTCCCTAGGGGTCCTATGACCTCTAAGGACATATATAATCATTTAATGGGTCAAAAGGGGTCATAGGTCAACCTATGACCACCTTTGACCCATATGAAACATTCTAATATGTCCTTAGGGGTCCTAGGACCCCTAGGGACATATGTCGTCATGTAATGTGTCGAAGGGGTTCATAGTTCACCCTATTACCCCCTTCAAACCATATGAAAGATTCTAATAAGTCTCTATGGGTCTTAAGATGCTTAGGGACATATGTCATTGTGAAATGTGTCGAAGGGGGTCATATTTCACCCTACGATCTCGTTTGACCCATATGAATGATTCTAATATGTCTATAGGGGCCCTAAGGACATATGTAATTGTGGAATGTGTCCAAGGTGGTCATAGGTCACCCTATGACCCCCTTCGACCCATATGAATGATTCTAATATGTCCCTAGGGGTCCTAAGACCCCTAGGGACATATGTCATCTTGTAATATGTCGAAAGGGTTCATAGGTCATCCTGTGACCCCCTTCGACCCATATAAACTATTCCAATATGTCCCTAGGGGTCCTAGGATCCCTTAGGGATATATATCATCATGGAATGTGTCAAAAGGGGTCATAGGTCATCCTGTGAGCCCTTTCGACCCATATAAATGACTCCAATAGAAATAATATAGTAAAAATAATAATTATATATATATATATATATATATATATATATATATATATTATAAATTACATATGATAATAATAATAATATACTATAGATTATAATTTATATATGATAATAATAATAATAATATGTATTATAACATATATATAATATATTACATTATTATATTTAATAAAAATACAATAAAAATAAAAATAATATATTACAATAATATATATTATATTTATAGATAATAATAATAATAATAATAACATAATATATTATTATATATTAATAGATTATATATTGTACCTTTACGTTACGTTATATATATATAATATTATATAATATTATATTATTATATAATATAGAGATTATATATTATTTTATATATAATAGTTATGTTATTATATTATATATTTATAGATTATATATTATATCTTTACATATTTCATAACTCAAATTAGTTATATCACTTAGAAATTCATTTTTCCTTTTAATTTTTGTGCCTTTTCCCTCCAATTTTTATGCCTCTGGTATCGAATATCGGATCTCATATCAGATATCCGATATGAGATTTGATATCCGATCTCAAATCAGATATCTAATAAGGCTTGGGAATTACTTTCCAGGTTTGGTATCTGGATAGGTGAAAAAAAGTCAGAGCGAATTTTAAAGCACTTTTAGACATGTTCAAACTCTATTTTTTTCACATCGCCACTTTTTGGCACACCATGATCCTGCACATACCCTAGATTTGATGACAATA